>OX352284.1:2897200-3497200 GCA_947086405.1 Esperia sulphurella
TTATCTTTTAGCCACATCAAAAAACGAAATCTTTTACAAGGCATTGCCCCACAGTTTGTCCTGGCTCTATAAATAGAAGGCCTGACTTGTGTAAGGCAGGTTGTCGGCTCCCAAGGGAAGGCGAAGCATGCACATGTATAATTCAGTTGCAGGCAATTTGAGGCCGTTGACCCGTAGGCTATCGTAGCTCGTAGCCTTGTTATATATTTTTAATTGCGTTTGTTACTTTTTCCTATTAATGTGGGATTTTTGTTACTGATTTAATTACCTGGACGAACGGACTGAAAAATAAGAAAGCTTTGATATATATTTCATTCCAGATTAATAGTCCTATGAAAACAAACGCATTTGCGTCTCGAAAACAAAATACACAATAGATGGTGTTCCTAAGTGGACCGCAAAGTTTACTTGGTAATACAAACCTATTTTTGCTGCTGGTGACCCTTTCATGTATATGTTACCGAGACGTAAATAGCGTTGGTTTTCATAGGACTATTAATCTGGAATGAAATATAAGGACAAAGAATAGGTACCCATACGACTTACCGGTTGGGGGTTTAGGTAGACAAAATACCACTCTTGGTCACGGTGGAGGGGGTTTAGATATTCGCCAAGTTTTCATGGGAGCTGTAAATTTTGTTGAAAACAAGGATACATAAGTATATAAGTATATATAACTTATATGCCAAAGCATTATCATTACTAACACACTAACAAAATTATGGACAGTCTGAAATAAAGTTTTATTTAATTAATTTAATTAATATGTTGAGATTGGTTTTCTTCTTCTAGTTAAAGTTCTTTCTCAATTGTAATTTAAAAACATACAAGAACAAAATTTCAATTTGATTTCCTTTTTATTCACTGATCATGGTTCACATACACTAGATTTACATACGCACTACGCGAGATCAAAAAAACAACAGACTTACTAACTGCAACAGTTACATACTATGCATATGCTTACGCTTGGCTCAGCTACGGTGTCATCATGTGGGGAAATAGCACGGATGCACACACCGTTTTTATTTTGCAAAAGAAACTTATCCGAATTCTCTTCAATATAGAGCAAATATCGAGTTGCAAACCATATTTTCAGGAACAAAAGATCCTTACATTGCCGTGTATATACATATTAGAAATTTGCAAATTCGTTCGTAAACATCCAAACTTCTACAAAACCCGAGGAGACATACCTACGAAATACCCGCTACGCAATAAAAGCAGACTGATGCAACCTACTTCCAAGTTAGGACTGCACTCGTCCAGCCCTCTTGTCATGTCAGTAAAAACATATAATCACCTGCCCGAAATAATAAAAGAAGAAACTAACAATAAGATATTTAACAAATACCTGAGACAGCTATTAATTTCCAAAAGCTACTACACATTAAATGAATACCTAAATGATAAATTATGATAAAATTAGATAACAAACAGATATGCAACAAATAAAATAAAAATATTATTATACAAATAATGCATAATACGAGTACATTTATGTACATAATGTATTAAACAACTTGATAACGTCGACAATACTGTTGGTCCTCCTCTCTCCTACTTGCTGTGCCCAAATGGGTCCATGAGAACTCTGTCTTTTTATTATCTGTTAACACCATGGAATGCAATAAAGTTTACTGATTACTGATTACTGATTACACATGGTTTTAAATCATTGGAGTGTCAAATACGCAAACAACGCAAATATAGTTATATACTCATAATCTAATAAATAAAATCGTAAACTTCGCGTGTCTGTACATTGAAGATATTTGCAAAAAACAATTGGGGCGTGTCAAAAATGAGTCGCGTAGGATGGGTAGGTAGGTTCCCTTATTTACGCGTATATAGTGATTTTGAATAGTTTTTAAAATACCCCGTTATTTATTAGCATATTTTTAATATGGATTCCGGGATTTATTTCAAAATTTGTTTGTCATTCATTTGTATGTAAATTCATACAGTAATATAAATACGGACATTCCATATTGCTCATTTAATAAGTATAATTTAAATAAGTACGCCTCCTGCTAACCAGTAAAATAAAACATAAATAATATGAAAATATCTTTTCTAAATTGGATATACTTTTTAATTGTTACTTAATAAAACCTTCGAATTTTCCGCTCGACGGCTCGCGGAGGACCGGGTGTGGAGGCTTTCATTAGAGAAGGCATTTGGCCAGCAGTGGACTTCTAGAGGCTGATATGATTGACAATTTGAGCGAAATCTGTAAAAGTTACGCGTAAAGCAAACTCCATACATACATACACCCACCCCCCCACACACACATACATAACCTATATAATGCTCACACCTTGGTCCAGAGTCGGCAGAGACGATGTATCTGCATTTTACGCGATCCTGACATCCTGATCCTGACCTCACACACATTCGTCAACTTTGTCATGCATCTCGTTTTATTCTTCTCACTGCGGACCAATCATCACCAATTTGATCCTTAGAACATTCACCTAGGACGACCTCTAACTCCATAATACGGTGTAGGTATATGTACAGAGCCGCATTAAGCATGTCGGGGCCCCTAGGCAATGCACGTGTCGGGCCCCCTTTACCGTGTTCTAACTTCCTGAAATATAGTTTTTCTACCACAATGCAATGCTCCGCACGTGTGGACTGCTCACTTTCAATCCGACTACGACTCCGATCCCGTAGCCCACGTCAACGCCCACGCCCAGGCCCACGCCTACTCCTCTTTTAACCTAAGAAACATTTTCAAAAAAGACTCCGGGCGCCTGGCTGATGCGGGGCAATACCCTTCCGTACTAAAGACAAGACGACATAAATTTATAGGTATTTTAAAATTGTAATATAAATAAATATAGTAAATGATATTTTTGATTATTTTCTGATTTTAAAATGTTGACATTCTGTACTAGATATTGTAAATCTGTCATTTTTAAATTAATTTAATATACATGCAATATTGTATGCCCGTAATGGGTAAACTATTAGCTAAGAGCTACTTTCTGCAATAACATCTGCTGTACAGTGTACCTAACAAACAGTAAACAATAAATGATTTCTGATTCTGATTCTCTGATTCTGGGCTCCTAGGCAGTTGCCTATACTGCCTAATGGATAATCCGGCCCTGTATATGTAGTGTCCTTGAAGCCCGTATAGTCCAAGGTTGAATAAACGAAAATACAACAACCACAGACACCTGGCCATCGACAAGTCATTAATTATGACTTCCTGACATTTGTTCACACCTGTCTTGAGGTAATGATGGTCCATTTGGGTGATCGAGTCATTAAATAATGCGTTCTCTAATGAGTACTATCCAATGATTAATGATATTCTTTTATTGCACATCGACCTTATCTCTAAAGTGATCTCTTCCAGTGAACCCTACAGGGTGAGAAAAAAGTAAAAGCGAGGGGGCAAAATAAGTGCGTAATAACCTGCATAAACTTAACTATATTTCATTCCAGATTAATAGTCCTATGAAAACAAACGCATTTGCGTCTCGAAAACAAAATACACAATAGATGGTGTTCCTAAGTGGACTGCAAAGTTTACATGGTAATACAAACCTGTTTTTGCTGCTGGTGACCCTTTCATGTATATGTTACCGAGACGTAAATAGCGTTGGTTTTCATAGGACTATGAATCTGGAATGAAATATAGGTACTTATATACGAGCGACACTGAAAGTTTTTAGAACTGGCCACTTGTAAACGATATAATAAAAAAAAATAAGTTTAAATTTTGTTCAGTTTAAATGAAACTCTTTGTCTATATTATTGTACTAGCTGTGCCCCGCGGCTCCACTCGCGTGGACTACAGGTTCCGCTCCCATTCCCACTTTCGCTCCCTATCCCACTTCACTTCCACCTTCACTCCCACTCCCATTCCCACTACCAGCTCCAAATGTAGTCCAAACTCATCGCAATCTGAATAGAACGGAAAAAATGTATTGCATACTAACCTTACCTACTAATATATTTGAAAACTAAAAATGTCCATAACTTTTGATTGAGTAAACCGATTGCGATGAAATAAAGACTAAATGTTAAGTTAAGCCCCTTATTGACATTATTTAACCGTAGCGTCAATATTTAGTAATAATTAAATGTTCTGAGTAGTAGAAAAAGTTTCATTGTGAATGTGAAAGAGTTGTGGCTACTTGAGTGGAACAGAGCGATTGTTTGGAACGCTCCATCTAGTAGTACATAGAGATCGTTGGCGACGTCAGACGTGGAATTACTGGGTCCCCCGCCTCGCACCTTGCGATTTTTATTTATTCCCGAAAATAAAAGAAAAACGTTTCTTAGACGCCGAGGAAGTGGCTGCGTTCCAAAAGGCCGTCGAAGATACCACTAAGGACGAGTGGGCAAAGTGATTTTCTCAGTGGTTCCATCAGATGCAGCGATATATTGATGTGAATAGACACTACTTTGAAAAGATGTAATAATAAAATAATTATAAATATGTCAGACATTCACACCAATTTTCCTGTCCCAAAAGAGGCAGTCTGTGGTATGGTTACTAGATAACGGATAGACATACTTAAATAAATATATAAACATCCATAACTTGGGTACAGACATTCATATTCATCATACGAACATTTGCCCCTAGCGGGATTCGAACCCGCAACCTCCGGCGTGGCAGTCCGAGAGCTATCCCGTTCCGCCACGGAGGTCGTCTATATCGTAATAAAACTAATAAATTGCTAGTTTTTTCGGTTTTTTTTCTAATAACTTTCAGTGTCGCCCTCGTATAAGGGGTCTCTCGGAGCTAAAGCGGGAGAAGAAAAGTCGGTTTGCGACATTGGATCGCGCAAAGAGGCAATACATCGTCTCTGCCTGCTTACTCTGTGACCAAGATATGAAAATTATGTATGTATGTATGTACTTATATCCCACTAAATATTATAAATGCTAAAGTTTGTTTTGTTACGTAATCACCCTTCAACCACTGGACGGATCGTGACGAAACTTGGCACACATATAGGTTAGGTCCTGGAATAGGATATAGGATAGTTTTTATCCCAAAAAAAAACAAAAGGACGTAGATTACGAAAATGATATCTATTTTGAAATTCAAGATGTGTAAATATCGAAACCTACGCGGACGAAGTCGCGGCCAAAAGCTATATAAAAATTTAAACAACTATTAAGTATTATTGAACAATTTATTGCACACACAAAAAATAATAAAATTGAAGATATTTGCAAAAAATATAATTGGGAGGTCTAAGGATAAGTAATAGAACACATATCAACCATTTTTGGATTTTTTGTCTGTTTATCTGTCTGTTCGTTTGTGCACATTTCGCGTAAAAACTACTGAACCGGTGTCGATAGACTTCACACATAAACATAGGGATGAACTCCGAGTAACATTTAGTTTTTATTTCATCGCAATCGGCTTACGCAATCAAAAGTTATGGGAATTTTTATTTTTCAAATACATTAGTAGGTATGCATAGAAGTATAATTATAATGTTCGGTGCAATTCAGATTGCGATGAGTCAGGACTACATTTTGAGCTGTAGTGGGCGAGTGGAGAGTGGGAGTGAGAGCAGGAGCGTGAGCGGGAAGAGTCGGTAAATAATTGTGTAGTCCACGCGAGCGGAGTCGCCGGCACAGCTAGTACTTACCAAATTAAATATTATATTCTGAATATTATTAATTATTATTATCTGCGATGGTCAAAATGCGTATCCATTTTGAGGGAACTCTAAAGTTATTTAGTTTTAATCGAATAAAAAATAACTCTGAAAATAAATTTACCCTAATAAAAACTTTTTGCTAAATACTGTATTTTTAAATACAAACTTAAAAAGCGACCATTACTTATTAAGTTTTTTAACTCCCGGTTCCATCCAATTCCAACTCACGGTTTCCACATTCGTTCGCGTAAAGTTTTTCCCACGACTATTTGGGCGGGAGGCGAGGGGGCGTGCGGTCCCCACCGCGGCGGAATTGATACTGTTTTTGTAACATGCCATACATACATATGGCATGCATATACCTACTTTCTGATATAATTGGGAGTAATATGCGAGTAATTCCCGTTACCTACACCTCATACCAAGCAAAATAATTTTTCGTAGCTCATAGTTTCACCTCAGTCTTTTCCTTTAGGATTGACACTAATTGATTATTAAATTAGATAACAGATGATTTTAAAATGTGCATCTGTTATCTAATTTCATAACCAGTTAGTGTCAAAAAAGGAAAGGAAAAATCTAATAAATAAAATCGTAAACTTCGCGTGTCTGTACATTGAAGATATTTGCAAAAAAAAAATTGGGGGGTCTAAGGATAAGCAACAGAACACATTTCGATCATTTTTGAAATTTTTGTCTGTTTGTCTGTTTATCTGTTTATCTGTTTGTCTGTTTGTCTGTTTGTCTGTGAGTTTGTGCACGCATCACTTAAAAACTACTGAACGGATTTTGATGGACTTTTCACAAAAACATGGTGCTTAACTTAACTTAACATTTAGTCTTTATTTCATCGCAATCGGCTAACTCAATCAAAAGTTATAGACATTTTTAGTTTTCAAATACATTAGTTAGGTAAGGTTATTATGCAATATATTGCTTAAAGCAGTATTTCCGTACTATTCAGATTCCGATGAGTTTGGATTACATTTGGAGCTGCGAGTAGGAATTGGAGTGGGAGTGGGAGTGGGCGTGGGGGGTGGGATTGAGAGCGGAAGCGGAAGCGGTAGCGGAAGTGGGAGGGGAGCGGGAGCGGAACCGGAGCTGGACCGGAGCGGGAGCGGGAGCGGGTATGGTACCAGTGTAATTTGAGTGTTTGAAAATTCGCATAACTTTTGATTGAGTTACCCGATTACGATGAATTTGTGGAATAGGTATGCAACAAAGTAATGTTGGTCGGAATTTGGACTGCGATGGATTAGTTACGAGGACTACATTTTGAGAAACGAGGGAAAGAGGTTTGAGGGGAGGGTTGAGGGGAGAGCTGAGGAGAGGGTTGAGGGGAGTTTTGAGGATCTGGATCTGGACCTAGACCTGGACCTGGGCCTGAACCTAGACCTGGACCTGGACCTGGACCTGGATCTGGACCTGGACCTGGACCTGGACCTGGACCTGGACCTGGACCTGGACCTGGACCTGGACCTGGACCTGGACCTGGACCTGGACCTGGACCTGGACCTGCACCTGCACCTGCACCTGCACCTGGACCTGGACCTGGACCTGGACCTGGACCTGGACCTGGACCTGGACCTGGACCTGGACCTGGACCTGGACCTGGACCTGGACCTGGACCTGGACCTGGACCTGGACCTGGACCTGGACCTGGACCTGGACCTGGACCTGGACCTGGACCTGGACCTGGACCTGGACCTGGACCTGGACCTGGACCTGGACCTGGACCTGGACCTGGACCTGGACCTGGACCTGGACCTGGACCTGGACCTGGACCTGGACCTGGACCTGGACCTGGACCTGGACCTGGACCTGGACCTGGACCTGGACCTGGACCTGGACCTGGACCTGGACCTGGACCTGGACCTGGACCTGGACCTGGACCTGGACCTGGACCTGGACCTGGACCTGGACCTGGACCTGGACCTGGACCTGGACCTGGACCTGGACCTGGACCTGGACCTGGACCTGGACCTGGACCTGGACCTGGACCTGGACCTGGATTTGAAGTCTGAGTGGAAGTGGGATAGGGAGCGGAAGTGGGGATGGGAGCGGATCCTGTAGTCCACGCGAGCGGAGCCGCGGGCACAGCTAGTATCAAATAAAAGTCGGTTTGCGACATTGGATTGCGCAAAGTGGCGATACATCTTCTCTGCCTACCCCTCTGGGACCCAAGAAGTGATCATTATATATGTATTGTACGGGTTGGCTCGGGGAAGTAATGAAACAACCAAGATACAGTTAAATTATGTACGAGTATATTGTTTCAATTAGGTCGTGGGCATAAGATCCTGATGGTAGCTCATATTATTTTGCTTCTTGGTATGTGGTGTATAAAAGTTGAAGAGACCATAGACACTTCATCGTTTTAATTATTATGTTTCTAGTCCTACCACAGATACTAAATTAGTCGATATATTAATTAAATATACATCTTATTCTTTGATTGTTGGGAGTCGGAAATAACCAAGTAAGCAGTAATTTATTGCATTTCGTGGTGTTACCAGATTGTAAAATTGAACAGAGTTCGTCATGGACCCATTTGGGTACAGCAAATAGGAGAGAGGAGGACCAACAATATTGTCGACGTTATCGAGTTGTTTATTGTTATGTTAATGTATATGAAAAGTATTATAATAAAAGTATTCTTTGTAAAAATATTATTTTATATGTTAAAAATCTGTAGTTAATAATTGTATCATGTGGTTTCCGGTAGAGTAGAATAGGACAACTCTTCCCGTGGATGTTGTACAAGGCGACTAAGGGAATACATTATAAAACGTCAATCAGGCCTCCCCAACCCGTCTGGCCAGCGCGGAGAGTGTAGGCCAAATCCTCCGTCTGTCTCCGGCAGATGAGAGAGGGTTGTGCTCCTGCAGTGGAGACAAAAATAACCTGATGATGAATTGTGTCATAATTTATCATTAATGTACTTATTTAATAAAATAAAGAAATATGTCAGCCATTCACACCAATCATCAAGTCCCAAACTAGGCAGAGCCTGTGCTATGGTTACTAGATAACGGATACACATACTTAAATGAATATATAAACATCCAAGACTTGGGTACAAACATTCATATTCATCAAAGGAACATTTACCCCTAGCGGGGTTCGAACCCCCAACCTCCGGCGTGGCAGTCCGAGAGCTACCCGTTCCGCCACTTAGATATTTAGTGTTTATTAAATATCTTACACTTTTCTTTTTTATTTATTTGCGGCAGGTGATTATACGTTTGTACAGACATACCCACTGTGGTAGGTCCTCATTATAGCCTTTCGACGTCCACTGGCAAAAATTACGTAGTTACAAACAATCAAAAGAGATTTTTTTTAGAATAATTTTTTGGAAAAATCTGTTTTTTTTGCCCCAGGTTCGACAAAACCGTAGATCCAAGGCTGGTTCTGCGACACGTGGCCCGCCTGCTTTCATTCTAAACTTGCTAATTCATTCGGCTATGTCGGTAACCTTACTTCTCGTTTGCCATTACATTTGGTACGTAATATAAACACGCACATGGTTTCGAGATATCCAAATACAGTCGCTGTCTAATAAACATATACAATAACACATGCACAATCTGAAATTAACCTTGACTAGTTGTATCAAGGTTCATTATACATTGTTAACATTTGACGTTTGGTAAACTTTTCTGAAACGCGACTGTAGCCTCAAAAGGACCAGGCTAACCTAAAATTAAATCATCAGCATATTAAGTCCCACTGTTGGGCACAGCCTTTCGTCCATAGACCATATTCCAGCGACGATTGGCACAATACAATTTGTTGTTCAACTAATACAACACTTTTCTTCGCCGAAAAGCTTTCTGGAATTTTTATAATAAATAAAAAAGGACCGGATAAATTTATCAAAAATACCTTTCAACTTTGTATTTGTTCTGTCAACTATTTATCGGACTATTTTGATAACCTCAAATAACCTGTTTCGCGGTCATTAAGCAAGGAGTTGTCATCGCGAAAAATTACCCAGAATGTAAGCGGAATCTGATTAAAAATACTCTTGCTTATTTCAGTCACAAACAGTTATGGTTTTTTTAGGTGTCCTACTACTATGGGGCAAATGCAACCACATAGACAGTTTATATCTATAACTAGATAAAGAAAGTCATTGTATACTTCATATAATTTATGGTGATTTCAAAAAATATAAGTATATATTTATTTGTCATCATTTTCATCATCAACCTGTAAGAGTCCACCGGTAGACATATGCATCTCCCAACGCGAGCCACGGAACCCGATCCTCGGTTTTTCTCATTCAGTCTTTAGACAACCTTGGGTAGAGGATAAAAATAGCACAGAAAATTAGGCTGTGCAGTTAAAAAAACTATGAGATAACAGTCACGTTCCACCAATGATGGTCATTAAGCTGGAAAAGTTTAACTGACAATTATACTCAATTATTTGTAAATTTATATGCAATGATTCATTTCGCGTCACGAACTAACCAAAATAACTTACATAATGCTCACGCCCTGGTCCCAAAGGGGTATGCAGAGACGATGCATCGCCAGTTTGCGCGATCCGACGTCGCAGAGCTACTTTCCTTCGTTCTCTTTTCGCCCCGTGAAACCACGGTTAGCTAGGGAAATATTTGTCCACCTCGTCCGAGCCCCGCATGACTCGGTAAGGCTAATCGGCTCGCGACCGCCGCTTTACGTACTTTGTGCTAATAGTGCCCGGAGTTCGCTCAGCTCCGGGATGTCGGCACGCTTACGACCAGGCTAGCCCCTGGACACGCATCCATCGACACGGCAGACCTTGGATTTGCGGACAGGACAGAGATCGTCGCGAGAAAGACAAGAAAGGTGGGTATTATGGGTAAGGAGTATAGGTTAGGTTTGGGATACCGCTGTTACGGAAGGATAGCGTGATTGTATAGCTATAACTCTGATAATCGGGACCGCATACCCGTGACTCGTCTGGACAGCACCGGACAGGCAACTGCTAGACAGGCAACTGCTACCAGGTCCCTTGACTAAAACAAAAATAATTGGGTAAAAATTACCTTCGGCACTTGCAATAAGGTAAATGTTTAAAAAAAACTGGTATCACCGCTTGTACGTTGTATGTAGTTACGGGTTTCCCAAGATGAGAAGGCAAAGGCAGTCGCTGTGTGTTTAGTTCAGCTGCAATATTTTAGTGGAATCTTAGTGAGACTCCACTCCTGTTAAACCCAACTTGTTTTTTTAGTACTTTTCACTTGTTTTAGTAACGTTCCTTTAGTCTTTAGTCATTCCCACTAGTCTGTTTTTAGTTATTATAGTATTAGTGATTTATATTAAAAAAAAAACGAGTGCAAAGGACGTGATTTGAATTTTTGAGTGAAAATGTTTTGGGATTTTTTTGTATTGAGTTGTTTTGGTGAGTGATTTTGTTTTTATAATTTAAACTAGCTTTTGCCTGCGACTTTGCCCGCGTAGGTTTCGATATTTACACATCTTTACTGCTTTTAACGAATAATTTGGTTTCCCGTAGGAATGAGATGTTTTTTCGGGATTAAAACTATCCTATTCCAGGACCTAACTAATATGTCTGCCAAGTTTCATCCCGATCCGTCCAGTGGTTACACAGCGTGATTGGGTCAGAGCGCACAAAAGAGGGCACTATGGAAAAAATACAATACAATACACTTTATTGCACAAACAAATACAGTTACACGTTATATAAGTTACAAATAGTACAATTTAGGTGGTCTTATCGCTTTAAGCGATATCTTCCAGACCTTTGGGTAGAAAAATAATATGCCAGAGAAATTGTAGGTTGATCTCAAAAATCTCTGATTGATGTGAAAAAATTTCCGATAAAAACCATTTCTGAGACATTTTCAATTCTTTAGGCCCCCCTTTTGTACACCCTAACCCGTGATTGATTAACAAACATACAAACTTTTCTCATTTATTAATAGGACTAGCCGTGCCCGCGGCTCCGCTCGCGTGGACTACAGAATTAATGGTTTTTTTCCCACTTCCGTTCCCGATCCAACTGTCACCGCCACCTCTTACCCGCTCTAAATGTAGTCCTAATTCATCGAAAGGATTATTTATTAAACTTTTTTTTTGATTCTTCGGATCATGTTTTACAGGGCGAATTGAATCGCTAAAATTATTATTGTAGACTAGCTGTGCCCGCGGCTCCGCTCGCGTGGACTACAGGATCCGCTCCCATTCCCACTTCCGCTCCCTATCCCACTTCCACTCAGACTTCAAATCAGGTCCAGGTCCAGGTCCAGGTCCAGGTCCAAGGTCAGGTCCAGGTCTGGTACAGGACAGGTCCAGGTCCAGGCCAGTTCTAGGCCCAGGCCTAGTTCCAGTTCCAGGTCCAGATCCAGATACTCAACTCTCCCCTCAACCCTCCTCTTAACACTCCTCTCAACCCTTCCCTCAACACTCCCCTCAACCCTCCTCTCAACCCTCTCCTCAGCTCTCCCCTCAACGCTCCGCTCAAACCTCTTTCCCTCGTCTCTCCAAATGTAGTCCTCGTAACTAATCCATCGCAGTCCAAATTCAGACCAACATTACTTTGTTGCATACCTATACCACCAATTCATCGTAAGCGGGTAACTCAGTCAAAAGTTATGCGAATTTTCAAACACTCAAATTTCACTGGTACCATACCCGCTCCCGCTCTGAATCTGAATAGTAGGTACGGAAATACTACTTTAAGCAATATATTGCATAATAACCTTACCTAACTATTGTATTTGAAAACTAAAAATGTCTATAACTTTTGATTGAGTTAGCCGATTGCGATGAAATAAAGACTAAATGTTAAGTTAAGTTAAGCACAATGTTTTTGGGAAAAGTCCATCAAAATCCGTTCAGTAGTTTTTCAGTGATGCGTGCACAAACTCACAGACAAACAGACAGACAAAAATGTCAAAAATGATCGAAATGTGTTCTGTTGCTTATTCTTAGACCCCCCAATTTTTTTTTTACAAATTAAATTCAATGTACAGACACGCGAAGTTTACGATTTTATTTATTAGATAATATGAAAATTATGTATACTTCTAACTAGGTAATTATTTTATTCAAAGTATCACGCTTGACGTTATAATATAAGTCATTCTAAGTATAGTATATATAACACTAGCTATTGCCCGCGACTTCGTCCGCGTGGACAACTTAACATCACAAATTATTATGTATTTCCCGTAGGAATGGGATCGGGATAAAAACTGTCCTATGTCCTATTCCAGGAGCTAACCTTTAAGTGTGCCAAATTTTATCACGATCCGTCCAGTGGTTGAAGGGTGATTGAGTAACAAACATCCAAATATCCAAACTTTCACATTTATAATATTAGTAGGAGTAGAATTTATAACTATTGGAAATTATTTAAGAATGTCATTGGTCCGTGAATGATTCGGTCAATTAACTCGCGTCGGAGCGTCTTCTGCCATCATATAACTTGAGGAAAAGATGAGGCACGATATCTACAGCTGTTTTTAAACATTTATAAGACATCATAATATGTTATTATTGAGAATACTAATTATTGCTGCGCAAAGCTTTAGAAGTACCTGCATCATGCGTTTATTTATATTGTAATACGTAATGAATTGTAATACGAAAACAACCGCTATTTGCGTGTCGACAACATGTCTATTAAACTAGCTTTGCCCGCGGCTCTGCTTGCGTGGACTACACAATTAAATAAAGTTGAAAATTATTAAGTGTTAATTGCGCCACGTTGTGAGCAATTTCACTTGGTTTCCCGTAGTAATGAGTGGTTTTTTCGGGATAAAAATTATCCTTTGTCCTATTTCTGGACCTAACCTATATGTGTGCCAAGTTTCATCCCGATCCGCCCAGTGGTTGAAGCGTGATTGAGTAACAAACATCCACATTTTCGCGTTTATAATATTAGTGGGATGGTACTTTGAAATGCCATCTATAGTTCTTTCCTAATCAATAGTCATCTGAAAACAAAGGCATTTACGTCTCGAAAACAAAATAAATAATATATGGTGTTCCTAAGTGGACCGCAAAGTTTACATGGTAATACAAACCTGTTTTTGCTGTTGGTGACCCTTTCATGTATATGTTACTGAGACGCAAATGGCGTTGGTTTTCGTATGACTTGGTTTGGATTGAAATAGCTTATATTGTTCTTGTATCATAATTGATTTGTAATGGAATTTCGATTTTCTATAAACTAATCGACATACTTCCCACTGGATACTGTCAATTTTGTACAATTTGTACAAGTCAGTACTGGTTTGTTTGTCCCATATTAGGTACTGGAAATATAGGTACTTTGGTTTACAGGGTGTTTTAGACGTACTTTAGACGTAATATAGATACGTGGCTTATTATTCTGGTTCAATATTGTATTTTTAGTATCTTATAATGGACTGGACAACTTTTAGAAGTTGTTTTACGGAAGAAAAACTTTTACTAAATAATGTGCGATGCATTTTGTACGAATTATATTTTATTTTTTTCGAAAATTTTGTTGTGGGACGCAACAAATTGGACCGACGACCTGAAAAAGGTGGCCGGAAGGCCTAAGTCTTAGCCTAAGCCTAAGGTATTTTTAAAATTCACGTCGACAATAGCGTTCTAGTTCGTTAGCATAGTCATGTCAAATGCTGGGCATAGGTTGATGGTAGAAGATGTAGTGACTGGTTACTAGAGATGAAACGGATATCTGGTAACTAGCCGGTATCCAGCCTAGTTTTACTATCTGGCCGGATACCCGATAGTAGCCCAGTGTCCGGCGGATATCGGATTTTCATTAAAATGCGAAAATTTCTCAAAATCAACGCTGAAATTGATTTTTTGATAAAAGGTAAACAAAATTATACTGTTTTTACTTTCGAGATCACCCACTGACATGAAGAAAGCTATATATAAGACGCAGGCAACGGTTTGATACAATAACTTTTATATAAAACCTGCTCACAATGACGTAGGCCTCTTTACCGTTTTTATAAGTGGTTTGAAATCCGTGTTATTTTCCTGTTACGTTAATAGTAATTCAGAAACGAGTTTTACCCAAATTACTTTTGAATAGTCTAGTCAATCATAGTTTAGGCATACAATACTCAATATGACCACGTATAGAAGCGACAATTACCTACCCGCCAGTTTAATCGCCCGCAAAATAGACCACGACTCGAGGGTTGGATATTTAGTGGTTGATAGCCAACGATCTCTATGTACTACCAGATGGAGCGTTCCAAAAAATTGCTCTGTTCCACGCAAGTAGCCACAACTCTTTCACATTCACAATAGCGTCAGTATTTAGTAATAATTAAATGTTCTGCGTAGTAACTGCACAAGTTTCATTGTGAATGTGAAAGAGTTGTGGCTACTTGCATGGAACAGAGCGATTGTTTGGAACGCTCCATTTAGTAGTACATAGAGATCGTTGTTGATAGCCAGTCTATCCTGATACTTATGAAGACCGTAAAGTGTTCAGGCAACCATTTGGAAGCTGAGAAAAATTAGTGCAACTGGTATTCTGGGTTTCTACTACTGATGACTTCTAAATTCTTCATTGTCCAAGAAATTCTAGTAATTTTCTAACGATCTCTATGTATTTACTAGATGGAGTGAACCCAACAATCGCTCTGTTCCACGCAACTGCGGCTCCGGGAACTCGTTCACATTCACTTTGACACTGTTACTACGCAGAATATTTAATCTTATAAATAAAATCGTAAACTTGGCGTGTCTGTACATTGAAGATATTTGCAAAAAATAAAATTGGGGGGTCTTAGGATAAGCAACAGAACACATTTCGATCATTTTTGAAATTTTTGTCTGTTTGTCTGTTTGTCTGTTTATCTGTTTGTCTGTTTGTCTGTTTGTCTGTGAGTTTGTGCACGCATCACTTAAAAACTACTGATCGGACTTTGATGGACTTTTCACAGAAACATGGGGCTTGATTTGGTGTAACATATAGGCTTTATTTCATTGCAATCGGTGCAGTCAATCAAAAGTTATGCCAATTTATAGTTTCCGAAAACTCGCATACGCTGCAAGGAGTGTATGTAGGGTGTAAATGCTCGACTGAATTCGTGAGCGGTAGCGGGAGCGGGTATGGACCAGTGTAATGTGAGATTTTGAAAACTATATATGTATAACTTTTGATTGAGTTAGTCAATTACGATGAAAAATCTGGAGCTTGATCTGGAGCTGGATCTGGATCTAGATCTGGAGCTGGATCTGGAGCCGGACCTTTAGCTAGACCTGGATCTGGATCTGGAGCTGAAACTGGACCTGGACCTGGACCTGGATCCGGATCCGGACCCGGACCCGGGACCGGGACCTGGACCTGGACCTGGACCTGGACCTGGACCTGGACCTGGACCTGGACCTGGGCCTGGACCTGGACCTGGACCTGGACCTGGACCTGGACCTGGACCTGGACCTGGACCTGGACCTGGACCTGGACCTGGACCTGGACCTGGACCTGGACCTGGACCTGGACCTGGACCTGGACCTGGACCTGGACCTGGACCTGGACCTGGACCTGGACCTGGACCTGGACCTGGACCTGGACCTGGACCTGGACCTGGACCTGGACCTGGACCTGGACCTGGACCTGGACCCGGACCCGGACCCGGACCTGGACCTGGACCTGGACCCGGACCCGGACCCGGACCCGGACCCGGACCCGGACCCGGACCCGGACCCGGACCCGGACCCGGACCCGGACCCGGACCCGGACACGGACCCGGACCTGGACCTGGACCTGGACCTGGACCTGGACCTGGACCTGGAATGGGAGCGGGAATGGGAGCGGGATTGAGAGTGAGATTGAGAGTCTGAGTGGAAGTGGGATAGGGAGCGGATCCTGTAGTCCACGCGTGCGGAGCCGCGGGCACAGCTAGTTATCTAATAAATAAAATCGTAAACTTCGCGTGTCTGTACATTGAAGATATTTGCAAAAAAGAAATGGGGGGGTCTAAGGATAAGCAACAGAACACATTTCGATCATTTTTGAAATTTTTGTCTGTTTGTCTGTTTATCTGTTTGTCTGTTTGTCTGTGAGTTTGTGCACGCATCACTTAAAAACTACTGAACGGATTTTGATGGACTTTTCAACAAAAACATGGTGCTTAACTTAACTTAACATTTAGTCTTTATTTCATCGCAATCGGCTAACTCAATCAAAAGTTATAGACATTTTTAGTTTTCAAATACATTAGTTAGGTAAGGATATTATGCAATATATTGCTTAAAGTAGTATTTCCGTACCTACTATTCAGATTCCGATGAGTTTGGATTACATTTGGAGCTGCGAGTAGGAATTGGAGTGGGAGTGGGAGTGGTATTGGGAGTGGTATTGGGTGTGGGAGTGGGAGTGGTATTGGGAGTGGTATTGGGTATGGGAGTGGGAGTGGGAGTGGGAGTGGGAGTGGGAGCGGGTGTGGGCGTGGGAGTGGGAGTGGGAGCGGGTGTGGGCGTGGGGATGGGATTGAGAGCGGAAGCGGTAGCGGAAGCGGGAGGGGAGCGGGAGCGGAACCGGAGCTGGACCGGAGCGGGAGCGGGTATGATACGTGTAATTTGAGTGTGAAAATTCGCATAACTTTTGACTGAGTTACCCGATTACGATGAATTTGTGATATAGGTATACAACAAAGTAATGTTGGTCGGAATTTGGACTGCGATGGATTAGTTATGAGGACTACATTTGGAGAGACGAGGGAAAGAGGTTTGAGGGGAGGGTTGAGGGGAGAGCTGAGGAGAGGGTTGAGAGGAGGATTGAGGGGAGTGTTGAGGGAAGGGTTGAGAGGAGTGTTGAGAGGAGGGTTGAGGTGAGAGTTGAGGATCTGGATCTGGAACTGGAACTAGGCCTGAGCCTGGGCCTGGGCCTGGCCTGGCCTGGACCTAGACCTGGACCTGGACCTGGACCTGGACCTGGACCTGGACCTGGACCTGGACCTGGACCTGGACCTGGACCTGGACCTGGACCTGGACCTGGACCTGGACCTGGACCTGGACCTGGACCTGGACCTGGACCTGGACCTGGACCTAGACCTGGATTTGAAGTCTGAGTGGAAGTGGGATAGGGAGCGGAAGTGGGAATGGGAGCGGATTCTGAAGTCCACGCGAGCGGAGCTGCGGGCACAGCTAGTTACTAAATATTTCGGTCCGCTTCGGGTAAATAGCGTCAATATTTAGTAAATAAATGTTCTGCGTAGTAGCTGCACAAGTTACAAAGTAAATGTGAACGGGTTGCGGCTCCTGGAGCCGCAGTTGTGTGGAAAAGAGCGATTGTTTGATTCGCTCCATCTAGTAAGTACATAGAGATCGTTGAAATTTACATATAATTATAGCAAACCAGTGCGATCCCTTTTTTTTGTCTATTTCCAACCTCGATAGTTTACATTATTCTTAAGGAGCAGGGGAGCAGTTGTCTACGTGGAAAAAGGAATGCAAGTAGGTACACAACTGAGTTAGACAACTCGAATTAGGAAAACGATTTTGCCCGAAACCCTAGTAACTCCTCAAGCACGCTTCTGCCTTCGATTTATGTACGTGTATCTAGGCATGGACATATAGATGACTGCAAGTGACATTTAACATATGATAAAAACATGCTTAGACAAAAATTAATTAACTGCCAATTTGTCACGTGTTAACATGATATTAATACACATATTTGCCTGTACTGTAAGTTTTTGTTGACTTTAAAGTAAGTACTGCTAAGTAATCTGGATGCCAATTCTACTACATTAATTTAATTTGTGATAATTTAATACCAAGTGTATTTTAATTTTTTTTTATTTTAATATTATATACTGACATAGATAGTATGTTATACACTATGCCATTATTTAAATTGTTGACATTGTAATTTATACATAATTTTATTTTATGACGATCCCTTTTACCGTATTAGAATGACATGTAAAATTGATTTTTTAAGATGTAAAAGTGAAATAAATAAATTTAATCTAATCTACTATTTTCAACATTTATCGTTCGTTTAAACAAAAGTTACGTTTAAGTTTAAGTTTTTAACAGACGCTATTTTGGCAGCAATGCGTTTCGTTTTTACCTGACACAACTGTCAAAATGGAGAAAAACGTTCGTTCCTTAGACAAATGAATAAATTAATTCGTCTAAGGTTCGTTCCATATATGGAACCAAAGATAATATATACTCTAGTATATATTATTAACCAAAGATAATATATACTCTAGTATATATTATTAACCAAAGATAATATATACTCTAGTATATATTATTAACCAAAGATAATATATACTCTAGTATATATTATCTTTGGTTCCATCTACGTCTGACCTTAGACCAATGAATCATTTGTCTAAGACGTCTGACGTTTGTTTAAACGGCTGAAACGCAGCTGAAGCATGAACTTTGTGCGCAGCGGAGTACGAATAATGTTAAAACCTGTGTTTCAGCTGCAGTTCAATTGCGTTTTGTGCGAAAATGCGTTAGTAGAGTTGGCCCCCTGTACTACTACAGCCAAAGACCGTAATCCTAAAGCGATTTACAGACTTTCTCAGCAAAGGTATGGACATTCGTCACTTCGCTTATTACGTCACGGGTCACGGCTTACGTTGTTTCTAAGAATATTATTAACTTTACTTGGTATAATTGAAGAGGTAGGAAATACCCAGTACGCACAGCAAAAAACTCCCCGATCACGGTAAAGAGTGCTTATAAATGTTAGTATCCTTAAGTAGTTTGTTTTACAGCTTCAAAATATAAGTATAGTTATTGGCTATAAAATGCGATATGCACACCCCCCCCCCCGTGCGATAAACGCCAGAAAGAAACACACACACAATCACCATCAAATTGTTTGTTTACATAAATAAACATGAAGTCGTTTAAAAATAGCCCTCTATATTTCATTCCAGATTAATAGTCCTATGAAAACCAACGCTATTTGCGTCTCGGTAACATATACATGAAAGGGTCACCAGCAGCAAAAATAGGTTTGTATTACCAAGTAAACTTTGCGGTCCACTTAGGAACACCATCTATTGTGTATTTTGTTTTCGAGACGCAAATGCGTTTGTTTTCATAGGACTATTAATCTGGAATGAAATATACATACGTACATACATACATAATGCTCACGCCTTGGTCCCAAAGGGGTAGTCAGAGACGATGTATCGCCACTTTGCGCAATCTAATGTCGCAAATTAGCTTTCCTTCGCCCACTTTTCGCCCCGTGATACCCCTTGACGTGATGTGTTGCGAACAACATCGCCGCGTTGTTGAGGTACCACGACTAACTAGGGAAATAATTGTCCACCTTGTCAGAGCCTCACATAACTCGGTAAGGCTAATAGTGCCCGGAGTTCACCCAGCCCCGGGATGTCGGCCCGCTTATGACCAGGCTAGCCCCTGGACACGCATCCATCGGCACGGCAGACCTTGGATTAGCGGACGGGACAGGGATCGGGGCGAGAGACAGGAGATGGGGGTATGGATAAGGAGTATAGGGTAGGTATGGGATACCGCTATTACGGAAGGATAGTGTGATTGTAGTAGCGATAACTGTGTAAGCCGGGACCGCATACCCGTGACTCGTCTGGATAGCACCGGACAGGCAACTACCAGAATCAAGTTCCCTGACCTATTCTATTCAGGCTTCAATTACAACTAAGCCTTCTATTCAGGCTTCAATTACATTAAATGCTAACAACTACGTCGTTGACAACGTCAGTTACCTGTTGCGCCGTCTGTCCGTCCTCTGACAAAGGCCTCCTCTGACATCTTCCACTCCTCTCTGTCTCTTGCCAGTCTTGTTCACGTTTTCCCAGCAACTTTTACGAGATCATCGTCCCATCTCAAGAGATGGGAGCCGAGCGGTACAAGTACCGCTCGGCCACGACTTTTGGCTTAGCGGGACGCGGCGCGGTGAGCGGCGCGGTTTCGGCAGGCGGAGGGTTGGCCGCTGAGTGCGGCGCCTCGTGGCGTGCTGCTAACATTTTGGTACATTTGTTCTCGCCGCTCGCTGCCCCGCTCCTAGCTGCCTAGAGCGGGTATTGTCTCCCTCTTTTGCGTTTGTATCCCCTTGGGTACCAAATTGTCACCTTTTTACTCAATTTGTCTTTTCCTATTGTGTGGGCTGCCCACTTCCATTTTAATGTTTTTATCTTCACTGTGACGTTTAGTCATCGCTCTTATATCGTAGTTTCTTTTTCTGTCGCTTCTTTTAATCCCTGTCATGCCATCCATGGATCGTTGGCGTTGTTTACCATTTAATGGTACCTAATTAAATATTTAATGTAATATTAAATGATAATTATAAAAACATGAGCGCTTTCTATCAAATCCTACGAATCGCAGTAGAACTGCCTAGAAGTAAGTTTTCCAAACAGTTCTATCGATAGAAGTTGTAAACAGTTTGGATCATATTTTCCAAATAGTTCTACTGGTAGAACAATCGGTAGAACTGCTTGTAACAGAGGACCTCTCCTCCCCTTACCCTCCTGACGATGTAATAATTAGTTCTGAACATTATTGATTTATAATTAACATTTAATTATTCAAGTCTTTCGTGTTATCAAGTGTTGTATCGAGTAAAATATGATGAACAGAAAGCGTATTAAGGTATATTAATTGTATGCCCTCTCAAGTTTCCTCCCCTCTCCTCGTTGATGCAACATTGGCAATGATATAATTGGTTTGGATCTATATTGTTTTTCGTGTTATCTACACTAATATTATAAAGAGGAACGATGTGTATGTTTGTAACGAATCAACTTAAAAACTACTGGACCGATTTCAATCATTCTATATATATTAGGATTACGGTGGCAGTGGCACTTGGAGTTGGAAGGGGATATTTCAGAACCGGCATCGGGGAATAATTCTTTTGTCCACGCGGGCGGAGCCGCGGGCGCAGCTGGTTAACAATAAGACAGACCATGATTTGTAGTAGAATGATGATATTTTTTTGTTGCAGCCACATCCCTAGTTTTGTCGGCGGTGGTCAAAGAACATGAAAACATTTGTAGGTAAGAACAATTATCATCATTATCAGCCGAAATACGTCCACTACTATAGTCTAATCTCTAAAATACAAACTCACGTGCGAGTCTCACTGAACAAATAAGAGAAAAGAAGACACTTCACTTCGATAGTGCTCTTGAATGTTTATAGAATTACCAATGGATTACGTTTCAAAGTGAGTGAAGTCCCTTGAATGAGACTCGCACGTGAGTTTGTATTTTATAGAATAGCACTACTGGACCAGTGCAGCGGCCGACGTGTGCGATCTGTCGCTGGCCTAGGAAGTGGCACCATACATTTTCATAGTGTTTAGTAATGTCGCAGCGGGCGCGATTGGTCGCGTTGCTTGAAAGTGCACCTTTACTGTATTTTTGATGCAGTTTGCCCATGCACCAAAACGCCTTGGTCCCATAAGCGCGGATCCACCGGGTGGGCACGGGCATGCCCACAATGTAACTGCAGTGCTGTTCTCTAAAATACAAACGTGCGAGTCTCACTCAAGTGACTTCACTCACTTCGAAACTTAACCATTGGCATTCTGTAAACATTCCAGAGCACTATCGAAGTGAAGCGAGTTCTTTGTTTACTTCACGTCTATAGTGCTCTGGAATATTTACAGAATTACCAATGGATTAGTTTCGAAGTGAGTGAAGTCACTTGAGAGAGATTCTCACGTGACTTTGTATTTTAGAGAATAACACTACTGAGGTCGATAGGATGATGATGATATACCTATTCAATGCCTTAATAAAATGAAAAAACTGTACAAGGTCTTGGCCGGGGCGTCATACATTTTGTAAACGTCTCCTTTGTAGGAATGCAATGTATCGATTGTGAGCGAGCTCGTAGTCCGACTCTCACTTGGTCTATTTTCATGTGGCCATGACCACAAAATTTAATGAGGGCTGGATCAGCGCCTGTGATCCCAGAGGGGTAGGCAGAGACTATGTTGTCCACTGCGCGATCCTTACACACCTCACCTTTTCGTGCACCTCTACATGGTATACGAAGATAGACTCATACATTGGATAGAGCGCAGGCGGGACCAGTTTACTTCGCGGATTTCGTTAGTTCGGAGGCGAACTACGCGCGACTAACAGAATTCGCGAGGGCGAATAAGCGGAGAAGATTAATTGAGCTGCCCGATGACGACGAAGTAAATGTGGAAGTAAATGTATACTTGTAATGGATTGCCCCGTATAACGGCGAGGTTGGGAGGGCCAAAAGGCGTTACTTATACCTCTATTGGTTGTTTTACAGTGCAAGTGAATTCTCGTGTCAGGACGGCACATGCGTGAGCCTTGACAAGCTGTGCGACGGTGTGCGCGACTGCGCTAACGGGGACGACGAAACAGAAATCTGCTACGGTATCCAGTACGTACCTTTGAAAAGAAAGAAATGTGAAAGAAAGGAAGAAACATTATTTATTCAGGAATCAACATATTATTATACATTACATTCTTTATTATACGTTACAAGTAAGAGGACCTCCCAACTCAGCACTGGTTTTCTGTTGTATGTATTAGAGAGAGATAATGTTCAGATGTATATAACTTTATATACCTAAGTATAACAGAATAATAAGTAAATACACTCGAGAACAATGAAAACGGATTTTATTTATTTTATTTTATTTATTTGACGAAACCAACAGCTTATTCTTATGCTTATTTAAACTATTTATGCATTTATCTTAATTAACAAAGCCAATTACAGGTTTCCTAGTATACACCATGGTAAGAGTGAGACACTAACAAAAACCTTAATTTCTCGAAAACTAAGAATGCTAGCTTGTTGAAATAAAAGTAAGGCTTAATACAACAGTTCATTATTGGATTAAGCCTTTTTGTCCATCCAGAGGCCATAAACAACGTTCATTTAACACTTTCTGTTAAGACTTTACGATCGATCAATCACTTCATTGTTTTGTTTTTCAGACCATCCGGAGATCCGGTATTGACCCGAACAAAAAGGCAGGCGCAGGCAACCTGTCCGTAAGTGTACATGCTATCTATCATCATCAAATAAATAAAAACATAAACTTGGCGTGTCTGTACATTGTAGATATTTGCAGAAAAATTGGGGGTCTTAGGAAAAGTAATAGAACACATTTCGGTCATATTGAAATTTTGTCTGTTTCATCATTTAAAAACTACTGAACCGATTTTGATGGACTTTTCACAGAAATATAAGGCTTAGAGTAATATATAGGCTTACGCAATCAAAAGTTATGGATTTTTTTTCTAAGTAGTAGGTATGCAATATAACAATTATAATTTATAATGTTTTGTGCAATTCAGATTGCGATGAGTTAGGACTACATTTGAAGCTGTAGTGGGCGTGGGAGTGGAGGTGGGAGCGGGAGCGGGAGTAGGCGTCAGATTGAGAGTGAGAATAAAAATAATTATGTCGTCCACGCGAGCGTAGCCGCGGGCACAGGCCAAAATCATGTGAACAAGTCTGTAGGAAAACTTTATCATCAATTGATTTATCATCATTCAATAGCTTATTTGCATTTGTATCTAGGCCAATATCCTTCCTTAATACAATAATTAGATAAAGACAATAGCAACTGTCACGGTCATATAATTATGATCTGCAAATATATTCAATGTACAGACACGCGAAGTTCACGATTTTATTTATTAGACTAGTAGTAGCCCGCGACTTCGTCCGCGTGGATAAATTAACATAATTAATTGTTATGATTAAATTAAAATTCCACATGAAAATGTTTTGCAGGAAGTATTTTTTGTCTGATCCTAAAACAAATATGTTATCATAAGAGCATGTGCTTTTCCCCCTTACCTTCCCCGCCCCGCCCCTTCCTCTCCCTTTCGCCCTCCCCTTTACCCCCCCCCCCCTCTCATTCTTGCAAACAAATTCACGTCGATAGTGCTCTGGAATGTTTACAGAATGCCAATGGATTAGGTTTCGAAGTGAGTGTAATGTCAGTCTCACTCAAGTGACTACACTCACTTCGAAACCTAATCCTTTGGTAATTCTTTAAACATTCCAGAGCACTATCGACGTGAAGTGACTTCTTTGTTCACTTCACTTCGATAGTGCTTTGGAATGTTTACAGAATTACCAATAGATTAGGTATCGGAGTGAGTAAAGTCACTTGACCGAGACTCGCACGTGAGTTTGTATTTTAGAGAACAGCACTACTGATTGCCGAATAACTCATTTTTCAACTTCCAGTCTTATAATTGCTGTATTTTTAAACTCAATCTTATAAATGATTTTCTACTTCCAGTTGTTTTGATTATTATGTTTTATTTCAGTAAAAACAAATGGCAGTGCCGCGATGGTACGTGCATCGATTTCGATGGCAAGTGCGACGGCGTCGTCAACTGTCCGGACTGGAGCGACGAGACGCATCCGCTTTGTAGAAAGAACCAGTGAGTTGAAACCATATGTCTTTTCCAGTCTATTCCATATGACCTAGAATCGACGGTGAAGACCAGGGAAGTTGGGGAAGGAAGAAGAGTCGGCATCAGAACTAGTACAATAATGTAAGACAGCATACTAAAACATTTTATATATATTTTATACCAAATCATTAGTCATATGAAAACAAACGCATTTGCGTCTCAAAAACAGAATAAATAATAGATGGTGTTCCGAAACAGACCGCAAAGTTTACATGGTAATACAGACCTGTTTTGCTGATGGCGATTCTTCACCAGCTGTCATGTTACCGAGACGCAAATAGCGTTGGGTTTCATACATAGATACATAATGCTCACGCCTTGGTCCCCGAGGGGTAGGCAGAGACGATGTATTGCCACTTTGCGCAATGTAATATTGCAAAGTGGCTTTCCTTCGTCCGCTTTTCGCGCCGTGATACCCCTTGACGTGATGTGTTGCGAACAACATCGCCGCCTTGTTGAGGGACCACGATTAGCTAGGGAAATAACTGTCCACCTTATCAGAGCCCTGCATGATTCGGTGAGGCTAAAAGCGCCCGGAGTTCGCCCAGCTCCGGGATGTCAGCACGCTTACGAGCAGGCTAGCCCCTGGGCACGCATCCATCGGCACGGCAGACCCGGGATTGGCGGATGGGACAGGGATCGGGGCGAGAGAGATAGGAAATAGGGGTATGGGTAAGGAGTATAGGGTATGTATGGGATACCGCTATTACGGAAGGATAGTGTGATTGTAGTAACGATAACTCTGTAAGCCGGGGCCGCATACCCGGGACTCGTCCGGACAGCACCGGACAGGCAACTACCACAACCAAGTCCCCTGTTGAGTTTTATGACTGTTGGTATTGGTTTTGAATAAAAAATAGGTACCAACGTACTTTTTACCGACAACCGCTTTCTAGGTTTTAACGCTTTGACATATGAAGTTTGTATATTTAAAAAAAATGCTAAGCTGAAAACAATCGTCTATTTTATAATCGGATTTCTGTTGCAACAACGTTGTTTTTTAATGTGATTCATAAACCTTCTGTCCGTTATTCTAATAAATAAAATCGTAAACATCGCGTGTCTGTACACTGAAGATATTTGCAAAAAAAAAAGAGTAACTAAGGATAAGTAATAGAACACATTTCAATCATTTTTGGAATTTTTGTCTGTTTGTCTGTTTATCTGTTTGTTATGTGAGTTTGTGCACGCATCACTTTAAAACTACTGAACGGATTTTGATGAAGTTTTCACAAAAACATGGAGCTTAACTTAACTTAACATTTAGTCTTTATTTCATCGCAATCGGCTGAATCAATCAAAAGTTATAGACATTTTTAGTTTTCAAATACATTAGTAGGTTAGTATGCAATATATTAGTATTTCCGTACTATTCAGATTGCGATGAGTTTGGATTACATTGGGAGCTGCGAGTGGGATTTGGAGTGGGAGTGGGCGTGGGCGTGGGCATGGGAAAAGGGAAGCGGGAGTGGGATTGAGAGTGAGATTGAGAGTCTGAGTGGAAGTGGGATAGAGAGCGAAAGTGGGAATGGGAGCGGAACCTGTAGTCCATGCGAGCGGAGCCGCGGGCACAGCTAGTATGTAATAAGTTCTCTGGTAGTTTCTTGTAGAAGCGTATACATTGCCCCGTGAACGATTTACTGACCTTACTAAGTCTTAATCGTGGTAAAACAAGTTATTAGGAACGTTAGCTGGAACTTTGCTTTTGTGAAAATTACATTGACATCATCGTGTGCCTACGCCGCAGAACCCATGTAAGCAACTTCCAATAACATTTAGTACTTCAGTGTAAAGTAGCGCGCCTGATCAACCGCCATCTTGTTGCAGATGCCAGGTGAACTGGTTCAGGTGTACCTACGGCGCATGCGTGGACGGCACTGCTCCATGCAACGGGATCCAGGAGTGCGCCGACAACTCAGACGAGCTGCTGCCTCGTTGCAGGAACGAGACCAATCTAGAATCTAAGTAAGCACAACTTGTTTCTTCGGCATAGCACGTTCTCCACTTTAGCTCTATGTGTATCCACCCGAGCGAAGCCGGGGCAGGTAAGTTTTATATGAGTACCAACTGCGACTGAGCAGACAGCGTGGTGATGAGGGGCATAAACCTTCTATTATTTTGAGAGATGCCTGTCAAGTAATGGATTTCATTATAGGCGGTCGAGGTCTGATAGAGACATCTTTACGACTAAGTTCTTGTGAACAGTTTATAGACACTGGTATTTAGTTAAAAAAATCTGTATTTATCAAAAAACCGTCGTTTCTTTTTGTCTGTCCTTTTGTTCTTCCGTCGTTCTCTGTCCCAATTTTCTCTCTGTCTGTTAGTCCGTCTTCCAAATTTAAACACGTCTTCGTCAGCCAGTCATGTATTTTAGCCAAGGAGGCTTGAAGCCACGTAACTATGAAAAGCAGATTAATTTCTAGATAAAAATCGCAAAGACAAGGTAGAATTTGCCTATAACTAAGTCTACAATCAGGTGCTACCGAAAGATGACGATAATAAAAAAGAACTGAAACGGCGAACGGGCACACAGCCTTCCTGATGGTAAGCGACCTCTTTTGTCCATTAATACCTACAAGCTTTAGATCGCACAACAGACCACAGCCTACTGTACTGCTGTGGCGTCAAGGTCGTCAAGGAGAGAATTAATCCTCTTAGTCTTCAGCTTTCATATAATTTATTACATGGTTAAAAACCCTTCTTCGACCTTGGGCTTTTATTTGAAAACACCTTTCCAGGGGCCAGTTCCGGTGCCAGAACGGCCAGACGGTGTCGTTCGCGAGCCACTGCGACGGCGTCGTTGACTGCGAGGACGGATCTGATGAGAATGTCCGCTCGTGCGCTGACAAGACCTGCCAGTCTTATCTGTTCCAGTGCGCGTACGGCGCTTGCGTCGACCAGGGCTCGGACTGCAACGGGGTTTGTTGACCTTATATCCTATTATAATATCGTCTCGGCTTACTGCAACAAGACACTAACTGCTGGGAAATGCATAGCAGTTTGTGACTTCTCTCAATTAACATTAAGGTAGTCATTGCAATGGATCCCCGAACAGTTAGTGACTTCTAATATGTACGAAATGGAAGAGGTAGCCAAAAGCAGTTGAATAGAGTAGAAGAATGACTGGGTGTGATAGCAGACATTGGGGAAGGCCTATGTGATGACAGGAATCCCAAAAACAGGACTTAGGGAGACCACTCATCAGGAAGGAAAGCTGCTTACAGGATCATCATCGTCCAAGGCTCTATATCCGCGGTGCCTGCACCACAAACTGACATTAAAGCGACCGGTACCAATTCTTAGTAACGTAGCGATAGTCGGCGATCAATGTTCATTATTTGTTTGTCATTCCACGCCTCCTGCGTACCAGTAAAATAAAATACAAGTAGGTAATATGAAATTTTATACTTTTTAATAATTACTACTAAAAGTCCCGGGGTTTTCATTAAATCCCGTGAAAAGTAATGTCCATATTATCCCTGTTGATAACTGATCCTCGTGTTTCAGATAAAAGAATGCGCTGATGGTTCAGATGAATCTACAGAGCTGTGTAATGTCGCTCCTAGCAATGGAGCCAACCCTGTATCTCCTGCTCCGTAAGTAACTTAGGGTGAACACAGACGGACTGCTTTCGAACTGCCAGCCAACTGCAAAATTGCAGTTTTCGTGCATCAAAACTGGAAGCCGACTGCCGCAATCTGGTGCAGTTATGCCAACGGCAAGAAAACTGAATCCAAACTGCAATTTTGCAGCTGACTGGCAGTTCAAATGCAGTCCGTCTCTGTTCACTCTCATACATACAGCAAATTGATGTAAAATTGAAACTTAGTCATACAATACCAACATATAATCTAAAACGAAATGAAATTCCTAGTAATAAATAAATATTACATATATCTACAGCTGGAGAATATAAAATATTACTACGTAATGAAGTACGGCACCGAAACGTGGACACTGACAGTAGGACTAGTCCGAAAACTCAGTCGCTCAGCGGGCTATGGAAAGAGCTATGCTCGGAGTTTCTCCAAGGGAAATTTTCTCAATAGGAAGTTTTCTGGTGAATCTCCTGTCCGAAATCAGGTGATCCGCCAGAGAACTAAAGTCTCGGACATAGCTCAAGAAGTTAGTACGTTGAAGGGGCAGTGGACCGGTCACATCTGTCGGAGAACCGATTACCGTAGGGGGAAACGAGGTCTCGACGATCTGCATAAGGCTGGCAGTGACTGGGTAATAAGAACCGAGGGATCAGGTTCAGTGGCCCGCCTTGGGAGAGGCCTGTCTAGCAGTGGGCTCTAGCAGGCGGATGATGATGACGTAAAGTACTCCTTCTGATACTAGTAGGTAATTAAATTAATTCGATTGTTTTGACCCTCCCCCTAAACAGGTCACGTAGTTTGGGTACGTTCCCTAACACCGACTAACCCCCACTATGGACCTATTTTATAGCTTACGGCTGCATATTACGCTAGTTTACTAGTTTGGTAATATTGCTTTATTCTATATCCAGACCTATAACAACCGGCAACTGCGTTCTACCACCGTACCCATCTCATGGTACCTACCAAGTTGGGGGAGCACCAAACGCGTCTCCTGGTCAAGGGTTCTACACTGTCCGCCTCAACTTCACTTGCAATTCTGGCTATGGAATAAACGGGGAGAGCAGCGTATACTGTCTGGATGGGTCGTGGTCCTTGGACAAATTCCCTCAATGTGTCCGTAAGTATTAAAAGATTGTATAATGTATTTCTTTAGTAGGGAGTTCTTCAAGGAGATGTACTTGGTCCAATATTCTTTTTCATATACATACATAAAATATTGTTGATGGTAAATGTTTATGATTAGATCGGCTTTCCTTAAGATATCAGTGTATCGAAATAACTATATTTAAAAATCTGCTATTATTTATTATGTTTATTACACTCAATTATAGATCGAGCAATTCACGATGACACACCCCAATCCTTCTCTAAATCGCATTTAATTTTATGCGTTATATTAGTTCTATCGTTACGCACTAATCATCATCAATGTGCATACGTACACTAAGTTACTGATGACTAATGATGACGTACCGCGCTCCCTCACTGGAAAAGTAGCAAGCATGCCATCGTGAATTAAACGCTATATCTATCATAGAGATAACTTTCATATCCTCAAAGCGAATTGCTTTCTTGTCGTATTTTATGTTTTGTGCTTTATCTTGTGAGGTACTCTACTCGTTTCTAATTCATTCATCATCATCATCAGGTTATTGTCTCCACTGCAGGAGCACAACCCTCTCTCGTCTGCCGGAGACAGACGGAGGATTTGGCCTACACTCCCCACGTTGGCCAGACGGGTTGGGGAGGCCTGATTGATGTTTTATAATGTATTCCCTTAGTCGCCTTGTACGACATCGACAGGAAGAGTTGGAGTGGTCCTATTCTACTCTACCGGAAACCAGACGGCATTGTTCTAATGCTTTAGATAAATCCAGAACCAACACTTACTGACAATTGTGCTATTTTACAGGATTCTGCAAATTAAACAAGCATCCAAGCGTTGAGTACCGCTGCCTTATCACCGGAGTCTCCACAGAAGGCACCAGACCCTGCAACAACCAGGAGCCTACTGGCACCAGAGTGAGACCAATATGCAAGGCACCCAACTACTACTACTCAGGGATATTAAGCAACATGCGCTGCATCGACGGCAGCTGGGATTACGTCGCCATTTGCACTCCAGGTTTGATAAAGAATGGAACTAAGATAACAATACTAGTTAAAGATAAGGTTGAAGTGCATATCAATGAATTACAGTATTATGTTCCAATATTTAAAGCACAACCTGTAACGCCAGCGACGGATGATGACGTTGATTTTGATTTAGACACGAACTATTGGAGAATGGGAGACACGGTTGATGGGGTAAAAATCAATGTAAATAATGGAGGAGTGTCAGTTAAAGGGGATAGCTTCTTTCATAAGTTTAAGAAGGATAAAAAGTTCTTTTCCCGATGGAACTGATTTTGCTAGATTTTTTAAAGTAATCCGTGTACTTAATTATATATTTAGTTGAAACAGTTTTTGAACTTTCTACAGTGTGTGACGATGATATTAAATCATTGTTTGCCAGTTCAAAGTTATAGTAACTAACCAGTGAATGAGAAAATTCATTTTAAATTATAATTTAGAATATTAATACTTCTACAGCCTTGTCATTTGGGAAAATTCGTTTTTATCTTTGTGGATTGTTTTTTCAGTCCACATATTTGTGTTATTGGGTAGTTCACATTACCTCATACACCTGCTTGCTTTGTATTTTGTATGGCTGCTACCCTTATTTATGTGGGGTGTATTTATTTAAACTTTATTGTACAACGGGCGAACTTAATGCCAAAGGCATTCTTTACCATTATGCTTAAGGTCATTCATTTAATATTGGTAAGTGCAAAGCAGCAAATACTAGTATAAAAACTAAATGTTATATATATTTCATACTAATACATAAGTATTACATATTTGTACATATAACAGTAATAAGTACACAATTGAACCTTATTTGACCAATGGTGTAGCTCAAAATCGACCGACTCACATCCTTCTCCATACCCTCCCGCAATTTTTATTGCAACTAGTGCTACCCTCTTTTGAATAAAGTTTATATATGTTAATAATTGTCCGTTTTCATGGAATCATGATAAAAAAGGATTTGTTGGACTTCAAATACCTGTTCATATCATGGCAGTCTAATTTAAGTTCCTATGCGTATAATTAGAATTAATTTTACTTGAGATGATGCCATTTCTATACGAGGTCTGTGCACATGGAGGGCGAATTTATAGCTGATGTTTATAAAATCAGTGGTAAAGATACTCTAGTGAGGGTGCGTCTGGGTGGGTACCGCGGGATCACCCTCCTAACTGCCCCCAAAGACCAAAATGTGCATATAAGTTTAATACATTCCAACATAGTTCAGAGAATATCAATGTAAAATGTACCCCCTTTTACCCCCTTTACCCTCGAGTATATAGGACTGGAGTCGCATCTCTACCGCGCTTGATTCACAATGCAAATGCAACAACGACGGCGTTAACGCCGCAATCACAATACAAGGAGGGATATTGCGAATCTACCTATAATGATAAATTGCGTATTCACAATGCCGAAACACGAATGTTAAATTTAAAAGCTAATGTTCGCAATTTCTATAATTCGGCCAACCATATCAAGCGAAGTATGCATTTTTATCGCAGCGCGTTAAATTGTTTCGGTTTGCATTGTGAATGTAGCTATATTTTTTTACAATGCGGTAGTTTTTTAATCTGAGATTGTTGCTGAGGGGTAAGCGTGTAGGACACCTAATTCCAAATTCATAGACTTAGAATGTAGAAGGTGGTTAGGTTAGTTTTTTTAATTTTTGTAATGTTAACAGGATGGATTTTTGTACTAATATTTTTTTAATAAAATACATTTTAAATAACATTGAGTAGTTTGATTTTATCCCGTCCAATCCTATTAACATTATCCATAGTTTGTTAAATATTAATTTAGTGGTGGTTATAGTACAGGGTCTGCCTGGGTGGGTACAGTGGGCCCCACGTTCAGCTATACATACCGGCACTTGTTGCTAAGAGGTAGTGGCTACATTTCAATGGTTCTGTATAAGCGAAGCTGTGGCCCGCTAGACTCTCTTATTTATTTCTGCTGCCAATCAACGATTGCTGTACATATATTGCGGTTTAAAGGGTAAAGGTTCATTCGCAGCCATCAGTGCAGTCTCAGTATCGGATTCGTTCCGTCTCAGTGTCTTTTAGATGTACCAAAGGAAAATATTAAAAATGAATGCATGATAATGTAGTTCAAGATGCATGATAATGCAATTTTAAGAAGTTTCTTAAATGAACTGAACTGACACTGCACTGAAGGAACACTGACGTATAACTGTCGGAATACAGACGCATGACGGATCCATAGCCTTTACTGCATTTGAAATAAGACACATTATTCCTTAACCAGCTGATAGGTCGCGTTATTTTCAAGTTTGGTACCTTGTACCTCGAGTACCACCTACTTTGAGTGTAATAATGTAGTCACTTGCAAACATATCATCTCATATGTTACCGTTTGTATCCAGTGCTGTAAATAGCCTTTTTTGCGCCCTGTGCGAGCTTCTATAACTGCGCCCTTGTTTTTTTTTTTAGATATTATAGGTACCCTAGAGCAATGCTATGTATAGGCCTACTTTATTTCATTCAGGGTGATAAAATACAGCAAAAGGAACTTGGTGTTGGTAGACCAATTATCTAACATTTTGGAAGAAAAATCTATCTATCTATATATCTAAGTTTTGTCTAATTTAATAGACGTTTTTGATGATACTGGCATGTAGGTACGTATGTGTTGGAATCGAGCACTAGGGGCGCAGCGGGAACTTATCAGGAGCAAACCGAAAAAATAATAGTCCTGCCTGGTCTGGCCATTCTTGCGCCCCCCAGAGTCTACGCCCTGTGCCTGGGCACCGGTGGCACCGCCCTATTTACGGCACTGTTTGTATCTACAAGTTGTTCCCAGTCTTAAGTTACATTTCGCTATTAAACTGAAATGAATCAGTTTTGACGTAAATTCAAGTAATTATTTTTTAATACATTATACTATTATCTAGCTTTGAAATAATTAGGTCATTCCTGGGAGAAGCGTTCTTCGCGTCAGATTCGTGGCTTATATTTTTCCTCATGACTGGTGAAAACTAAAATTACATGGGAAAAGAAGGTTTAAAAACGAGTCAAACGATAAGGCGCTCACGTAGACGTTATAGATAACGTCATGAGAAAAAAATAAAAGCCACGAATCTGACGCGAAGAACGCTTCTCCCAGGAATGGACCCAATTGTTTTTCATGTCGACTGTCTCAGGAAGTATATGAACCAAATGGTAACTCGAGAAAAGGGGGTGGGGGGCGACTAAGGAAATAAACACATTGGAATACCTACATTATAAAACATTAATCAGGCCTCCCCAACCCGTCTGGCCAGTGCGGGGAGTGTAGGCTAAAATCTCCGGCAGATGAGAGAGGGTTGTGCTGCTGCAGTGGAGACAAGAATAACCTGATGATGATGACACTTACTATAAAAATCAGTGGGAATTTGGTTCCTAGTAGATGATGTGTCTGGAACTTGGTAGTTGGGGAAACGGGATACTTCAGTAAAAAGGTGTTTCTGCGTATCAACTGTTTTATTCAGACAGACACAAAAAAGACAATTACCCCCATAGTGTATACTAGCTGTGCCCGCGGCTCCGCTCGCGTGGACTACAGGATCCGCTCCCATTCCCACTTCCGCTCCCTATCCCACTTCCACTCAGACTTCAAATCCAGGTCCAGGTCCAGGTCCAGGTCCAGGTCCAGGTCCAGGTCCAGGTCCAGGTCCAGGTCCAGGTCCAGGTCCAGGTCCAGGTCCAGGTCCAGGTCCAGGTCCAGGTCCAGTTCCAGGTCCAGGTCCAGGTCCAGGTCCAATCCAGATCCAGGTCCAGGTCCAAGCCCAGGCCCAGGTACAGATCCAGGTCCAGGTCAGGTCCAGGCCAGGCCCAGGACCAGGCCCAGGTCCAGGCCTAGTTCCAGTTCCAGGTCCAGATCCTCAACTCTCCCCTCAACCCTCCTTTCAACACTCCTCTCAACACTCCTCTCAACCCTTTCCTCAACACTCCCCTCAACCCTCCTCTCAACCCTCTCCTCAGCTCTCCCCTCAACCCTCCCCTCAAACCTCTCTCCCTCGTCTCTCCAAATGTAGTCCTCGTACCTAATCCATAGCAGTCCAAATTCCGACCAACATTACTTTGTTGCATACGTATACCACAAATTCATCGTAATCGGGTAACTCAGTCAAAAGTTATGCGAATTTTCAAACACTCAAATTACACTGGTACCATAACCGCTCCCGCTCCGGTCCAGCTCCGGTTATGCTCCCGCTTCCACTACCGCTTCCGCTACCGCTTCCGCTACCGCTTCCGCTACCGCTTCCGCTTCCGCTTCCGCTACCGCTACCGCTTCCGCTACCGCTTCCGCTACCGCTTCCGCTTCCGCTTCCGCTCTCAATCCCACCCCCACGCCCACCCCCACGCCCACGCCCACGCCCACTCCCACGCCCACGCCCACTCCCACTCCCACTCCCACTCCCACTCCCACTCCCATTCCCACTCCCACTCTCACTCCCACTCCAATTCCTACTCGCAGCTCCAAATGTAATCCAAACTCATCGCAATCTGAATAGTAGGTACGGAAATACTATTTTAAGCAATATATTGCATAATAACCTTACCTAACTAATGTATTTGAAAACTAAAAATGTCTATAACTTTTGATTGAGTTAGCCGATTGCGATGAAATAAAGACTAAATGTTAAGTTAAGTTAAGCACCATGTTTTTGTGAAAAGTCCATCGAAATCCGATCAGTAGTTTTTAAGTGATGCGTGCACAAACTCACAGACAAACAGACAAACAGACAAACAGATAAACAGACAAACAGACAAACAGACAAAAATTTCAAAAATGATCGAAATGTGTTCTGTTGCTTATCCTTAGACCCCCCAATTTTTTTTTTGCAAATATCTTCAATGTACAGACACGCGAAGTTTACGATTTTATTTATTAGATGATACTGATACAATATTAATATGAAGGTATGTCGCACATGATACATATATCACACCTCCACCTTTAATCACTAATAACCTTAACTTTAAAAACTACTGTAAATACAAGTAACTTAAGAGTAAGGGATTGTTCCGAACTATTAATTTAAGATATTAAAAATATTTTGAATGTGAGAACCTCTACTGGTTTACGAATACGTTTGGGTACGATACATATATCACAGTAGAAAACAGACGATTATTGCGATAATCTTTCAATTGCAAGATTTTGCGGACCAGTACAATTTGGATATTTTTGAAGGAAGAGTGAATACTACAGTATAGTATCTTCTGGGTAAGAGCGCTACACCTTAGGCCTTATCGTCACTTACCATCAGGTGAGACTGAGGTCATGCGCAAACCCATCATCATCAGGTTATTTTTGTCTCCACTGCAGGAGCACAACCCTCTCTCATCTGCTGGAGACAGACGGAGGATTTGGCCTACTCTCCCCGCGCTGGCCAGACGGGTTGGGGAGGCCTGATTGATGTTTTATAATGTATACCCTCAGTCGCCTTGTACGACATCCACGGGAACAGTTGGAGTGGTCCTATTCTACTCTACCGGAAACCAGACGACAAACCCATCAGCAATACAAAAACCATAATGAGGTCTTTGGATTCTCTCTTAAGTTTTTTAACTGTATCCCCCATTACCCTCGAGTATTTAGGACTGGAGTCGCCATCAGAAATAAAAAAAAGAATTTACGAGTAGGACCTAGAAGTAGACTGAATAGCAATGGCGGTGGATTGTCTGAAGCAACCACCCAGACCTAAGTTTCATGCAACCCCAAAACCAAATTTCACCAGAGTGCGGCACAATAACACCGGAAGGTGAGCAGCTGATCATCGACGGAAGACTGGCGAAGAAAGGCGAGCTGCCGTGGCACACCGGCATCTACAGGAAGACCACCACGCCGTTCATGCAGATATGTGGAGGGTCGCTGGTCAGCAACAACGTGGTCATATCAGGTGAGGAGATATTTTAGTTGGTAGTGAGCTCACTCACCCACGTTCATGAGATTAAGGATTCAAATCTGGTACCGATGATTTTCGTAAAATGCTTGTGTAAAAAGTACAACAAACAAAGAAAAATCAGCTATGGAACAATACACGATTTTTTTTCTATTTTTTTTTGTATTGGACACTGGACATTGGTCCACAAAGTATCGCCCTAGTAATATATCATTAATTGCGATACCATTGCATTTTTTTTATTTTACCACGCAACCAAGGTCAAGTGGATTAGGTTTCGACGCGAGTGAAATCATTTGAGCGAGACTCGCACATGAGTTTGTATTTAGAGAGTAGAAATACTGTTCCTGCCAGGACTAGTACACCATGACTTGATAGATGAAGTGACCAAGATCTAATATGTTAACAGTCATTTTATTATCACCTGTATAAAACTTCCCGAAAATTATGAGAATATTTGGCTTCACAACAGTTCGGGTAAAAAATAATAACTTTCATTAACGATGGCGTACACTTTTCTTACGTCTTTCCATTTGATATCAGCCGCCCACTGCTTCTGGGACACGCTGGAGGAAAAAACACAGCCAGCGACCATGTTCGCCGTGGCTGTGGGCAAGTTGTACCGTCCATACAACGACGAATACGACGTCGACGCACAAAAATCTGACGTGAGTACCTACCCTTGTAACTCTTTTTAACTCTCTAACATGTGGAAGTACACTTGGGCAGCCAAAAATATATTACAGAACAGAACCTCAGCCCAAGCAGACGGAGGGCCTCAAGTAGAAGTTTTCGCACTAGTGCAGGCCTTCGTCACTCGAACTTACCCACTGCGATAAGCACCTACACTCTCGCACGGCCGCTGCCAAGCAGACGGAGTACCTCGAATAGAAGTCCTCGCACTAGTGCAGTGTTGTGGCAGGCCTCCGTTACTGGAACGGACCTATTGCGATAAGCACCTACACTCTCGCCCGGCCGCGTACGGTACTCTACTCGCCCCGCCCAACAGTCGGTCGGTTTAAGGTTCATTCGAAGTGCCCCCTCAGTCCGGAGTCTTTTTTAATTAGATTAAGGAATAATCGAGCATATTTCAAATGCAGTAAAGGCTATCGATCCGTCACGGAATTTCACGGAACTAACACTGACGTATAAATGTCGGAATTCGACATTCACGACGGATCGATAGCTTTTACTGCATTTGAAATATGACACAATATTCCTTAACCTAACTAAAAAACACTTACTCAGGACTGAGGCGGCACGGATATATCCGAATGAACTTTTAACGCCGGTATAATCCGTCCAAATCAGGAGAGGATCGAAACCCACCGAATTACGAAACCATCGAAAGCAGTTTCTCACCTGCCATGTTAAGCTGTACCCTCCACCTCCCTTGGCCTTTCGACATCTAGGTCTTGACCGAATCATAGGGGAATGCTCCGTACTTCCTCAGGTGGTTTGTTTGCACCTGGCTTGATCCCTTTACAAATAAAATAAGTTCTTGTACGGCAACGCTCCACTACAGAGGTGCGACTGGACATAACGAATTCTATGATAACGATGACCGATGACGGCTTCGTATCAATCAATTTCAGTCAATAAAGTCGGTAGATAATTATTTTTTTATGGTTGATTCGTCCTTCGGACAAGCAAAAGTCGCTAGACTATACAGCCAGGTCATTTTTAGTAGGATTTCTTAGTTTTTTGCAGCTTATAATGCCGAAGCCATTTCTTATTTATCCCGACACTGTGGTCTTGATATAATCACAGAACTCTTACTAACGTTGATAGTAAACTTTAGTAAGGTTTGAGGTTAGGAAGTTCACTGCTTTAAGAAGATCAGCTTAGTCACGTTTGTTTATGTTTCCTTCATAATGTACACACGCACAGACCCTTGTTGTATAATATACTATCCCTACTAAACACCAAAGCCCGAAGTATATACATTATTTTGGAAAAAACAAATACACAACAAACTGTTCTCCAAAAAACGCGGGAACAACCGTCGGTAGATAAGTAAATAGATACGCCCCGAGGCCCCGCTCTTCAGTTTCTTTTTTTTTCCTGCCATGTTAATAAGTAGTAAACAGTCTTGATGATAATGATGACAGGTTGTTGTTACAGGTTAGCGACATAAAGGTGCCGAGCCGGTTCCAAGGCGCGGCGGCCAACTTCCAGGATGACATCGCACTCTTACTGCTGACCATCAGCTTCGAGTTCAAGACCTTCGTGCGCCCCGTGTGCATTGACTTCGACATCAACTTCGACCGGCGACAGCTTCAAGAAGGGAAGATGGGAAAGGTGAACCAGTAGTATTGTACTATAAGCATGAACGTATTATCTATGGAGGCTAATGAGTGCCTGCCTCAAACCAGGAACTTTTAGCCCTGGCGGTCAAGCACGCTGAGATAATATATATTACGAAAATATATTATACGAGTGTATAATAGTTAGGTTTTGTTTTATATTTTTTTGTTTGTTTTGTAATGTTAAGTTTATATTAATTAAATATTGTTTAAACTTGAAACTTGAATAGATTCACCATTCGGATACATCGTATTACGAAAAATATATATTATCTCAGCTCTCAAAAGTGGTGAAACCAGGAACTTCTAGCCCTGGCAGTCAAGCACGCTTAGATAATATATATTAGGAAAAAATATGCGCGGTAAAGTGGTGCGAATCTCATAGTGACGAAACAAGAATTTATGTCACTTATAAGTACCTATAATATTATTCCATTTACATTGCTAGTTTTATTGGAACATCATAATTATCTAATAAATAAAATCGTAAACGTCGCGTGTCTGTACATTAAAGATATTTGCAAAAAAAAATTTGGGGGGGTCTAAGAATAAGCAACAGAACACATTTTGTTCATTTTTGAAATTTTTGTCTGTTTGTCTGTTTATCTGTTTGTCTGTTTGTCGGTTTGTCTGTTTGTCTGTGAGTTTGTGCACGCATCACTTAAAAACTACTGAACGGATTTTGATGGACTATTCACAGAAACATGGGTCTTAACTTAACTTAACATTTAGTCTTTATTTCATCGCAATCGGCTAACTCAATCAAAAGTTATAGACATTTATAGTTTTCAAATACATTAGTAGGTAAGGTTATTATGCAATATATTGCATATAGTAGTATTTCCGTACTATTCAGATTGCGATGAGTTTGGATTACATTTGGAGCTGCGGGTGGGAATTGGAGTGCGAGTGGGCGTGGGCGTGGGCTCGAGCGTGGGCGTGGGCGTGGGAAAAGGGGTGTGGGTGTGGGAGCGGGAGCGGGAGCGGGAGCGGGAGCGGGAGCGGGAGCGGGAGCGGGAGCGGGAGCGGAGGCGGAAGCGGAAGCGGAAGCGGAAACGGAAGCGGGAGCGGGAGGGGACCAAAGCAGGAGCGGAAGCGGGAGCGGAACCTGAAGTGGGAGCGGTAGTGGGAATGGGAGCGATTCTGTAGTTCACGCGAGTCGAGGTCACCTGGACCTGGACCTGGACCTGGACCTGGACTTGGATCTGGACCTGGACCTGGGCCTGGACCCGGACCCGGACCCGGACCCGGACCCGGACCCGGACCCGGACCCGGACCCGGACCCGGACCCGGACCCGGACCCGGACCCGGACCCGGACCCGGACCCGGACCCGGACCTGGACCTGGACCTGGACCTGGACCTGGACCTGGACCTGGACCTGGATTTAAAGTCTGAGTGGAAGTGGGATATAGAGCGGAAGTGGGAATAGGAGCGGATCCTGTAGTCCACGCGAGCGGAGCTGCGGGCACAGCTATTGAAAAATAAAAACAATGTAATAATGTATATGTTGAATAACTTGATAGTCTGTAACCAAAAAGTTACCTTCCCTACTTGGTCGAATTATCGCCCATTAAGCGTCACATTCTTCTTCGGTCATCGTAATTAGACAGTGATAACGCTCTATGCGAAAGTAGTGCAACAATCGATCAACAACTTCGTGTGCGCGGAATAGGACAATGATAATTACGAGAGCGTGTATTCATTACGTAAAAGTTAGCATTGTGTGTAGTTCTTCCCCCCTCGAAAGTTGGTTGAACGTGATTTCATACTACATCGCTTAGATCTCGCGTCCATTAGTTAATACATTCATGACGTTGTATTTATTTATATGAGGCAATGTCATGAATGCCCCGAGACGTCCACTCCTGGACATAGGCATTCCCTTATGAACGCCACCACACCCGGTCCTCGGCCCTCTCATCCAGTCGCTTCCGGCCACCTTTTTCAGGTCGTCGGTCTATCTGTCGGCGCTTCCCACCCCGCCGCGCCGTCTCCCCTCCAGAACTCGTCTGCCTTCGGTTCTGCGACAGATAATGACCACTTAAACGCTGTTGTCACATCTGTCGGAGAACCGAAGGCAGACGAGTTCTCGAGTGGAGACCGACCGCGACTCGGCAAGCGTAGTGTGGGACGCCCCCTGGATAGATGGAGTAACGATCTGCGTAGGGCGGCTGGCAGAGACTAGATGAGAAGAGCCGAGGATCGGGTTCAGTGGCGCGCCTTGGGAGAGGCCTATATCCAGCAGTGGGTTCTTACAGGCTGATGATGAAACGCTGTTGATTCTGAAAGCGAACCAACCCCTACAACAGCTATATTTCCACAGGTTGCTGGCTGGGGCTTGACGGCGGCCGACGGAAAGGCATCCCAAATCCTCAAAGTGGTGGACCTGCCGTACGTGAAGATCCCAGACTGCATAGCCGTGTCGCCCCCAGGGTTCAGGGCGTACATTACCAGCGATAAGGTCTGCGCGGGGTGGAACAACGGTGAGTTGGTCGGCGACGACCGCCGTGGCGGTACGGGTAGCTCTCGGCCTGTCACGCCGGAGGTTGCGGGTTCGAATCCCGCTAAGGGCAAATGTTCGTATAATGAATCTGAATGTTTGTACCCAAGTCTTGGATGTTTATGTATTTATTTAAGTATGTCTATCCGTTATCTAGCAAAATTGGTGCAAAATAAATACTATATTTTGAGTTTTTAAATTTCAGAAGAATTCCAAGATATTCCAGGAAATCTTTCTTTTTTTCATTGAAAGCAAGCATTACGTCAGCAGGCATATAAATAAATAATAATAATAATAAATAAGTCAGACATTCACACCAATTATCCAGTCCCAAACTAGGCAGAGCCTGTGGTATGGTTACTAGATAACGGATACTTAAATAAATATATAAACGTCCAAGACTTTATTCGTATGATGAATATGAATGTTTGTACCCACATTCATATTCATCATACGAACATTTACCCCTAGCGGGATTCGAACCCGCAACCTCCGGCGTGGCACTTACTACAAATAATAAATAAATACTTATTATTATTGTTCCTTTTAAATCTTACAAGGGTTTCATAGCTATTAAAAATTCACAATCACTTCAGGACAATCTGTATAGTATTATAATGTATAACGCTTGATCCTAGGTATAAGGAATCTGTATGGGTTTAGGAGAAAGTTTTCTAAACTATTAAGTTCGTTTAAATTATTATTTTTGTTAACATTTGTCTACTGACATTGGCGACGCAATAATGCTCACCAGCAGCGCCACTATAAGGGAAACAGAAGTACAATCCATGAGCTCTTAAACTGCCATTAGAGTCTAATAAAATATTAAAATACGATTGTCAATTACTGTACTACTCTGGTAAACTAATTAAACCTTGTAACCGCAACAAGATCACACGACCTCATATAAATTATCAAACTTCGTCTCTCTTCATGGGGAGCTTCCAAATTTTGCAGCTAGGGGCGCGGACGTAGCCAATATATTTGATTACCCCAACGATTCAACCTCCTTTAAATGCAATAAAAAAAAATAACCAGCTGGCTGAAAACAATCGAAAATTATTTCACGCGCCAATTTTGGAAGTAATTTTTTTAATGTGTTTTACGGCTCTGAAAGCTAAGTCCCTTTTGAGCTTAACTTTTAGGGTTGGTAGGTGCCAATTAATACTTACTTTCCCAAATTTACAGGTACGGCTTTGTGTAAAGGCGACAGCGGTGGAGGACTTGTGTTTCCCGAATACGACAAAGGAATCGAACGCTACTACCTGCGAGGGATCGTGTCCACAGCACCGAACAACAACAATCTTTGCAACGCGTTCGCGCTCACGACTTTCACTCAAGTTACGCAGCATGAGCATTTTATAAAAGAATTTCTGTTTCATTAGCGAGAATTATTTTAGAGCGACACAACCGGAGGAGATACGTGAAGCGTTTTCGTTTAAGACAAAACATTCTGTCATTTTCGCGGGGATATCTACAGTGCACAGTTCACGATGGCACGTTGTGCGTTATATTGTTACTGTGTTAGTTCTATCGTTACCCACTAATCATCAATATGTGCATACGTACACTTAGTTACAGACCTACGTTCGGATAGCTTCGGATTTAATCTCCGGGGCATGTGAATTGTACGATCAACACGCTTTCGATACAAAACACACACGTAATAAATAGATTAACAGATTTATATAAGCTATCCTACATACGGATACTGTAGTACATGACCAGGTGGTCTCGAACCTTCGGCAGAGGGGAACGCCTGAGTGACGACTCCCTTAATGTTGCTGTATGAAAATAGTAGTTCAAATCAACGACCTCTATGTACCATTTCTATGGTTCAAATTAAATTTTTTTACCGTGATGATTATTATGACTGGCATTCTACCAGAAATCGAACAGGTACGTGTTCCACTGAAATTAAACTGCATTTACAATGACATCAACCGCAATTTTACTCGCGATTACCTGAAGCTGTAGCTCAATTTAGGCGGTTATTAATCCCGCAATAAAATCGAGGTGACAAAAACATGACATATTGCTACTATGTCAATGCAGCTAACGTGGAATTCACAATGAAACGATCACATTTTTTCCGCGGCGGCAGTGGGTACACCATCGGTTGCCTCCTTGGCGGATTCGGCCTATCTGGTTTTTTTTTCATAGCAACGCATACTGTGAATCCGCCAATATGGCTAGACGAAATGTTCACTACAAAAGAAAAGTGGAATGTATTTTTTTTTGGAAATTCAGCTTATTCTCCCTCTAAAAGAAATCGTTCAAATATCTCACCATCAGCGGCTGAGAATCAAAACTTCTTATAAAAATAATTTGACTCAATTCTCAAGCGTCGTCTCTTTATAGGCAGCTTCCAAATTTTTACGCTAGAAATGGGCGAGCGCGTTATCTTGGCATCACTCACTAGTCACGCTACTGCTCTGCTTGGAGAGAGCTGGACATAAAATTTGTTTTATTTCATTTCGGTAATCAATTTATCATGCCATAACTGTCCGGTCAACTACAGCTCCAGTTATACTACACCTTTTATACTTAAAACTTACTGCATTATATGTAGTTACTATTACTTGTAAGGTGTCAGTATGATTATAGCTGCATTCGCAATGAAAATCATTGTCACGTTTTTGTCGCCGTAATCTATGGCATGACGGATTGGAGCAATCATAACTAAATTACCTTAGTTTTTATCGCAATGCGCGTGACACTGTAGTGCTCGGTTTACATTGTGAATATAGTTTGACTGGACATGTGGGCTGATGTGGACGATTGAGTACCTACACTCGTTATTTAAAGTACGTAACTTAAGGAGGTATATGCATTAGTTTAAGCACATAACATTATTCTAAAAATAGAGAATAATATTTTAAAATGTACGGAACAATATGATCATAAATAGATTATTACGAAAATTACATTTAAATGATTTAATTATTATTTTTCACAATTTTACCTAAATTATTAACTGTTATTTTATATAAAAAGTACATTTTCAATTTTTTCTTTCTGAATAAAAATATTTTACAAAAATATTACATTTTGGTTTTTATTAAACTGAGGATGATAGTATAATGCATCAAGAGAAGCAATAAAATAATGTTATATAGACCCATATACATACTTTTGTTGACTACCTACCTACTTTGAAGGGAGTCGGGTTTGCGATTTGGACAGGTCAGACGAACCCTTGACTATACATGGCAAATGGCAAGAAACTAAAATTCAGCATGTAAGGCAGAACTATAGGTAAATATATTTTCTCAATCAATTTTGTCTCTCTCAATCAACCGCCGTGTGGTTTCCGGTAGAGTAAAATACGAGTAGGACCACTCCAACTCTTCCCGTGGATGTCGTACAAGGCGACTAAGGGAATACATTATAAAACATCAATCAGGCCTCCCCAACCCGTCTGCCAGCGCGGGGAGTGTATGCCAAATCCTCCGTCTGTCTCCGGCAGATGAGAGAGGGTTGTGCTCCTGCAGTGGAGATAAAAATAACCTGATGATGATGAATAAATTTTCGCAAAACTGGGTAATGAATAAGTGTTTTGTTGAAAGGAGAGTGTGCATCACTCCATGTTGCAAAGTCGAATTTCAGTAATCTGACCCTGGCAGGATTTAGTACCCGTAACATACTTAATCTTTGCCCGTAACGTACTATTTTGTACTCTATTTTCAGAAAAAACTTATGTTAGTTTTTAAAAGGATGCAAAGAATATGCAGTTATTTTTATTATTAATTGAAAATAATTATTGTACATTAAAATATGTATATATATTATTTAATTATGTAAGACTATCACTATCATCATTATCACAGAATAAATACTAGGTATTCGAAGAAAGTTGATGACGCTCAAAAAATTATCAAGACGAACAACAAACGAACAATCAAGCTGCAAAGAAAGTAAAGATATAAGATTAATTTCGTTACTTATATTTTGTTTTACTTGGAACTTGGGTGTATGGCTCTATACCTTTGCTTTTATTAAAAATAACCTTTGACCAACCTTTGACACTTAACTGTCAAAGTCACCAGTTATCGATTTCAGTTTCAGCTGAAGTCTAACTTAGGCTGAGTGAGATTTTTCAGGTTTTCAAGATACCTTTAGATTTTAAAAAAATTAAGAAATCCGTCAAAAATGTGTGTGTATTGAAAAAAACATGGAGGAAAATACCGAAAACATAAAAGTTACTGCGAAACCGTATTCTGTGAAAAAAATCATTCGAAACACCAGCATTTTAGTCATTGGTAATAATTTTCAGCCCTTATTTCAATTTCCTGATGGTTTCTTATTTTCTATTACATTACGTACATACATACACTTGTTTAATCCCAAACTAGGATATTGGGAATTAAACATGGATAAGGCAATTTGACAAATACATCCAGACCTGGACCAACTTGTACAGATTGTACAAAGTTGTCTGTTCCAGGTAGAAATCGAACCCACGATCTCTAGCGCTCGAATTCAATGACCAAGTTTCAGCTTACAATTTCTAAAAGGCTATCGAAATCCAACATTTTCAAATTTTTACAAACTTCAATTTTTTTGTCTGATTAAAATGGGATTACCTATCAAATGTCTCTTACTAAATTCTCATACAAAGAGTGTGTCAAAATAAGTTTATGGTGTCATACAATTAAATCTGATTTTTGCTACTAAATTTGACTAATTCAGGTGAACAATCTAGTCAGTATAATAAATTATTTCAGCACCAAATCCATTGCTCAAAAAGTTGTTGCTTAGTTTATTATTTTTCGTCAATATCCAAAGACAAAGGACCATCCACCAAATGAGATATTGGTTTCACACAAAATGTCTATCTTGAGTCCTGGATAAGAAAGTTATCATTAACTTAACGAGTATTCCTTCCACCACTAGCTCTGCCACCATGGTGGCAACTAGGGAGCTTTAGAGGCATCAACTGCCTTTTGACTTTCACCACACCTAGTGCTCCACCCTCCTCATGTAGCCACTACCGGCTATCTTCTGAAAGTAAAATAACTTCAGATGTGGGTAGTTACCATCAACCTTGAAGATTGAGGCCATGTTTCCCCCCGCACCACGTGCAACAAAATGTACCTTGTTTCTTACAACAAAGTCTACATTTTCACATAACCAGATGGGTTTTTGTGCAAGGCACAACTCTCTCATTCGAATGTCAGCACTACACTGATGCCCATCCACGGACCCACAACTGAAATGATGTTATATACTTTTTTTCATTATAGATCATTATTTTAGAACAAAAAGCTAGAACAGAAAATGCCCTATTTAAATAATTATTTACAGTGAATACTTAATTTATAGTCTTACAAAATTTCATATTGATGTGAACTACAGTGAACACTTTTCAACACAGACTAGACAAGTTCTTCAAAAACCAGTGTTACAAGTAATAATTCAAAGACATACACCAGTTCAGATACAGGCATACCAGCAATTTGCTGCTCGCCTATATCCCCATAATAATAATAATTTCAAATGCTCAAAGTGGATTTATAGAATTATATATTTTTCTGAAATTATGTGTGAGCTCTTGTAAGAGTAATAAGGCTCATTAGACTTTGTATTCAAGTGCCAGACATTAAGGATACTTTTTCTACTGTTGACAAACAATTTCATTCAATTTGTACAGTTGATTCTTGTCCTCTTCTTGTCAAATATCTGTTACAGAGAATTTAGGATACCTAGGTTTAGGATTAGACAAGTGTATCTTTAATATCATCAGCCAAAATACATCAATAGAATTCCACTGTTGGTGGACTGTCCATTGGGGGTTTTTCTAAAATTACCATGCTTGTCAGGTGGATTGGTGATCACAGTAATGGTCTTAATATACACAGGAGAAAGCTGCTGCCCCTCCCTGGTGCAGTCCCTTAGTCACCTTGAGTACACCCATGGGAAGGTGGCCCTATTCTAAGCCAGGAATCACATGGTTCCTTGTGTCTTTAATGTGTTATGATGATGATTGTCATTATCATCATGTCAGACTCTAGAAGTCCACTGCTGGACATAGGCCTTCCCCAATGAACGCCACCGTACCCAGTCCTCATCCCTCCGCATCCATCGTTATGATGATATGAATATTTTAAAAAAAGAAAAAAAAACATTAAATATTTTTTGCCACAGGAACACTTTTTCATTTAACAACCATACAATCGTAATTAAAAAAAAATTACTCAACAGTTAACAAATGTATAATTTCATTCATGTTAATTAAAAATTTAAAATGTTCGTATGATGAATATAAATGTTTGTCTCATGTCTTGGATGTTTATATATAAGTATGTTTATCCGTTATGTAGTAACCATGGCACAGGCTCTGCCTAATTTGTGACTGGATAATTGGTGTGAATGTCTGAGATATTTATTTGTTTTTATTTACTTAGATCATTTTTGCGCCCCCACCAAGGTCTGCGCCCTGTGCCTGGGCACCGCTGTCACTGCCCTAGTTACGGCACTGGCACAAGGACTTCTTGCCATACGTTTTTTAAATCATCAGAGTACGTACCGCCGCCTTGTTGGCCTAGTGGATTGGTCATTGGACTCGAGCGCCAGTCGATAGTATATTATGATAGGATAGTAGGTTCGATACCCACCGGGGACAGACAACTTTGTACAATTTGTGCAAGTTTATCCCGGTCAGGATGTTATAGTTGTGAATTGTCCAGTACTTGTTTAATTCCCATAGCTCAGGAGAAAATCCTCGTTTGGGATTAAAATAAGTTTATGTATTTATTTATTTACATTTAACAATTGTGATGTAATATTATTTTTCAGCTCTATCTTTAGCCTACGCAAACTACAAATATGTGTCAACTGTCTATGAAAATGGGACGCACTTCTCCCACCTGTCCGAACTTGAGAGAGAGATGTCACTGTACTCAGAGCAGGCGTTCTACTACTCCTATTACAAGACTATGGTTGAAGAGAAGCCATGGATAGCTGGAGTAGCTAAAATAATGTATGATAAACTAGTGGAGTATCCCAAAGATGTGAATGCATTCAATAGATTTAATATACATCCTGAGGTAAGTTTTAAATGGATTTCAAGTTATAGATCGTACAGTTCCCGACGGCCTGCCCCACTCTTCTAATTTCACTGTATGCGTTATATATACTGTGTTAGTTCTATCGTTACATACAAATCATCAGTGTATACATAGACTAAGATGCTGATGACGGATTTAACTTCCCTTTAACTTAAAAGTAGTGGGGCGTGCCCTCGTGACTATGAATGCTACTATCTATTTTTATTTTACATTTATTTATTTAATTTCACAGCACAAGACAATTTACAAACATAAAATACAAGAAGAATTTTGGTAGTGCCAATTAAGAAAACAAAACATTAAAATTTTATAAATACAAAACCAATATACGTGAACTACCTACTTACATTACTTAAATAAAAGCATCAATACAAAACATACAAAAAATGTGTGACATGTCTGTGTGTGTGTGTGTGTGTGTGTGTGTGTGTGTGTGTGTGTGTGTGTGTGTGTGTGTGTGGTTTGATTTGTGGATTTGTAAAAAGAGTGAATGCAAATTGAAAAATGGTTACAAAGACTTCTTTACTTTCTTTATATATTGGGTGCGTTTGAGGAAAAATATGTCCGCCGTTGGGAGATGCTGCTCATGAAAATCTATGCTACGATTTAAGGGCGAGTTGGAGGCGTAGTTGGCGCGCGCGGGCGCGGGCCCCAGCAGGCGCGGCCGGTGTCGGTGTCTATACTCATAAACGCCTTGAGCTGGTCATAACTGGTGTTTAACCACTAAAAATTAAGTTAGCAGCTTAATTATAATCTTTATATTTCTATTTAGAAAATTTAATTAATTTAGATTGAATTAAAATTTAATTTTATCATTAACAATGATATACCTCTTTTTGGTTTCAATTAATTATTTTCAAATTTTACATTTAGAAGAGTTCAATTTCTTATTCTTCATTATCATCATCAGCCTAAATACGGACATAGGCCTCCCCAATAGAATATCACATTTGGTAAGTGGTTTGTAAGGGTAGTTAACCCCTACAATTAATTATCCGTAGTTCGCGACGGTACACCGATAACTACGGATGGTGGTTTTGAGAAGTAAATGTTAAAAATGGTAAGAACGACGTCGGCAGTTTTACCATAATTCGGGTCACACGCGTAGCGCGCCTCGACCAAAGTTCACGATGTGCAATTCTGATTCATTGTGATTCTGGTCCATTGGGAGATTTATTCTTTATCACGGCAAAAAAACTATATTTGAAAGAGATGTTTGATTTCTCTTTCTCATAGTGTTCATTAAGATGTACCAGTATTACGGTTTATAACAAATCAATGTTTTCAAATCAATCAATCATTTCATGTCAATATTTAAAACAGAATCAGTTGCAAATAAAATTAATCCAATAAATATTTTGAGGTCTTGAATTACTTATTCACAGCATACATACATAATGCACACGCCTTGGTCCCAGAGGGGTAGGCAGAGACGATGTATCGCCACATTGCGTATCCAACGTCGCAAAGCGACTTTCCTTCATCCGCTTTTTGCCCCGTGATACCACTTGGCGTGATGTGGTGCGAACAATATCGCCGCCTCCGTGTTGTGGTACCACGGTTATCTAGGGAAATAATTGTCCACGGCGATGTCGTTCGCAGCACATCACGTCAAGGGGTATTACGGGGCGAAAAGAGTACGAAGGAAAGCCACTTTGCAATATTACATTGCGCAAGGTGGCGATCGTCTCTGCCTACCCCTCTGGGACCAAGGCGTGAGCATTATGTATGTATACTTGTCCACCTCGTCAGAGCCCCGCACGATGCCCATAGCTTGATCAAATCAATTAAATTCAAATATTCTTTATTGTGAACCAAAACATACATTTTTATATAAAAAAAAAATTACATAGAAGGATGAAGATAGATAGATAAACTCTTTATTGCACACAAATTAAGGATAACAATAAAATGGGTACAGATTTTTGAAAAGTGTACAAAGGCGGCCTTTTCGCTTAAAGCTATCTCTTCCAGGCAACCTTGCAGAAGGAAAATAAAAAAGACATAGCGACAGAGTATTGCAGGATGAATTTAGTGTACAACGGCGGCCTTATCGCTTTCAGCGATTTCTTACAGGCAACCTTTATCAACAAACACAGTTTGCTTTTTCCGAGTGATTCGTTAGCTTAGACGTTGAACTCGAGCGGTTGTGGATTTGATTCCAGACAGACAACTTGTTACGTACTTGTTATTAACGTGTAGTGGTGTGAAAAAAATTCCCTTTCGTCATTCAAGTTCCAAACTATAGTCACACGAAAACCAACGCTATTTGCGTCTCTGTAACATGTACACGAAAGGTTCACCAGCAGCAAAATCAGGTTTGTAATACCACGTAAACTTTGCTGTCAACTTCGGAATACCGTGTATTATTTATTTTGTTTTCGAGACGCAAATGCGTTGGTTTTCATATAACTATTGATTGATTTGGAATCTATTAAATAAAAACGTAAACTTCTCGTGTTCGAAAAAAAATTGGGGGTCTAAGGATGAGTAATACCCTGAACCCATTTTTGTAAATTTTGTCTGTTTATCTGTTTATATGTTAGTTTGTGCACGCATCACATAAAAACTACTGAACCGATTCTGATGAAGTTTTCAGTAAAACATTGGGCTTAATTCGGAGTGACGTTTCGTCTTTATTTTATCACAATCGGCGTACTCAATCAAAAGTTATGCGAATTTATAGTTTTCAATAACTGCTATGCATTACATTAGTATACAACAGAGTAGTGTAATGCTCGGTGGAATTCAGATAGCGATGAGTTACGTTAGGTTAGGTTTTTATGAATAAAGGATTTTTTTCATTATGTAGTCCACGCGAGCGGAGCCGCGGGCACAGATATAAATAAATAAATATGTCAGACATTCACACCAATTATCCAGTCCCAAACTAGGCAGAGCCTGTGGTATGGTTCTAGATAACGGATAGACATACTTAAATAAATATATAAACATCCAAGACTTAGGTACAAACATTCATATATATATATATAGCTAGGTTAATATATGTATGTACAATATAGATTTTTTGTTTTCAGGTAATGTTAGGTACTTTATACCGCTACCTAGAGCCGTGGCTGAACTCAACCTCGTTTCGGGAATGCCACACCGTGCATCGTGGCGAGGGTCAGTGCCCGGTGCAGAGTTGCGTGGGGATCGGGGAGCCGATTGTGTTCTACTTGGAGGCCGTGTGGTGGTTCGCTGGTCTCATGCTGGCTGCGGTCTTCCTGCATGGCATTGTGCTTAGGTATGTGTGTTGAAGCTAGGAGTAAAGGAATTAGTTCAAAGCAACGATCTCCATGTAGTAAGGTCAGTAAATCGTTCAAGGGGCAATGTATACGCTTCTACAACAAACTACCAGAGGAAATCTTAAATATGACGGACAGAAAGTTTAAGATTCACATTAAAAAACAACTTTGTAAGAAAGCCTATTATAAAGTAAACGATTATTTGAATGACAAAGATGCCTGGTACTAATGTTAATCCAGCTTCGCAAAATCTTTATTAATTGTATGCAAACTTGATTTTTAAAAGATGTGTTGCGTGAAGTTTGTTGCGCCGTTTCTTCTTCACAGCGCTAACACCTAGGAAGCGGTATTCGATAAAAAAATTACGTGTATAAATGTACCAAGTGTACTCAAATGCAATAAATGATTTTGACTTTGACTTTGACATGTACTACTAGATGGAGCGTTCCAAGCAATCGCTCTGTTCCACGCAAGTAGCCACAACTCCTTCACATTCACAACAAAACTTGTGCAGTTACTACGCAGAACATTTAATTATTACTAAATATTGACGCCACGGGTAAATAATATCAACACGTTTACATACATACATAAATACATTCATACAAACATACATACATACATATATTTCATTCCAGATTAATAGTCCTATGAAAACCAACGCTATTTACGTCTCGGTAACATATACATGAAAGGGTCACCAGCAGCAAAAATAGGTTTGTATTACCAAGTAAACTTTGCGGTCCACTTAGGAACACCATCTATTGTGTATTTTGTTTTCGAGACGCAAATGCGTTTGTTTTCATAGGACTATTAATCTGGAATGAAATATACATACATACATACATACATACATACATACATACATACATACATACATACATACATACATACATACATACATACATACATACATACATACATACATACATACATACATACATACATACATACATACATACATACATACATACATACATACATACATACATACATACATACATACATACATACATACATACATACATACATACATACATAGGTCTGGTACTACGACAACACCAAATAATGGTTTACCGGTACCAGTGAGGATTTCGGAGTATGTGTTTTTAAATTGTGTAATAAATAAATTAAAAAAATATATATTTGTGAGCTTTCTGCTGCAGTGAGACCATCCTCGGCGGTGTCATGTCGGCGGCGCAGTTCCTGGCGAACCACGGCGAGTGCTCGCGGGTGAAGGTGGCCCCCAACCTCCGGGAGAACTTCGCCATCCCGCTGCTGTTCGTGCAGACCTGGCTGCTGACGCTGCAGCTCAGGAACCGAGAGCGGAGGACGATGTTCCAGCTACAAGTGAGGGAAATCATAATGATAATAAACGCTACACACTCACACCTCCACAATATGATTCCCTGTGGTGCGGGTGGCATGCAAGCACATCCAAGACCCGAGAACCGGGATTCGAACCCGGTACTCCGAGCACAGCAGCTCCTAACTGGGCTGTGGAGCCGACAAATCACTATTAATTAGACCCAGTTACAGAAATTATGCTGAACTATATGTAAACTGTATGAAATTGCTCCTTATACTTAATACCAAAAGTTACCTGGTTAGTACTGGCCCAATGCGGGTCAGTCACGTCTCTTGTTAAGTATGCAGGTATTTAGCGATAAAAGACCCAATAAATACTATGAAAAAAATATTTAAATCGGATCAAAAATGACAAAGTTACAGCGATTTTAGTGCAATAGTTCCAAAAACGTGCGCACGAAAGGTAGCGACCGGATGTGACGATATCTGACGCATCGCGGGTCGAGCGGGCCGCAGCGCACTAGCGCAGTCTGTCATAGTGTGAGAATTAGGATCGCGCGAGTTGTGACAAATGATGTCACCGTAAGAAGCCAAGCGAGAGCGCGCGTTTCGAATTAGCCGTTAAAAAAAACTTGAATAACTTCGTCATTACTTGATGGATTTTCATCAAGTCAGCTCTTAGACGTCCACTGCTGGACATAGACCTTCCCCAATGAACGCTATCACACCCGGTCTTCCGCCCTCCGCGTCCAGCCGCTTCCGGCCACCTTCTTTAGGTCGTTGGTCTACCTGGCGGCGGGGCGTCCGACCCTGCGCAATAATAATAACATTGAAGATAGTCTTTGTTTTGAGTTGTTTGCCCCAAAGACGAGACTTTTAATATAATGTTGGCTGAAATTGGACTCATCATCAGCCGAAATACGTCCACTGCTGAACATAAGCCTCCCCAATTGAATGACACTCTTCAGGATTTGCCGTAATCACCACGCATGGCAGGCAGATTAGTGATCGCAGTAATGATCTTAATGTACACAGGAGGACGCTGCCCGTCCCTGGTGCAATCCCTTGACGCCACCCAAGGGAACATTGGGGGTGGCTGTATTCTTAGCCGGGAACCTCACTGCTGTATTATGTCTACTAGCTGGTCCACGCGGACGAAGTCGCGGGCAACTTAACATCACAAATTATTATGTATTTCCCGTAGAAAAGAGATGTTTTTTTCTGGATTAAAACGGTCGTATGTCCTATTCCAGGACCTAGCGTATATGTGTACCAGGTTTTATCCAGATCAGTCCAGTGGTTGAAGCGTGATTGAGTAACAAACATCCAAACTTTGGCATTTGCAATTTTATTTATTTAATAGTTTATTGTACACACAAATATTATAAATTACCAGACATAGATTTTTACAGTCATCCTTAAAATTGTACGAGTATGATTACATCAATTGAGCACGATTAAAATATAAAAATTGACAGGACAATGCATATTAGAGCTCCCACACTAGACCATGCAGTCTGTATCGGGGAGCCTGAGTTTACAGGTTACATAGAAAACTGTGGGACAGAATAAATATTGTTGGAAGGAAAAAGAAAGTTATAATATTATTAGGAGGGTGAGAGAGTGTGATTGTGAGTGGTACTGTGGAGATTATGAGAATAATGTATGTGTGATGTATGTGTGTGTGTGTGTGTGTGTGTGTGTGTGTGTGTGTGTGTGTGTGTGTGTGTGTGTGTGTGTGTGTGTGTGTGTGTGTGTGTGTGTGTGTGTGTGTGTGTGTGTGGTGTATGATTAAATATACAAAGAACAACACAAAGAAAAGAAAATTATACAGAAGGATAAGCTTATCTCTAAAGAAATTTCTTCCAGCTAACCTGCGGTGAAGACAAGGGATTATGGAGAGGCAGTATTAGTGGGATTCTGTGTTAATGTCTACATCTCTTTGAAATGAAATGAAATATCTTTATTGTGGATCATAGGTATATAAAGGATTAAATGTCATAGTTAGAGCTCAGCTATGTCCCGCCACGTGGGCACACAACATTGTGTCGCAGTAAAGCATGTTACAAAAAATCTTATCTTTGGTTTCAGGTATCAATATTCACAATAAACTGCATTTGCCTGCTGTTCTGGCAGTTCACGCAGTTCGTGTTCCTCACCCAGACGGCAATCTTCTTCATGATGGAGCAGCTAAGAATAATTGACTTGAAATCTCTGTGCGTCATCCTGCATTCCCACTTCTGCGGCCTACACATGGCTATATTGCTGATGCACGGAAACGACATGCTGAAATCGTCCTTATACACCTCGTTCTTTCTCGTAATATTGGCCTACATAATGTTTTTTAGCTCGTTTCGCATTAAGGTCAAAAATCGCGCGGATTTACTAGTTGAAACATGGTTGGTGCTGTTAAGAATAGGCATAGTCATATGTTCCTCTTTCTATTTGAAAAGGGCGATAAGTGATTTCTTAGAAGTGAACGAGGACGCCCACATTTGGGAAATATTGTACTCTAAACTCACAAACTACAAAAGTTTTCATACATTAATTTATACATGCTCGCCTGTGTTCAATTTCATATCTTTCAACGAATTATATGCAATGTCTGTCACTTTGCTAATACCGCTAGTATCTTTCATATGTGTCAGCCTGTCCTGCTATTGGATAGCGGATAGTTTGCACGAGGGCAAGAAGGTGAGACGGGCTGTGTTAGAGAGGGACGAAGAAGATGCCGACACAGACGACAGCGGCATTGAAAACAACGCTGAGGCTGTTGGAAAGAAGAAGAATGCCAATCTAGACCTGATGAACAAGGAGGTGGAGACGAAGGAGATTGTAAACGATAGGTTAATGAATTTTGTGACGCATCTGAACGTAGACCCGGCCACGTTCTACAATATCTCTCAGATGGTTGCGTTTGGACTGCTGGCCGTGCTCGTAATGAGGCTGAAAGCGCTGTTTGTGCCGCAAATGTGCGTCGTGTCATCTCTGCTGATGAATGCCAAATATTACGCGTAAGTTAATTTTTTTTACGCGAACAAACTAAAAAAAAATTAATAGGTTTGTTTTAACAATAAATGATTGATTGAAATATTACGCGTGAGTAAATTTTTTCCCGTACAAATATAACGGGTATGTTTTTTTTAAATATTACGTGTACAAATATTATACATTTACGCGTACACATTTTCTATTACATACTGTGTATGAAAGAAGCTCTGAGCATTCAATTGTGCTAGTGGCTTGTTCATTGGACTCGAGTACCAGAGGTCGTGAGTTCAATTCCCATCGGGAACTGACAACTTTGTTCAGTTTTGTAAAAAAAATTCACCATGTTTTATTTGTGAATTGTCCAACCCTTGTTTAATTATAATAAATGTAAATAAATATGTGGGGACATTTCACACACGGCCACCTGATTCTAAACTAGGCAGAGCCTGTAATATGGGTATCAGACAGCTGATATACATACATAAATACATAATATAATATATAAATAACATCCAGTCACAAGGCAAACACAAGTGCTTATCATACGAATATTTCCCCTGGGCGGGATTCGAACCCGCGACCCCGAGCTTCGCAGGCAGGTGTACTACCGACTAGGCTACGGGGCCGACAATAGGGCCCATAGCACAGGAGAAAATCCTAGTTTGGAGTTATGCAATTGTATGTTGTACCTATCCTTATGTAATAATTATTATTCCAGCAAATCCAACTATTACCTGGTGGTGGTTTTCTGGACGGCATGCTTCTCCTGGATCATCTGGAGCTGCGTAACCAACCTCGTGCCGGACCTGGCAGCCGTAGGTCAGTATTGCGTGTTTCCTGGTGGCAACTGGTATTGGCCAAGAGCGAAATAATACGCCAGATGGCGTTGTGGCGTAGTGTTACTAGCGCCATCTATATGTCGAGTACGACAACATTTTCAAATTCAAATCATTTATTTCAACATAATGTCATATTTGTTGTACAAAAAGAAAAATAAAATTGTATTACAATAAAATCACAATAAAAATAAGAATAATTAAATGAAGTCAAAGTTAAATTAAATTAGAATAAAATGAAATCAAATAATTTAAAATAAGTAAAATCAAAACAATGCAAACAATTAAAATTTGGGTACAATTAAATTAAAACACATTAGGTAAAATTAAAATAAAACAAAACAAATAAACACAAATCATTTTCGGAATGGTGCTGAGCTGGCATGCAGTTGCATCCACCTCTGCACCATCGGCGAGTCCCACCGCTCGGCCAACTGTTGGTGCTGCCACGGGAGCGACTCAGAAGCGAGGCGCTGCGCTTTCTGACAATGGAGTAGAAATCATCTACTTGCGCCTGCGCGAACATTGTTGATGCGCTGCTGATTTGGTCGGTACTAAAGTGTGGTATGATTTTGTGACTTCTAATTTACTAAAATAGATATAATTCTAGACAGACAAGCTATATTGTGTAACATGCAGTAGTTATTCATTTATTTTATCGTTAGAAAAATAGAATTGAGATGCACATTTGAATACAGTTATACATTTTGTGTACAAAGGCGAGCTTATCTCTAAAAGAGATCTCTCTTAGCCAACCTTACACGGTGTGAGACAAAGCTGTAAAGGGGCGGGGGGGTATATAAAATACTTGTGGTGTTTTAGTAACAGTGCAATAAGAAAGCGCAATTTTTTTTTCTTTAAAACCACTTGGAATTGCCGCGCGGGAGAGTCATTAGTACATTTAGAATTAAAAGCTTTGTCGGACTATGCAATAAAAAGGTCAAAAGTCAAAATCATTTATTGCATATGAGTACACTTGGTACTTATACACGTAATTATTTTTTTATCGACTACCACTTCCTAGGTGTTAGCGCTGTGAAGAAGATAATATAATTTACACACAAAACCGAATGACCCAACAGGTGAATACAGTGACCCTGACAAGGAGGAGCTTCTGCAGTGGGTGGTGGCGAACACGAGCGCGGGCGCCGCGTTCGCGGGCTCCATGCCCGTCATGGCCGCCGTGCTGCTGTCCGCGCGCCGCCCCATAGTGCTCCACCCCCACTACGAGCATAAGGAGGCCAGGTATGTCTGTACTGAGAGCGCAAGGAGGCCAGGTATGTCTGTACTGAGAGCGCAAGGGGCCAAGTATGTCTGTACTGAGAGCGCAAGGAGCCAGGTATGTCTGTACTGAGAGCGCTAGGAGCCAGGTATGTCTGTACTGAGAGCGCAAGGGGCCAGGTATGTCTGTACTGAGAGCGCAAGGAGGCCAGGTATGTCTGTACTGAGAGCGCAAGGGGCCAAGTATGTCTGTACTGAGAGCGCAAGGAGCCAGGTATGTCTGTACTGAGAGCGCTAGGAGCCAGGTATGTCTGTACTGAGAGCGCAAGGAGCCAGGTATGTCTGTACTGAGAGCGCAAGGAGCCAGGTATGTCTGTACTGAGAGCGCAAGGAGCCAGGTATGTCTGTACTGAGAGCGCAAGGGGCCAAGTATGTCTGTACTGAGAGCGCTAGGAGCCAGGTATGTCTGTACTGAGAGCGCTAGGAGCCAGGTATGTCTGTACTGAGAGCGCAAGGAGCCAGGTACAAAACTGCTCATATTTGTTTTTACTAATCGGCGCTCGCCGCGTGACGCCAAGAGTGCGTGCATTCCTATAATTACAAGTGAAAAAAATATTATCAAGGAGAAAAAACTGTCAGTTTTCAATCAGCTGACGTCCGTGCTGCCATCTGTGAGTTTAAAAAGCGCTAAAACTGCGCGCCATATTGAATACTTATAGCCCGAAAAAGCGCGAGATTTCCCTAGAGAATATTGACTATATGACGAAAACCTGCTGGATATCATACAATTAAAATTGTAAAACATTAAAACCGATTTCGAGAAAGTTGCAGTTTGCATTTTGACAGTACTGCCGTATTATACGCTGGAAGATTCTATAACATGCAAACGTAGGTCGTTTTTAATATGTGATGGCGACATAAAACACATTTTAATGCTTTAAAAAAATTACGACAATACCTTCTCGCTACGTTCGAAAGTAAAAACAGGTTAATAATTATATGTTATTTTAATTTTGTTTTCCTTTATCAATAAGTAAATTTTTCAGCGTTGATTTAATTAAAATCCGGTATCCGTCGGATATTAGGCTCCTACCCGGTATCCGGCCGGATAGTAAAATTAGGCCGGATACCGGATACTTACCGGATATCCTCTAGTAATAAGCAGGTACTGTACATAAGTACAGGCAGTGGCAAATAATGAATGTAACTTTCCAGAGACCGCACGTACGCCGTGTACAAGATGTACGGGAGGTTCACTGCGCAGGAGCTGTACCAGGAGCTCACCAAGCTGAAGGTGTCCTATCTCGTGCTGGAGAAGAAAGCCTGCTACCAGGCCACAAGGTGAACAATATTAGTTATACGCAAGCATGGCAACTCTGTTATATTTGGATAAAAGTCAAATGGCGATCAGTCGCGTATTTTGTTAAATGTGCAGATATTTAGCACTAAAAACCCCCCAGTAAATACTATTATAAAATTTATTTATTTATACTTTATTGTACACAAATATAAGTCACACAACTAATTTAAACACAAGATGTACAAAGGCGCACTTAACTCTGTAAGAGTTTTCTTCCAGTGAACCTTTGGGTGAAAGAGAAAAGCAAAGCGGATAGGCAGACAGCAGTGCACATTATAGTGAGAATAAGTAGTGAAAAAAAAAACATATATGTAAATAGCAAATAGAATAATTTAAATTTACTTATAACTATCTATATAAATATGTAATAAAATAATTATATATACACTCTCGTACAATATATACATAAGTATATACATACAATACACATACAAAATTAGTTAAATCGGATCAAAAATGACGAAGATACAGCGTTTTCAGTGCAAGACTGCGCGACACCGCTCTAGTGAATGACATCCGTGCGAGAGGGCGAGATAATCGCGCGCGGGTTGTAACAAGTTACGTCGGCATACAAAGCGCGCGTTTTGGAAATGGTTTAAATAAACTTTAATATTAGTGGGATTTCTCGTAGGAATGAGATGGTTTTTCGGGATAAAAACTATCCTATGTCCTATTCCAGGACCTAACCTATATGTGTGCCAAGTTTCATCCCGATCCGTCCAGTGGTTGAAGCGTTATTGAGTAACAAACATCCAAACTTTCGCTTTTATAATATTACTAGGATTACCATTTGACTAAGTATGTATGCATGTGTCTATGGATGTAATATAATATAATCAGCTGTCACATAGCCATAGTACAGGCCCCACTTGGTTTGTGATCAGAAGGTCATGTGTGAGATGTCCCATCATATTATTAATAGAAAAAGCAAATCAAATTAGTAACGTCCTCAAAAAGGCTGGGGTCCGCAGTGAGAAGAATAGAAGGAGGTGCATGGAAAGGTTGATGAATGTGAGTGAGGTGTGTCAGGATCGCGCAAAGTGGCGATCCATCATCTCTGCCTACCCCTCTGGGACCAAGGCGTGAGCATTATGTATGTATGTAAAGCAATTTCACTAAATTGTTCGTGTCAAATTACCTGTTCCTAATATTATTTGTTTATTTATGATTAGTCAAAGTCAAGTCAAAATTAGATTAGATTCATTTATTTCACTTTTACATATTAAAAATTCAATTTTACATGTCATTCTAATATGGTAAAAGGGATCGTCGTAAAATAAATTAAATACAGAATATAACAATGTAACATTTAAAACAACGTCAATGTGTACAACACACTGTCTATGTCAGTATAAAATATAAAAATTAAATTTCAAAATACACTTGGTATTAAATGATCACAAATTAAATTATCTTATTTCAATTACCTCTCTCGCGGGTGTGCTGGAAGAAATCTCTCTCAGAGATAAGTTCGCCCTTTGTACTTGTGTTTCTTTTTAATGTATTATTTTTGTTTTATCTGTGTGTGTGCAATAAAGAGTTAAATAAATTAAATTAATAGTCAGAGGGCCCACCTATTTCTGTTATGTGCAGATACGGCCACAATAAGATCGACCCAGAGCCGTGCAGCCACCTGGCGATGTGGGACGCCGAGGCCCCGGAGCTGGCGCCGCGCCCCGCGCTGTGCGGCGCGCTGCTCGCCGAGCGCGCGGACAACCTGTACCGCGTGTTCGATAACGGACACTACTCCGTGTTCCGCGTCAACGACCTCAGCGTGCGGTGAGTGACGCCTGCCCCCCGCGTGGGCCTGTGGGACTCTCTGCCAACTTGTACCGCGTGTTCCAACACAGACACTCACCATATCGGCCCTTAGACGTCCACTCCTGGACATAGGCGTTCCCCAATGAACGCCACCACACCCGCTCCTCCGACCTCTGCATCCAGCCGCTATCGGCCACCTTCCTCAGGTCGTCGGTCAAACAGACTCATCATCATAAGGTTTCTTTTGTCTCCACTGCAGGAGCACAACCCTCTCTCATCTGCCGGAGACCGACGGAGGATTTGGCCTACACTCCCCGCGCTGGCCAGACGGGTTGGGGAGGCCTGATTGATGTTTTATAATGTATTCCCTCAGTCGCCTTGTACGACATCCACGGAAAGAGTTGGAGTGGTCCTACTCTACTCTACCGGAAACCACACGGCAGATAACCATACTGAACCATACTTTAGTTTAAAGAATTTGTATAGACCCGGTTTCAACTCTCGACCTACTTACGAATGTAAGGCGAGCGCACTAACTATATTACTATTTGTAATACCAAATGAAATGGCATACAAATTCGCATATTTGCGTCTCTGAAACAAAATATACATATACATGAAAGGGACACTAACAGCAAATACAAGTTTGTATCACCACGTTAAATCCAAACCATATTTATTGTAGAACTATAGGTAAGACTAGCTGTGCCCGCGGCTCCGCTCGCGTGAACTACAGAATCCGCTCCCATTCCCACTACCGCTCCCGCTTCCGATTCCGCTCTGCTCCGCTTCCGCTCCCGCTCCCATACCCACTCCCCTTTTCCCACGCCCACGCCCACTACAATTCCCACTCGCAGCTCCAAATGTAATCCAAACTCATCGCAATCTGAATAGTACGGAAATACTATTATTTGCAATATATTGCACACTAACCTTACCTACTAATGTATTTGAAAACTAAAAATGTCTATAACTTTTGATTGAGTTAGCCGATTGCGATAAAATAAAGACTAAATGTAAGTTAAGCCCCATGTTTCTGTGAAAAGTCCATCAAAATCCGTTCAGTAGTTTTTAAGTGATGCGTGCACAAACTCACAGACCAACAGATAAACAGACAAAAATTCCAAAAATGATTGAAATGTGTTCTATTACTTATCCTTAGACCCCTCAATTTATTTTTCGCATATACGAGTATCTTCAATGTACAGACACGCGATGTTTACGATTTTATCTATTAGATTTAATTTAATTTGTCTTTATCTGCAGGTACATGCCGCGGTCATTTGATAGTTGACATCAGGCGTCGCGCGCCCCGCCCGTCCGTCCAGGGACGTTGGCCTGACGTCCGCGACACCGTGTGTAAACAAGTCTTGACACAAGACTGAACGACGTCTCTGTCACGTCTATTGCCAGTGGGAGAGATAGAAATACCTTCGTATAGTTTCGCTGGGCTAAATCAGAAAAGTCTGCTATCTTTTATCTCAATCTAAAATTCACATTTCTTAATCTGGGAAGGAAAGCCGCTTTGCGACATTGAATTACGCAAAGATGCGATACATCGTCTCTGCCTACCCCTCTGGGACCAAGGCGTGAGTATTATATATGTATTCATCTGAGATTGAGTAGCTTGGATATATTAAACCATAGAGTACAGTTGCCCACGTTAATGTTGTGCCCATTTTCTAGATAAGTTCTTAGAACAGTCATTTCCATTAAGTTCAGTCTTCAATCAAAATGGCAGCTCTGGCAAGATTTATTATTATTACTAGCTGTGCCCGCGACTCCGCTCGCGTGTACTACACAATTTTAATCTCAACGTCCACTCCCACTCCCGATCCCACCCCCACGCCCACTACAGCTTCAAATGTAGTCCTAACTCCTCGCAATACGAATTGCACCGAACATTATAAATTATACTTCATTATTACATTGCATACCTACTAATCTATTTGATAAACTAAAAATTCCCATAACTTTTGATTGAGTAAGCCGATTGCGATGAAATAAAGACAAATGTTACTCCGAGTTAAGCCACATGACTCTCTGAAAAGAACGTCAAAATCGGTTCGGTAGTTTTGACGTGATGCGTGCACAAACTAACAGACAAACAGACAAAAATGATTTTAATGTGGTCTATTACTTATCCCTAAAACCCCATTTTTTGTTGCAAATACGTGCAATGTACATACACGCGAAGTTAACGTTTTTATTTGGTAGATTATTGTGGGGATAATAAGCGAGCAGCAAATTGCTGGTATGTCTGTATCTGAACTGATGTATTTAGTCTTTGAACTGTCACTTGTAACACTGGTTTTTGAAGAATTTGTCTAGTTTGTTTACATTTTATTATTATTAAATTGACTCGAGTAATATAACTACAACCTGGCTGGCGGATCCTTATATGAAGCAGTGCGGCTGGCCAATGACCGCTATGCGTGGAGGCGCATTTTATACGGTCGCGATCCTCAGCAGTGAGGGAACGACAGAGAAGAAGAATATAACTACGCTTATTTATAAACTATTTATAGTCCTATAATAAACAGTTCGTCATTTAGATCAGCTTATATCACACTGACACAAGGTTAAGAAATTTCCTCTTTGCAAATAGATTATCAAAGAATCGTCATACCGGGTGTGAGAAAGAAGGTATATAGGAAGTCTCATCACTCCTTGGTATGAAGTTTAATCTTCAAAAATAATGATTGTGCATCTCATAGAAAATTATAATGTAATCTTAGGCGTTCGCTCTTATAGCTATAAGCTTGCTGTAGAATATTAAACCTTACAACAAAAAGGGGCATACCATGAAGGAAAATAATTCTTCGCACCTCATAAGTCACCTCAAAGTTTTTACCTTCATGATTGACACTAATTGTAAATTAGATATTAGATCTATTATCTGCTATCTAATTTAATAACCAATTAGTGTCAATCATGAAGGTAAAAACTTTCGAGGTGACTTATGAGGTGCGAAGAATTATTTTCCTTCATGGTATGCCCTGCAGATGGGTTCTAAATTTGAATCAGTGACTGTACAAGCCTAAACCCATAAAATACATTGTTAAATTTAAAAATGTAGTCAAAAGTTGTAACGAAAACGTAGTTCTAAGAAGGATGTTCTTGTAACTTATTTCCTCCATGTTTACATATTCCATAAAATGTATATTCCATTTTAAAAAAATGGCATACGAAACTAGTCATGTAGTTCACGGCTTAGAATAAGGCCACCCCCAATCTCCCCAGTCAAGGCGACTAAGGGATTGCACAAGCAACGGGCAGCGTTCTCCTGTGTATATTAAGATCATTACTACGACCACCATTCTGCCTGCCAAGCGTGGTGATTGTGGGAAATGCCCCAATGGACAGCCTACTAAAAGTGCCATTCTATTGGAGAGGCTTAATTCAGTATTTTGACTGATGATGTTACGAAACTAAGTATTCATAATTACCGGTCAACTTTGCAGTCCACGTCCTGACACGTCTCCGAGACGCAAATACGTCTATTTTCGTATGCAATTTGTGTTGTAACAGATATTATATAGCTACTTCAAAGATTTTGTTGGACGGCCCACGTGTTCATATATTTTTATTTATTTATTTTAAGAAAACTTACAGCTGTTTATATTTAAATTACATATATAGTAAAAAAATTCACTTCTAGTGTTGCAGATGTAAACAATATATCCTCCTGCCTACTGTGTAAAGCTGGAAAATAACTTTGTTTGTCACCTCTGGAGGTAACTCGGAACCTCCTCAATCCATACTCTAGACAGCCAGCATCAGAAGTCACCCAAATCGCTCCTCAGTGGAGATCCAGGCCTCAAAATTACCTCGAATAATGAAAAAGGCCTATCTATTACTTTTTGCCTCTGAATGTACGTGCGGCCGTCACTAAATCTTTGTAGAGAAAACGTGACTAGATCATAAATATAGGCAATTATTAACTGTCAAAGTATTAAAACTCTAAATGTGATTTTATCTAAAGTAGGATAAATGCATTTTTAATTTACTTTTAAAAATGCATGCATTTTTAATTCGCACTACCTACCACACAGGTGGTGAAGCTTGAATATTATAACTTATAATTTAGCTCCTTAGTTTATAAGCTAAGGTGAAGAATCTGGTCCCAGAAACATTTTGTACCCATTAGTAATTTATTGTCAACTTTTAGTTTGAAAAAAACACCAAAAAAATTAGATAAACTTAGAAAAAAGGGAAAAAATACTTTCTTATTATAATATAATGTCATGATACCTCTTTGTAAGAAGAAATATACAGTTCACAAAAACATTCCCTTAAGCTTTGAGATAAGTACATTTGGAATAATTTTGGATTTACCTACAATTTAGTCTGGTTCATTCTCGACGACACCACTAAGCGATGACCATTTACAATGTTTTTGGCACCCCAGAATGACGTCATTGTCAATGAATTGCTAGAAGACACGTTAGACCCGCAATGTAGATCCATAATTTGGAAGGCTGTGTCCACTAATATAATCAAATAATAACTACATAGTAATATCAATCACTGACAGTGCCATTTTTGTATGAAAAATTTACTCCTTGCTACAGATGTGATGGGGTCAGTGTACTTTGATGCAGATATAGCTGGCACAGTTAAATCTAAGTGTCATGCAGACATTACCATGGCTCACACAGTTCATATTTCTCAATGCATTCAATCAACCAACCAATAGGCAGTGCTTTAAGATGCTGCATGTTATACATAGGCTGATAGTTGTCCTTAAAAATAATGTAATGAGAACACTTCACCAATTTACCATCTTTTCTAGCATGATATGGAACCAATGTTTCAGAATCTGGTATGGATTCTGGGTTCGGGACCCTTCTGAGCACCACACCGCCAGCATCAGTTATCAATTTACTTATTATCGTTTTAGTTAGTACAATAGTTTTAGATATTTCAAATCTAGTATTAAAATTGTGCAAATAGAAATGGCAGCCATCGAAGATACCAGGAAATTGCTTGTATTTATTGTAGCGCGAGTTCTTAGGCCCGTTGTAAGTTTTCGTACCGACTCCAATAACTTCGTAGTTACTGAATGGTTCCAATTTCTCGTCAGAAGACTTCGTTACCCATTTAGATGTTAAAATCCATATGGAGCTAACAATTCCTTGCAGTACCTCCAAGCTTGATTGGCAGACGCCATCATCTTCAGCATCTACGATCAAATGAGTGACTTTCTTTGTAAATTTTGGTTCAATGTGTAAGTTACTGTGATGTTTTGCTAAGTTTTTAAGCTTGTTGTGTACTGTACGGAATTCAGATACACAGAACACTCTTATATCATCAAAATCTAGCTCCAAATACAGTGAAGATATATGTGTTATATTAACACTTTGCGTCTGAATTATGTTTTCTGCTGCAGATTTCAATATGGACGCCATTTCTCCTGTAGCTAATTGCATAGAAGTTTCGCCTTTGCAATTCTTAGCATTAATATCAGCTCCGTTTTTAACCAACTCCTCAGCTATATCTATATGGTTATACCGAACAGCTTCATGTAACGGTGTTTCGTTACTTGGACCTGGTACGTTTATTAAGGTATTAAACTGTAACAGTAACTTTACTAGGTCTAGGTGTCCGTTTTGGACTACCTCGTGCAATGGAGTCCAGCCTGCGTGGTCTTTTGTGTTAGTATTTGCTCCTTGCTGCAAGAGTTCACTGACTTTATCAACCTGCCCTAGTCGGCAAGCAATGTGGAGCATAGTTTCTCCTTTATTGTTCCGTTTCTCTATTGCCTTGCTAGTTCTCGAACTGGCAGTGGATTTCATGGACACATTCAGGTTATCACTTCTGGTTTTCATCGGATTCGCAGTTTTCGAGTCAGATTTTGCAACATTTCGCTTCTTATTTTCTTTAGCAGAGTCATCTTCAGTGGGAATGTTTTCCTGAATTTTCTGTTTGGAACGCTTATTGGGTAGTTTTGGCGGCAAATCTTTAACCTTTTCAGCAGTATCGCTGGTTTTGCTAGTGCTGAGTTTCGCGCGCTTTTTGGCGCTCGTGTTACTTTCGGGTTTCTGCTGAACGTTTTTGCATTTGTCGAACATTTGATCAAGAACTTTAACTGAGTCGATACACGAGCCTAAGCGTTCATCCGTGTAAGTATTGCACCCTTCAAGGGCAATATCACATTCAGGACACTTCTTTAAAGTCTCGAAGTGTTCCGAACAAATCATATGAAAACATTTGCTTAAAATTGTTGGATTCCTACACAACTGGGTACAAATGCCGCAAGTGTAGTCTTGCTTCACCACCTCAAGTGCTTTTATAAAGTTGCTCAGGTCCGCTGAAGACATTTTTTGTAGGAAACTTTCTTTGACGCGGGTAAATGCGAACAAAATAGTGTTGTTTGCCCGATGTCATCTGATGGTTTATCGATAGTTTCATTATTATTGACATCTATGTACACTAATGTTACTGGGAGACTTTTAAATGACCAGCTAAATTTAAATATTTGATGATTATAATAAAAATACCTAACAAAATAGATGGGTTTGTTTTCTATTTGTACCAATCAGTACCAAAATGAAAGAATGGCCCCGCAATGTTGTCTCAAAAATACTACATTTTGTAGATACTTACTTCGGGCCTACGCATGCACCAAGCCAGCTGCATTTTTCCCACGTCGACAAAGGACCGACCGACCGATCGCAATAGGCTTACTCAATTAAAATATATGCGAATTATAATTTTCCAATACTCAATCAAAGAAATTCAGAATTCAGTTTGCAATAAGTTGGGACTTCGGTGGCGGTAGCAGTGGCAGTTAGAGTAGGGGAGCGGGAGCAGAAGCGGAAGCGTGAGCTTGAGCGGAAGGAGAGGGGGAAGGGAAGGAGGAAGGCGATTAACACTAAGCAAGTTTCAACGTTAGGTAGGTACTTAAAAAAGACGAATCCAAGCGAGCGAAGCAGCTAGTCAGTCAATATAATGTGAATGAGCAGACCTACCTACCTAATGATAGGATTAGAAGTGGAAGGTGAAGGTGACTTTAATGAGCGATTTTTAAGTACCTAGCACTTTAAAAATGAAAAGGCTCTAAATACCTCCATAGACTTATCAGCTTTCAGATTAACTGTATCAGCAAATTTTTAAGCTTAGTAAGAGCAACATTATTCTCTGCTAGCATATATCAGACTTAAAAATATGTTAGTAAAAGAAGATTTACCTATATTAGTATTTGTGAATCAGCACACTATTAAAAAAAGTTATGATCCTTAAACAATGAGTCTCGCATAGCGAAGTTTTATAATATATACCAGTTTAGTAAGAGCTAGCACGCACTGCGGTTTTTATTCGAGCGATTTTTTCCGCAGAATTCTGTGACATATGATAGTTGTATAAAGCTGCACGCACTTGCGGAAAAAAAACATCCGCAACCAAATCTGTCTTTTGCTGCAGATTTCACCGCGCCGTGGATGCGGAAAAAATCGCAGTGCGCATTAGCCCTAAAAGTACCAATAAACCCATGAACAGAATAATAAAATATTGATTTTGTTAAAAAACTATCGATGCATAAACTATCGACTTTCCATGCGCTAGGATAGTAAAACTCGTGTCCCATGACAGTTGACAGCTCAAAACAATATTTTTTTTACATATGAAGAATGCCAAAGTTATTTACATCATACAGCTGTCTCTACTGTGGACTAAATCGAGGACGTACACATCTTTCAAGTTATAGTTCATCGTGTGGAAGTCCACACGCGAGCGTGACGGTGATTTGTGTATATAATTTCTAAATTATAGCGATTATTAGCTTTATTTAACTTGATGCTCATTTATACAGCCTTCCATAAAGTTTATTTTAAATAAGATACTCTAAATAAATAAATTATCACATGTAAGTAATCTTATTCCTCATTCCGGATCATATTATGCGATCCGATAAGAAAATGAGCTATACCTACAAACTATATGTTTAGTATGCCAACACACCAACGATGTAGACTCCCCTGACTGACTCTGAAAATCGAAACGTCTTCATTATGTACTAATTTGTTTGTCACTAAATAGCACACACGTCACACATTGCCAGCCGTCCAGGTTTCCCCGGATTTGTCCTAGTTTACGGGGCGTCCGGAGAGCTTCCGGGAGGAGTTTCATTTGTAATCCGGGTTTTAAAGTTTTCAATAAACAGTTGAATTATAACAATTAAAACTATAATTTTGACTTTGACAACAAGGCCACGAATTGATAAATATAGGTGAATATGAGCAGCATCATCCAATAGCTTGGTACATATTAAATTATAAGTACGCTTGTCTCATCTGATACTCAGAAATAGGTCCATACAACTACAATTAGGTCTTAGCTCTGCTCTGTGGCGAAGAGGTTATCTTTACTAATCTTTAACCTCATGGTTTTAATGACGCCATCCAGTGGTATTCAACCACGCATAAAAACAACTATTATCTCATCTGTGCTTAAGTATACAACTTCAAATTTAACATTATTGCAAAATTCTCAATATTATTTTATATGAAGATTATTTTATATGAAGATTAATTTATATGTAGATTACAAATGTCGCCAAAACCACAAATTAGACAGAGTATGTCCAAGGACAAAACCCGAAAGAATAGTTTGATAAACTTTTTAATATAGTGTGCAAAGAGAATAAAACTAGTAAGCGACGGGACTCCCATACAAAATTCTTGAAAAAAGCAACACATAATCCGTCTGGTTACAAAGACCACTGAGTCCTATAACAATTTTGGGTTTCAGTGCTCTTCCTGTTTTGAACGGATTAGGCCGCCATTAAAAACTGTCCGTTTCATGCATCGGTTTCTATAATCCGTCTGGTTACGAAGACCACTGAGTCCTATAACAATTTTGGTTTTCAGTGCTCTTCCTGATTTGAACGGATTAGGCCGCCATTAAAAACTCTGTCCGTTTTATACATCGGTTTTTTTACTACTGAGTTACGCCTGATAGCATGAACGAAACCCTTTCAAGACAGCCGTTTAGCTCTGGTTCAACGAATTTAAGCGCGACTGGAACCATGGAGGGCGGAGGACCGGGTGTGGTGGCGTTCATTGGGAAAGGTCTATGTCCAGCAGTGGACTTCTAAGGTCTGATATGATGATGATGACGAAGCGCGACTTTGAAGCAAGTGGCCGCTCTTTGACGGCTGTTACAGAATAAAATGTGCTGGCACCAATGATGTTCCGTAATAACTAGATTTCTAGCCCACGGTGGAAAACCGGCAACGCAAATGAGGACGCAAATATGGGCTTATTCCAATATTCCCCTGCCAAAATCCCCTGCGAAGGGGATTATTGGACTTTTTGTCCAGAAATCCCCTGCCGGTGCTCAAAGGACACGCAAAGGGATTTCTGGAAATAATTGCAGAAATCCTCTTAACTATTTATTTTCATTTTTTCTTTATAAAACAAATACAACTAATTAGAGGGACAATGGCAAGAGGCCCGATGGAGCGACCTTAGTGCCGTGGAACCTGGGCCGAGTACTGGTGTGGCACGCCACTTGTTTACAGAGGTTTTCATCCCTCGCGGCCCCACCCTAACGGTGGCGTTCCTCGGTCCCGATGCCTACGGGTCGGGTTACGAGTCGGCCGGCGGTGGACGAAGCCTTGCCCGCCAGTCTCGCGACTTGTTAGGTCCGCGGGAGCAAGCTCCTTCCCACCTCTGGTGGGCATTCCGTTATCCGCACCCGGGGATGAGCCACGTCGGGGTACACCTCAAAGGATGACCGGGTAGGTCCATGTTGAAGTTGTGTGGTCACACATGAGACCTACGCGGTCCCATTAATTGTATATTTAAACACAACTGGAAAATAAACCTTATCAATCATTATTTAAGACAGAGTTGGATACTAATAGTTCATACTTACTAGATGTTTTTACTTGAGAACATATAAATCCTCGACTACAATATATATCCTAATTATTAATAAACTGCCTGGCAGGTATGTATAAAGGATTAGTCTGTTAGCCAAAATCGTGCCTACTTTAAAATTACTTGTACAATTAATGTGACCAACCATCAGCTCTCTGAAAGTTGGTGTATAAGTTAAATAATTAAATTTTGAATCTTTTATTTACATATGATTAGGTAGATATTTAATATTTTTTAACTAAAATTGTGACCAAATTCTAAATTAACGGTGTACCATGGCATAACTATCACGGGGCGAAAAGCGGGCGAAGGAAAGCCACTTTGCGACATTAGATTGCGCAAAGTGGCGATACTTTGTATCTGCCTACCCCTCTAGGACCAAAGCGTGAGCATTATGAATGTATGTATTAAGACTAGCCGTGCCCGGGGCTCCGCTCGCGTGGACTACTCACTCTCAATACGACTTTGACCCTGACGCCCACTACAGCTTCACGTAGTCCTAACTCATCGCAATCTGAAATGCACCGAACTTTATAATTAGGTATAGTTCTTTGGTTGCATACATACTAATATATTTGAAAACTGAAAATTCCCATAATTGTTGATTGAGTAAGTCGATTGCAATGAAATAAAGACTAAATGTTACTCAGAGTTAACCCCATGTTTACATGAAAGTCCATAGAAATCTGCTCAGTAGTTTTTAAGCCATGCGTGCACAAACTAACAAACAAACTGAAAAACAGACAATAATTTCCAAAAATGATTGCTAATATTTTCAATGTACAGACACGCGAAGTTTACGTTTTTATTTATAAGATTAAAGTAGCACTTTAGACTCCCCTCCATGTTTGTATAATAGTCATGTTTGACCTTTAATATCGGATAATTGACTAGAAATATTAAATTTTGTGTTCGTATTGAACCTCTAGCGATATTTCAAGGTATGATTACCTAGTAACCGGGATTTCAAGAATTTTTCAAAATGGCCGACAGTAGATATAACAGAAAGGTCTTTCACACTCTAGTATATATTATCTTTGCTTTCACTCAATTTTGTATTTGTCATCAGAAGCCTTCTTGCAATCATCAGCAGTGCAAACATCAACAGTGAAATGAACAACGTCTATGAGCTTCGTTGATGGATTCAATTTCAAAATATGATGCTGTGTATATTTCTTATATTATTTACAAGTACTATACAAGAAATAACTTGTACAAATGTAGAAATACCCTCAAGGTTTATAGTGGGTGTGGGTGAGGGTGAAAGTAAAATGCAGAGCTGTTTGAGTGACATACCTTACGCCTGTGAAAATATTAACTTGGTTCCAAGAAAAATTCTTTCACTAGCTGTATCGGGAGAGTTCATATACGCCAGTGCAGGTTTTGAGATGTGGCGTTGTTCGTTGCATACCCCTCATTCTTGTTCAGTATTTAACCAAGCATCCAGTAATATCAATTCTATAGTTACTAACAGCAAATTCTTGTATGCCGGTTTACACTCAGGCAAGATATGGCGATGTGATTTAAATAATAAACATTCTTGTATTGTTGTTAATGAATTTAAGTCCCCTGTGACATCGTTGGCTTTGACAGAACAGTTTATGTATTTAGGATTAAGGTCTGGCGAGATGATGTGTTGTTATTTTGATAAAAGTGATTCTTGTTGGAGACTCAACAACGCTGGTGGACCTATCGATGCCTTAGCTATCTCTTCTAAATACATATACGCGGCAATACATCCAAAGGTAATGTGGCGGTGTGATTTGATTAAAAAAGACACCTGTACAGTCTTCAACACAGCAAACTCACGGTGTAAATTTTTGAATATACACGGTGATTTTATATACGCTGGATTAGAATCAAGAGACCTCTGGCGGTGTAGTTTGGACGAGAAAGATGCCTGTACTCTCCTAAATAATTACCCAGATGCCATAACCAGTTTTGCTGCCACGTTCAAGACGACAGCTCTAAACGAGTTCTTTAAAGGTGAGAGCACTTCTTGCACATGGCAAAATACATCTCTGTGCCTACCTCACGTTGTTTATTTTAATATTGAACAGAGATCTGTTTTTGAATTGAAAGTTAAGAACGGTAAGATGTACGATTCTCAAGAGAATCTCTTTGACACGAAGCTTTCAGATATATCCCACAGTGGGCAAAAAGCGATATTTGTAATGGATGCCACTGGACGTCTCTATGCGAGTAAAAGACATCCGATGTACATAATCCATGTTTCGAGTTTCTTAGCTGGCAACCCAGTTGCCGCGGCAGGAGAATTAGTGGTCGAAAAAGGTGTAATAAAAAGTGTAACTAATTGTTCAGGCCATTACACCTCGTCTGTGGAAATGACGGAGCAACTAATTGTATCTCTAAAGCGAAAGGGCTATGAAGGAGATTTATCTGTAACAGATTGTAATACACTGAAGTTATCCTTAGATTTACACTTTAATGATGTGTATTGTGGTACCCAACCCAATTGTATATTAATTAGTGTTAACAAAGAAAATTAAAATAAACATTTTGATAGATTTAAACTTTTTTTATTTGGCAACACTTTCAGCTTATCTATGTGTCGCAGGCCGACCATAAAATCAGGCAGATCATGATGCGCCTCGCCACATCGTTATGTGCCGCCATTTCATGATGTGCCTGATTTATATCAGGCCGATCGATCGACACTCATCGTTTGTCGATTTGGCTAACCACCTATATTTTTTTAGTTTTTAAGGCATTTGTACAGTTTGTGACTCATGTCATGTCTTTTAAACATCGTCGCTAGAAAAGCCAAATTGATATAGCGCCAAAATATGATTTTGCAGTAGAGAATTATAAAAATATTCTAAATCGGATATTTATAAGTATAAAAGTTTCTGTTTTATATTTTTCAACTTCTTTACTGTAAAGTGTCAAGATCTGTAAAACGTAAAATGTGAAGAAGTTCATGTTTGAATGCGCAATATTCTTTATAGTTTGTCTATGGTAATTTATGTATTTTAATAATTATCAATAAAATGTATTATGATTTTGTTTTATGGATCTTTTCCTCCCGCCATATTTATGAGCGCACGAATAAATTACTTGAATGGTTTATTTATCAAACGCCCTAATATTCTGATATAAAATCTTATTTTGGCGCTTCAGCTATTTGGCCTTGCCAGTGACGATATATTAAAAATATATCCTAGCTAAATAATACTAAACTTACAAATAAACATAAAATTGATATCAGAGCGGGTTTGGATCTGGCGCCAAAACCTCTTGCGAAGTCTGAAAACTGACAGCTGTCAGTTTCGTTCAGGGTGCGTTCGAAACTAAGAGGAATATTATCATACGGGCGCACTCCATACATCTCGTCCGTTGCTAATGTCCTGGTATTATTATGAAACAGGACATCTAATTTATGGTTGTAAGGGCCGTACATGGAAAACATGAGGCTATTTAAGTGCTTCTTCCCAAATAATTGGTCCAGTTGTTTAAAAACATTAATAATTTCTTGTCGACGCATTGAAGTCATATTTTGTGATGCGAAAATATGGCCTACGTTCGACCAACTAATGAAGCAGTATTTCTGGTTTTCTTCCGGACAGACTTCAACTAATTCCACTGTGTCTATCGCCCATGGCTCTTCGATTTGTTTTGCTGAAAATACAAAAATGATTATTTATGTCCGGGCAGCGTTTTTTTTTTAACTTCAATGTGCAGATTCGTTTTTATTTTGTTTTTGTACCGTTATTTTTTTACATATATAGATGTGAAAGTTTGAATATTTGGATGTTTAGATATTTGGATATTTTACATTACACTCACATCGTGCAAAAACGGGACAAAACATTTGGGTGTGTCAGGGGGGGGGGGGGGGGGGGCACATCTGTTGCAGAACCGACGACGACTATTGGGGCAGACTGGAGTGGAGAACACGAGCCGGCACGCGCGGGGTAGGACGCTCCAACGATCTAAGGAAAGTGGCCCGAAGCGGCTGGATGCCAAGGGCGGAGGACCGTTCGTTGGCACCAGCGGTCATATATCTAAGGGCTGATATGATTAAACTAACCTGTGTACATTTTGAACGTGTTTATGCTGATGAAAGCGACATCACTTTTGCCCTCAACCAACGAACGCAGCGCCTGCAATTCTCCTTCCAACGCCTTGTCGCCTTCTTTGTAACAGGTTTTTGTAAATCTTTCTCTCATTTCCTCTGTCACGTTATAGTTTTCAATACCAGGCGCACATATCTCGCTGAAGTAATCGTTTACGATACTTTTACACGACGTTTTTTCCTTGTTTGTGAGGTACCGGAGAACGGAATGGAAAGCGACGCCGTCGAAGAGCGGGAACGCCGCCCGTTTGCCGCGCAACGCCGCCATGTTGGATAGTTTGGCGTCCTTCCTTACATACGCTACCACTGTGTTGGTTTTTTCGATGATCGGTGTAGCTTCGTGAAGCAGTGGTACTACGGAGTAGTTTCTGTAATCAAAATTCAAATAATTTAACAGATTTTCTATAGCAATGCTTTTCAACTTACTGAAGCAACAGAATAAGAATTAGTACAAGTAAAAACGCACTCTCTAAGACAGCTTGTTCAGTTTCTCATAAAGATACGTAGAAAATTAAACGCAAGTCAAATTGAATCTTACGAGCATGGAAGAAAGCAATGATACGCTGGATGGGAAGAAAATCACGCAACATTGACAGCTAGTCGTATGCGTTTCGCCCAGGTGCCCCGGCAATCGGGGCCGCGCTGCGTACGTATATTTTTATAGTTGAGACAGGCTTGGTATTGGTCTGCTCCGTGGGCTGGGGCGAGGAATGCAGCCAGTATCCCCTGGCTGTCGTACAAGCCGACTGGAAGGGGTCGTCGGGGACGCGGGGGCACGGAGCGGGGGCGAGGTGCATCCATTCCATCCTATTCGTTCCCAGGTTGGGCGGCAGCAACGGGGTGGTCTCGTTGCAGCTGCAGGCAGCACGAGGGTGCGGGGGGCGACCAAGTCTCCCCCGAGACGGGCCGCCGAGCGCGAGTGGCGGGGCGCGCGGGGGAGGGGCGCCGGACGCATGCTCCGTCCTTCATCTGTGCGTCGGAGATGGTCACCGCAGGGTTTTAGTCGGTGCGACCCCGACATAACCTGCTCGTCCCCCCCGAGGCGAAAAGAAAAGGCTTGGTATTGTTTCGACTTCCTCTGGGGAGTGCTTCCCACTTGCACCCACAGTACTCACCGCATCCCCGCGACCAGCCAGTCGCTGCCCGCCACGGCGACGTCGCTCCCCCCCTCCCCGAGCGCGCGCAGACAGCCCCCCGCGGCGGCCCTGCGCGCGCACTGCAGCGCGGGCCGCACGCCGTACACGGCCGCGGCCTCCGCGAGCCACTCGCACTTGTTGCCCTCGAGCAGCGACGTGGTGCAGAGGGTTATGTGCCTACAGCATTAATAAAAATTTAGTAATCACCAAACAATAATCTTTACATCTCTCATATTCGGTAAGTAGGTCCTTATTACCCCCAAATGGGGCTTGTAGGTGACCAATTAGCGCTCTAGGGTAATAATGTAGCTAGAAAAGCCCTAGGGCGGTAAGTAATAAAAAAAAATACCCTTCACTCTTTCAAAAAGTTCGCGTACATCTAACCATCATACTGGCAATAGACATCATGCATTCAGCCCAATGACAAAAGAGGTCGCTTCGCTATTCAGCCTTGTCTTCGTATGAGTATAATAGTCATCAATTTTAAATATCGAACGGCGAAGCTCAATTTCGTTCTTGAAGAAAATAATTTAAAAAAAAAGATGAAAAAAGGCGGGAATAGAAATCTTTTACTTTAAATAACTAATAAAATGTTTTATTCTTGTAATGCCGGTTTTTTTTCTACTTACCTCACAATCGAGATGTAAAGCAGAGTAGTTAACTCGGGTGTAAGCATCAATTGCACCCTCGAACTATATAAATATATAAATATCTCGGGCTGCAATTGATACAGCTCTTGGCTACAAATAATAGACTCCTGATGCTTCGAATTTTACAAACAAACAATTCTGTCAAAGTACTGAGAGGTGCGGACTCAGGGGATTGGCCCGGTCGAGGCAGCGCCATGTCACGATTGGTCCGAACTAAGATGACAAATATAAAATACTAGCTTTTGCCCGCGACTCAGTCAACGTAGGTTTCGATACGAATGAGATGTTTTTTCGGAATAAAAACTATCCTACGTCCTGTTCCAGGACCTAACCTATATGTGTGCCAAGTTTCATCCCGATCCGTCCAGTGGTTGAGGAACAAACATATAAACATCCAAACTTTGGCATATCTAATATTAGTGGGATTCATAAAATATTCACCTGGGAGGATCACAGCCATGCTGACTGTAGGCTTCCCTGAATCCCCTGGCCGTGGCCAAGTAGTCCATGGGCGCCCGGGGCGGCCGCAGCGGCTCCGGGAGCTCCTGGTGGGACTCCAGCAGCGCGGCCAGGGCTCCGCGCCAGTGCCGGTCCACTGTCACCGAGCTGTTGGTCAGCACCACAGTCAGCGCGCCGACAGCGGCAGCGGCTTTCCTGGATTAAGAAGCTCTCGTTAACTTATCACCGATCACCAGTCCGCCTGCCAAATGTGATGATTATGACAAATTTCCCAATGGAGAGTCCACCAAAATTAGCATTATAATATTGGAGAGGTTTATGTTTAGAAGTGGACGAATTTAAGCTGATGATGACCACCAAAATCAAAATATTTATTTTCAAAATTGGAATACATTATTCTCTTTTTGACGTCAAATTCTGCCTAAAACTACTCCACTCCCACCTGTATAACCGAGGGGAAGAAGTTGCAACAAACCCAACGGCACAGGGCCCTACCTTTGATTTATCTTATTCATTACAATCATTAAGTCTACCTATGCTGAGCCATCAAGCACTCCATGGACTTTTATCATTTAAGTAGTCATCTAACTTATAGTAGGCTTTCAGTTCGTCGAAGTCATGGGTTCGATTCCTACTGGGGACAGACAACTTGGTACAATTTGTACAAGGTGGTCCCGGTTTGAGTGTCATATTTGTGATTTTTCCTATCCTTGGGTTTAACTCCCTTAGCACAGGGGAAATCCTGATTTGGTATTAGACAAGTGTATGTACTCGTATATGTAGGAGTATATCATCATCACCAGGTTATTTTTGTCTCCACTGCAGGAGCACAACCCTCTCTCATCTGCCGGAGACAGACGGAGGATTTGGCCTACACTCCCCGCGCTGGCCAGACGGGTAGGGGAGGCCTGATTGATGTTTTATAATGTATTCCCTTAGTCGCCTTGTACGACATTCACGGGAAGAGTTGGAGTGGTCCTATTCTACTCTACCGGAAACCACACGGCAGTATATAAGTAATATTTATTTATTATTATTGTTTAATCCCCCCTACCCCGCCGTATGGTGAGGCTGATCCTCTGTGCGAGGTACCTTATGCCCAGCCCTTTGGTCATTTGACGCCGCGACCACTTACTTGTTTTACCATTAAATGCATTTTTCCTTTTTTTTGTCAGGGACTCCGAGCACAGCAGGCAGACTCACTGCCAACTGTGTGATAGATGCTTGTTCTCGGGTCTTGCATGATTGTCGTTGTGTTTGTTTGTGTCCATGCCACCCGTCGTCGCTCCCCCGTTCTATTTTGTTCTATTCTATTCTGTTCTATTCTATTCTATTCTATTCTATTCTATTCTATTCTATTCTATTCTATTCTATTCTATTCTATTCTATTCTATTCTATTCTATTCTATTCTATTCTATTCTATTCTATTCTATTCTATTCTATTCTATTCTATTCTCGTTCCACCAGGGAATCCTAGCGTGGGGGTAGAGTTTGTAGCGTTTATTTATTTTTATAGAATGTGTTAAGAGAGTGTACCTACCTTTTGGCAACAATAACTGGCCATGGCTTCTGCAACCACACGCAGGGGTCCGAGTTGTTCAGTATAGGCTGCCAGGAGCCGTCGCGGCAGAGGTACGCGAAGCGGTCCGCAGTCGTGTTCTGTAAAAAAATATGTATATCCCATGACAAGACAATACGACATACATATATATTCTTACGCCTTGGTCTTAGAGAGTTAGGCAAAGACGATGTAGGTATCGCCACTTTACGTAATCCAATGTCGCAAAGCGACTTCCTTCGCCCGCTTTTCGCTCTGTGATACCACTTGACGTGATGTGTTGCGAACAGCATCGCCGCCTTGTTGAGGTACCACGGTTAGCTAGGGACATAACTGTCCACCTCGTCCGAGCCTCGCATGACTCGGTATGGCTAATAGTGCCCGGAGTTCGCCCAGCTCCGGGATATCGGCACGCTTACGACCAGGCTAGCCCCTGGACACGCATCTATCGGCACGGCAGACCTTGGATCGGGGCGAGAGAGACAGGAGATGGGGGCATGGGTATGTAAAGGATGAGTGTATGGGATACCGCTATTACATATTGTCGTTGTTATGATTTGTAACGAGGAGATCCGACGAAGAACGAAAGTCGCCGACATAGCCGAAAGGATTAGCAGGCTGAAGTGGCAGTATGCGGGCCACATATACCGCAGAACCGACGGCCGTTGGGGCAGACGAGTTCTGGAGTGGAGACCGCGGGGCGGCACGCGCAGGGTGGGACGGTCGCACCGCCGACAGGTGGACCGACGACCTGAGGTTGGTGGCCGGAAGCGGCTGGATGCGGAGGACAGGGTGTGGTGGCGTTCATTAGCGAAGGCCTATGTCCAACAGTGGACGTCTAAGGGCTGATATGAATGTGATTGTAGTAGCGATAACTCTGTAAGCCGGGCCCGCATACCCGCGACTCGTCTGGCCAGCACCGGGCAGGCAACTACCACAACCAAGTCCCCTGACTTTCAAAGTTATAGATCTTTTAGATCACGACGGCTCGCCGCACTCTTTTTCTAAATCTCTTACATGTCATTGTATGCGTTATATTGTTGCTGTGTTAGTTCTATCGTTACGCGCTAATCATCAATGTGTGCATGCGCACACTAACATACTGACGTTCGGATTGACTCCCCGCGTCCCGCGCTCACCCCTCGCTATGTCATCGTGAATTGAACGACGTACAATCGAGACTATACGAGGGAAAATATTCGCATACATTAAGATTAGAAATATATCTAATACATGGCAGAGGATAAAAACGTCATCATCATCATATCAGCCCTTAGACGTCCACTGCTGGACATAGGCCTTCCCCAATGAACGCCACCACACCCGGTCCTCCGCCCTCCGCATCCAACCTTCTTCAGGTCGACTGTCCGAGCCCTTCTGCGCGTGCCGATCCGCGGTCTCCACTCCAGAACTCGTCTGCCCCAACGGCCGTCGGTTCTGCGACAGATGTGGCCCGCCTACTGCCACCTCTGTTTGCCAATCCTTTCGTCTATGTCGGTCACCTTTGTTCTTCATTACGAATCATATCCTTCAAACAAACCCTGAGCATAGCCCTCTCCATAACTCGCAGGAACGGAATAATAAAACGATACATACCCTGAAGTACTTGCTGACGTCATCGAGCTCGGCCCACGTGACGTCGCCCACGTCCTCCGCCATGCACGCCAGGGCTCCGCTGTCGCCCCAGTACAGGTCCGACGTGGAGCATCTGTGGGAGGCGCAGGCCGAGCACAGCGACGGGTATCTCCGCTCTGGAATTGAAATATTGTTTTAAAATCAATACTGTACATGGTTCTCAATAAAACGGCCAAATGCAAAACACAGGCTTTTAAAAAAATATTGACAAAAAAAATGCTAAAACCGATATAAAACTCTATGGTGGATTATTTTTTTTTTTGGTGTGACTTCCTCCCTTAGACGAATGATTCATTTGTCTAAGCTTCCTCCGTCCCATCTGTCTCTCACAGCTGATTATTTCAGAAACTTTTCATTGAAAAACGGAAAAGGAGAATGTCAGTGGGCCTAAGATACGTCTTCACCATTCATGTACCAAAAATATTGGTTTGAATTATGAATCCCTTCAAAAAAATTTTAAACCAATGGAATAGGTCGTTTAAAAATAACATATAATAATAACGCTAATTGATTTCCGCTTCCGATCGACAACTTGTCGACTAGAGAAGTGAAAGCAGAACTAAAATCGATATATATTTATAATCGATATTTTTCAAAAATATTTGACTGCCTTTCAGTTACTGCATGATATCCACCTATTACCTTTTTCAGTTACTGACTGGAAAAATATTATTTATATTGATTTAAAGTGATACACACGTTTGTAATAGATGTTTATGAAAATATCGTTAAATATCGATTAATCTATTTGTTAAATCGATGTAGTAGAACCTCAGTATCGATATGCACTATGATTTCATACTGTCACGTCATGTCAGATGTTATGTCAACATCCTGCTTTGTCTCGGTTTGTTTATTTATGCCTTTACACCTTAGTCATAAAATACTTAATAGTACCACGCCTTAGTATCTGTTTGAGGATTATATTTATCTATATACGGCTACTGTACCACGTGCCTGTTAAAGATCTTTTAAAGAGGCTGTTGTACAGCTGGAGGTTAACAGCAAATAATAATATAATAATGATTTTTATTAAAGGCATAAAAAACCCATAAAACACAAAATACAAAAGTTAAATAATAAAAAATTAAACTATTAAATAAAATAAAATGCCTACCAAAAGCGGTAGGTGGTCATTACATCACTAATACCTATTTCTATTTCTATTTCTGGTTCACGCTCCGATGAACTTTTATCCAGTACCTATAAATCGGGCTGTCCATGTCCCAGCAGATGGCTTTAAGTATGCTGTTATGAGAGCGACGTAGCCTTTCCCAAAAGGAAGCCACGTGCGCTCTTATAACTGCATAGAAGTCGGGCACTCGCGCCTCGGCGAACATGCTCGAGGCACTACAATAGCGCGGCAGTCGCATGAGGGTGCGATACGCGTCATTGTATTGCACCCTCATGGTGCTGTATGATTTCCTACTGAAATCAGCCCAGAGTTGGCAAGTGTAGAGGCATTGACAATATGCATTGAATAATGTCCATTTCACCTCGTCACTGAGCAAAGCCATTGAGCAACTTTATACAACACTTAGGCTGTACAACGTGTACATAAGCAGTTTGTGTGCTTGTTGGGTACTCACTGAGTTCAGCATCCCTCGCCTTATCCTGCACCCAGGGGCCGGCCCTGCACGCCTGGCCGAAGAACTCCGCCGTCTCCTTGACCCTGTTCTCAGCTAGCGACAGGTTCGGGTCACACGACCTGGCGGTCACCAGCGACTCCAGATACTGCAATTATTATTAAAATAAATTTTACATATTAAATTGGCGTAGGTACAAAAAACCTTGTGTTTTTTCTTTGTGGCTGTATCTATTTTGTTTCTACGCCTTTAAACAAAACATAATGCTCACGCCTTGGGCCAAGATAAAGCAGGCAGAGACGATGTATCGCCACTTTGCGTAATCCAATGTCGCAAAGCGACTTCCTTCGCCCGCTTTTCGCTCCGTGATACCCCTTGACGTGACTTGATGACCTTGTTGCGAATAACATCGCCGCCTTGTTGAGGTACCACGATTATCTAGGGAAATACTTGTCCACCTCATCAGAGCACCGCATAATCGGTAAGACTAATAGTGCCCGGAGTTCGCCCAGCTCCGGGATGTATATTACCTATCAATTCATGGCCTATGGTATCCGTATTTCCTTTGATGATCGGGAATATACCGAGTCGAGATGGAAGTGGCCGTATCGCATCAGTAGTGCTATTCTGTAAAATACAAATTCACGTGCGAGTCTCACTCAAGTGATTTTACTCATTCCAAAACCTAATCCATTGGCATTCTGTAAACATTATAGAGCACTATCGACGTGAAGTGAGTTCTTTGTTCACTTCACGTCGAGAATGCTTTAGAATGTTTATAGAATCACCAGTGAATTAGGTTTCAAAGTGAGTGAAGTCACTCGAGTGAGACTCGCTTGGAGTTTGTATTTTACAGAATAGCACTATAGAGCGGCGTATCATGATCGCGTATCACCAGTCCACATTATGCGATCACGATATGCGTCGGCAATACGGATACGATCACCGGATCGGGCAAATCTTCTTCTTATAAATTAAAACTTCGCGTGTCTGTACATTGAATATATAAAAAAAAAATTGGGGGTCTTAGAATAAGTAATAGAAAACATTAAGATCATTTTTGAAATTTTTGTCTTTTTGTCTCTTAGTTTGTGCACGCATCACGTAAAAACTACTGCACCAATTCTGATAGATTTTTTAGAAATATCTAGGGCTTAATTTGTAGTAACATTTAGTCTTTATTTCATCGCGATCGCCTTACTCTATCAAAAGTTATGCGGATTTATAGTTTTCAAGACTCCCGTTAGTATACACAACTAAGAAATGTAATAATGTTCGGAGGAACTCAGATTGCATTGAGTTAGGACTAATTGAAGGGAGGGTATTAGGTGGCGTTGGCAGTCATAATTAGCGGGAATAAGGCACAGCTAGTGATAGATTTCTGGACAAATCTTTAGGTGCTTGAATGAATGTACTCACCCGAGCGAGTGTGTCACTTAACGGGCGTATGTCATCGGCGCCGACGACAGGATAACACAGCGTTCTGTTCCTCAGCACAGCTGTCAGTGACGAAGTCTCGTCAGGCAGGATCCTCCGGTTCACCACTGTGACTATGCTCCGAGCGAACGGTCCTAGAAAGGGAACTTGCGTAAAGTATGTCGCCTGATTTTGGTCACATTTTGACCTGTCCTCTATGTAGTCTGGGCGTAATCAAACAATATAAAAAACCGGAGCACGCCTCCGCCACGCCTTCGCTTTCTGCGTGTATCGGGCTTTAAAGGTCGGAGGAATGTGACAGTTGTGAAACATCTAAAGAATGAAGTTTTTTTTTTATTATTTTTATTGTTGTTTGCGCTTGACCTCAATCTCACCTGATGGTAAATGACGATCGAGCGCCCTTAGCTAGAAGATGCCTATTCACTCTTCCTTTAAAAATATCAAAATTGTATTTGTCCGGAAATACCCAAGCTGGCAGGGAGTTCCATTCCTTAGCAGTTCGAATTATAAAATAGGAAGCAAAACGCTTTGTGCGAGTTTTCTCTGTAACTTACTGTCTCGGAGTCTCAGTTCATTGGTGACCAGCACGTCCACGTTGGCCCACTGCGCCGCGACCAGGTCTTCGGGGCTGAACGCCCCGAAGTCCACGGTCCCCTTGCTTATACGCCGGAGGCAATCCAATCTGGAAATTGAAGAAAATAATATAGTGGAGATATATTACTATTAGCCTCGTGGTTCCAAGCTTAGAATCCCCTCCCCCCCCCCCCTCCCCGTTCCCCTCTCGCCCAAACGTTCCGTGGGTGTCGTCAAGACGACTAAGGGATTGCACCAGGAATGTTGAGCAGCGTTCTCCTGTGTATATAAATAAAGATCATTACTACGATCACCCAGGGCGGTGCCAGCGGTGAGCAGGCGCAGGGCGCAGATCTTGGAGGGACGCAAAAATGACCTGGGTAGACATTTCTCGAGAGTGCAGTTATAGAAGGTCACACCGGAGTATAAAAGTCTAGTTACCCGCCTATCAGGTCAGGGCAAATCCTCCAATGGACAGCCCACCAAACGTGTCATTCTATTGGGGAGGCTTATGTTCGGCAGTGGACGTATTTCGGCTGAGGATGATTACCTGTCTGTGCCAAGCACACACTCCACTGGAGCCTTCTCTTCGTCCAACACTGGACAATACTTGCTCCCACGCTTGTAGGAGCCTCGCCCCTCCACTATACACAGCCTCACTGTAAACAAACAAAAAATTACATTAAAATTACTGACGTAAGAGACTACGACCACCATATTTTTCCTATGGAGAATTACACGAGGACCTAATCCAAAAATAATCATGCCAGACCAGTAGTGCTACTTATTCTCTAAAATACAAACTCACGTGCGACTCTCACTCAAGTGACTTCGCTCACATTGAAACCTAATCCATTGGTAATTCTGTAAACATTCCAGAGCACTGTCGATGTGAAGTGAACTAAGAACTCACTTCACGTCGACAGTGCTTCTAGAATGTTTCATTATGTCAGCCCCTAGAAGTCCACTGCTGGACAAAGGCCTTCCCCAACGAACGCCACCACACCCGGTCCTCCGCCCTCCGCATCCAGCCGCTGCCGGCCACCTTATTTAGGTCGTCGGTTCACCTGGCGGCGGGGCGTCCCACTCTGCGAATAGAATGTAGAATGTTTACAGAATGCCAATGGTTTGGTTTCGCAGTGAGTGAAGTCACTTGAGTGAGACTCGCACGTGAGTTTGTATTTTAGAGAATAGCACAACAGGACCAACTTGTACAAACTGTACAGACACTCCCAATCATCACTAATACCTTATCAAATGATGAAAATTACAATGGACTTGATCATGTATCCAATGGGGGTGTAAGGGAGCACAAGACATCCGGCGCTCCAAATGCCAACCCTCACCTGCTCGTGGTGCAGCCTGCTGGTTGACCAACGAAGTTCTGGCAACCGACAATGGCGGTATAACCATGCACTAGGAAATAAATACCACAGACCGGTGGCGGGCAGCAGCGTCACCGGTGCGAGGTCTAACACTGCGATGGCCCATCGTGGCCGTTATGGGTAAAGCTCCCCGATGCATATAATGGTGTTAATTTGGAACAGGCCTATGTCCAGCAGTGGACTGCTAGCTGACATGATGATCATTTATCATACGTACTTAAATAAATTGTTATTTTATTATTTTGGAAGAGTAAAAAAAGGAAGAAGAGAACAGAGATTCTGGCGTGTGTACTTTATTATATTCTGCTGATGAAATAATTATTACACAGCTTTTTTATTCAGTACAGTGGCGTAATGAAAAGGTTCTTCCGTTTTCAAAATCATTCCAACATTCATGCAACATGTCGCAACCACGTGTTACCTTTTCAAACTATGCCACAAAAAAGACTTGCTTCGAAAATCATGTAACTCTGTGCCTCCTGTGGCAGTGAAAAGAGTGTAATTTAGAAAATACTACTTTCCAGGATACCAAATAAATAATTTTTCTTTCCCATTCATGTAAAATTCCATAAAAGGTCATTATAAAAATCATTTTTTTGGTCTTATGAATAAACCAAATAAATCATACCTATAGGTAGCATTTTCTAAATTACATCCTATTTTTTTTCACTGGAGGAACATAACTGATTTGACAAAGTTTTTAAAGAATGGACGTAAAACAGTAAACGAAGATTAATTCAAATGTTAGCAATACTGTTTCTTGCACTGCTACAAGCAAAAATAGACTTTAAGATGGCGAAAATGATTTTGACTTTGACTTTGACATATCATTGCCGCCTCAGTCCTGAGTCAGTTTTTTTAGTTTGTTTAAGGAAAAAATGTGTCATATTTCAAATGCAGTAAAGCCTATCGAAAAAACCTTATGCATGCCTTTGCATCAGGAACCAAATTAGCATGTATTCATTTTCCATATTTTCCTTTAAGGTTCTATTCTTACAATTAGGTAGGTAGGTATAACCTTTCGCAATGAACTGCAGTTGCATAAGATAATAAATGAATCTCTATTAGTTAATGTCAGTCGACAACCAAGCCTATTGTTTTATTTGACAGCGTATTCTCAAAACGAACGCTACGCCTACTCAACTTTATTTTGAGCTACAATACTGTTATGGCATCCCCCGCTGAGACCTGTCAAGTATTGAGGCGCAGGGGGGTGGGTAGATCTGCATGATACGGTCTTGTACATTTAACCTTAATAAATATGTTTAATTAATTATGATCCTACTTAGTTTTGGAGGTTACTTATTTTAGTCTAGGTCCATTTAATTATTATGAACAAATAAATGATGGACCAAGTCTAAAATAAGTAACCTCCAAAATTAAGTAGGAATATAATTATTTAAAAATATTTATTAAAGTCAAGACTTGCATTTCAATCTTCATAATATATTACAAGTATTAATAACTAGCTCTTGCCCGCGACTTCGTCCGCGTGGACAACTTAACATCACAAATTATTATGTATTTCCCATACTGAATGGGATGTTTTTTCGGGATAAAAACTATGCTATGTCCTATTCCAGGACTTAACCTATATGTGTGGCAAGTTTCATCGCGATCCTTCCAGTGGTTGAAGCGTGATTGAGTAACAAACATACAAACTTTCGCATTTATAGTATTAGTGGGACGTGGGATAAATTACTATGGAGAGGACTATATCCCAGCAGTGGGTACGTATAGTCGTCATTAAACCGATGTTGATTTACTTTGTAAGTATGAATAAGTAGTTTAGGTGATAGGAGGTGACATATTTCCCTTTATTGACTCAGGAAATGTGAGGAAATAATACAAAATAATGCTCGCAGGGAAAACATACCGAGAAGGATACAACCTTTAATTAATAGACTCATATTGGAACGAATAAATGTTTATTGACACCGTTTGACAATTGCAAGTCGTTTGTCTGATTACCGGCATATTTATGTCTAATTAGGGAAGATGATGTAGGTATTTCTGTGGTCTGCGGTAAAACTGCAGGCAAGTTATTTGACGTAAGTGTAACAGGACATTCCAAGTATCGACCATATATGCAATGAGATTCACCAGCTACTTGCTAAGCAAGGATTATGACTAAGACCGCTTGATGCTATTACACTTGGGGTTTCCCTGCGTGATTGTTGTAAAGAAGGATTCCATTTGCAATACCAATACCTAAGTGTTAGTTACGAAATATTTGTAAGCACGTTATAGTTTCCTTATTAGAACTAACTAGTAATATAGTATATTACCTTAGAACATACCAATCTAATAAATAAAATCGTAAACATCTCGTGTCTGTACATTGAAGATATTTGCAAAAAAAAATGAGGGGTCTAAGGATAAGTAATGGAACACATTTCAATCATTTTTCTGTTTGTCTGTTTATTTGTTTGTCTGGAAACGGGAGCGGAAGAGGGAACGGGAGCGGGAGCGGGATGGAAGCGGGAGCGAGAGCGGAAGTGGAAGCGGGAGCGGAAGCGGGAGCGGGAGTGGTAATGGAAGCGGATTCTGTAGTTCACGCGAGCGGAGCCGCGGGCACAGCTAGTTTGATATAGAAAAACATAGGTTTTTCAGTTTTTCCTTAGCATTATTCCCATTATGCCCCTTCTCCTCGACTTTAATCAGCTTGACCTCGTTGGCTTAGGAACGTGGACATAAGAATCAAATGCTAGAGGTCGTATGTTCAATTTCCGCCTGACAACTGACAACTAATCACATCAACTTACGCAATTTGCACAAGTTGCTCCCGGTCTGGGTGTCATAATTCGATAGTGGAAAAATAATAATTCATTTTCATCATCAGCCACAACGTCCACTGTTGAACACAAGCCTCCCCAAAAAGATAAATATACACAGGAGAACGCTGGTGCTCGTCCCTGGTGCAATCCTTTAGTCGCCTCGACGACAGCGCTAACACCCAGGAAGCGGTGGTCGAAAAAGATGACGTGTATAAATGTACCAAGTGTACTCATATGCAATAAATGATTTTGACTTTTTGATACCCCAGAGCAATTATTTCCCTAGATAATGTGTCTCTACACGGATGCGACGGGCGAAGGAAAGCCGCTTTACGACAATGAATGGTGCAAAGTGGCGATATATCGTCTCTGCCTACCCCTCTGGGCCAAGGCGTGAGCATTATGAATGTGTTATTGGAGGTTAGGGTTACTAATAAAAGACCCTATTATCGATTTAAATGTATATGATTTAATTAATCGATATTTAATATAGGAGAGGTGTGTGCGTGTTCTCTATTGTAGGACACAGTCGAAACAAAAGCTAAGCAGTGCTATACCTTTCAGGCTTCATCTACCTAGATGAAATAAGAGCCTGTTAATATAAACAACGTGTATGAAAGAGAAGCACTCTGTAACTATTTGTTAGAGTGAGATAGATTCATATATTCCAACATGTATGACACCTACTCGGAGATTGGGGGTGGCCTTTTCTAAGCCGGGAACCACACGGCGTATTTCCACCAATGGTATATATATATATTAGGTACCTGCTCAATACCAGTAATATACAATGGTATGCATATATATATATGTAGTCAATATGTCTGTCGGTCAGTGGTTTAGAGGCTCGGTCACCTCCAAGGTCGCAAAACCGGTATGTGCAAACATCTTTTGTTTTTTTCTCATCATTGTAAAGTTTACAGAGGATGTGTTTGTATTTTTTTATTTTGCCATAAATTACATATGTCGTTTATATATCTGGAATAAGCCGTGGTAGCCGTTGGTTGTTCATTCGCCTCACGTTCTTGAAGTCTTTTGGTTCAAACCCCGCCCGTAACAATGGGCTTTTTCAAAAACTTAAGTACGGTTTATTTATAATACCACAGGCTTTTCGGTGAAGGAAAACATCGGAAGGAAATCTGCATATGCTAAAAAAGAATTTCTAAGGCGTATGTGAAGTCCACCAAGTCGGCTTGGGGCACCGTTGGTGGTCAGGGGTTTGGCACAAAAGATCCTGAAGGGTCGAAGTGTCGCCAGGTCTTCCTGGCCCCCTAAGAAGATAAGATAAGATAAGATATATCTGGAATACTATTATTTACTGCTTTCAATGTAAAGAAAAGGGGTGGTACACAACGTTTCTGCAATACAAACAGTCTATGAGTATCGACTGAACCACCCCACATTGTCTGGACTGAAAAAGTGCTTAGTAGTTCATTTCAGTTACAAAATCGACACAACTCGTTGGCACTTAGTAGCTCGTCTTGATCGTTGTACTCGTGAACTAGAGGTCGTGGGTTCGTGAGGTCGTGGGTCGTGGGCCACATTGGTCCGTTGAGATCGTGGCACGCGGGACGCCCTGCCGCGCCAGGTGGACCGACGACCTAAAGGTGGCCGGAAGCGGAGGGCTGAGACCGGGTGTGGTGGCGTTCATTAGAGAAGGGTTATGTCCAGCAGTGGACGTCTAAGGGCTGACATGATGATGATGAAGACAAATCTGGTACAAAGGGCAGACCAGATCGTAAAATATATACAATACACACACACACACACACACACACCAAAGCGACTTTCCTTCGCCCGCTTTTCGCTCCGTAATAGCTCTAGTATATATTATCTTTGGTAATACCCCTTGACGTGATGTTCTGCGAACAACATCGCCGCCTCCGCGTTGAGGTACCACGGTGGTTTTATAATGAAATCATAATAATTTGTGATGATAAGATGTTTACGCGGACTAAGTCGCGGGCAACAGCTAGTTGTACATTTTTATTTAAATTAAAATTAGATTAAGAAGGAAGGCTGGAAGAGATCTCTTATAGAGATAAATCCACCTTTGTACACTTTTATGTCATGCCCTTTTTTGTAAAAAAATTATGTGCAATAAAGAATATAATAATTAATTGCAATTTCATATGCATACTCGTACGTATAGAAATTTGTGACTGATGATGAGATGAAATGCAGAACGACAATGACCCTGATTCTCCATTCAAAATTATTTACATCTTCTATTTAAATAGCTGATGGCTTTGCTACGGCAAATATTAAAAGTAGCTAAATGTACTCCAATAATGGGCACGATTCTGAAGCACAACGTTAAAATTTGACAGCACTAAAACTGTTGCTATCCTTGTCACACAGTATTATGAAGATAAAGACGAAACCAATTTTAGCGCTGTCAAATTTTAACGTTGTGCCTTCAGAATCGGGCCCATTATTGGAGTACATTTAGCTACTTTTAATATTTGCCGTAGCAAATTTAATTATTTTTTTACTTTAATTTATTTATATAAGTAGGTACTGTAAAACCACAGAAATCAAGTAGGTATGTGCTAAATCGAAACCAAGTAAAAATGCTAGAAAGAAGATATTTCGACTTAGTTTATATTAAACTAGCTGTGCCCGCGGCTCCGCTCGCGTGGACTACAGGATCCGCTCCCATTCCCACTTCCGCTCCCTATCCCACTTCCACTCAGATCCAAGTCCAGGTCCAGGTCCAGGTCCAGGTCCAGGTCCAGGTCCAGGTCCAGGTCCAGGTCCAGGTCCAGGTCCAGGTCCAGGTCCAGGTCCAGGTCCAGGTCCAGGTCCAGGTCCAGGTCCATGTCCAGGTCCAGGTCCAGGTCCAGGTCCAGGTCCAGGTCCAGGTCCAGGTCCAGGTCCAGGTCCAGGTCCAGGTCCAGGTCCAGGTCCAGGTCCAGGTCCAGGTCCAGGTCCAGGTCCAGGTCCAGGTCCAGGTCCAGGTCCAGGTCCAGGTCCAGGTCCAGGTCCAGGTCCAGGTCCAGGTCCAGGTCCAGGTACAGGTCCAGGTCCAGGTCCAGGTCCAGGTCCAGGTCCAGGTCCAGGTCCAGGTCCAGGTCCAGGTCCAGGTCCAGGTCCAGGTCCAGTTCCAGGTCCAGGTCCAGGTCCAGGTGCAGGTCCAGGTCCAGGTCCAGGTTCAGGTCCAGGTCCAGGTCCAGATACAGCTCCAGATCCAGATCCAGATGCAGCTCCAGCTCCAGATCCAGATCCAGCTCCAGATTTTTTATCGTAATCAACTAACTCAATCAAAAGTTATGCGAATTTATAGTTTTCAAAATCTCACATTACATTGGTACGATACCCGCTCCCGCTGCCGCTCACGAATTCAATCGAGCATTTACACCCTACACTCAGTTTTCGGAAACTATAAATTCGCATAACTTTTGAATGACTGCACCGATTGCAATGAAATAAAGCCTATATGTTACACCAAATTAAGCCCCACGTTTCTGTGAAAAGTCCATCAAAGTCCGATCAGTCGTTTTTAAGTGATGCGTGCACAAACTCACAGACAAACAGATAAACAGACAAACAGACAAACAGACAAACAGACAAACAGATAAACAGACAAACAGACAAAAATTTCAAAAATGATCGAAATGTGTTCTGTTGCTTATCCTTAGACCCCCCAATTATTTTTTTGCAAATATCTTCAATGTACAGACACGCGATGTTTACGATTTTATTTATAAGATTAAGGTTTGGTATTGTATGTACATATGTATTTGTATCGCTTTAGATTCATTCTCTTCTAATTAAATGTCAGTGTCAAATTCGCAGTATGTATGCAAAGTGACGTGGCTTTCTCAGACGCAGTATTTTGGAAATCCCCAAGCACAAAGTACTGTGAAGGTAAAACTCGTCGTCTGTATATATTTATATGCATATGATATACGTGGTTGTTACTGCAGAGGGTCGGAGGTAAAAAAAAGTTATACCCAGCTGAACAAATTATTGGCCACTCTCGTGGACAAGTGCTATTTATTATCATATCTGACGTTTTTGATTTGGACATTTTTATAATAATTTAATTATGATATCATATGCATTAATGTGTTTATGTATTTTTAGAGTTCCGTACTTCAAAAGGAATAAGGAACCCTTGTAGGATACTCGTTGTCCGTATGTCTGTCTGCCGTATGTCAAGGCACTTTTTATCAGGAACGCGTGGAGGTATCAAATTGTAATTGATATCAAATACTGTCTGCAATCTCTGCAATCCTTTGAAGCTGTAATAAACTCAAACTTCTAAGTCAACGCAATCAAACGATACGGCCGTTTGTGCCACATATTTTTTAATCTGACATTTGTAAATAATTGCTAATATACTTTAGTTGATTTTAAGTCGCCAAAGGAAGTTTAAAAATACAGTAATTATAAGATAATCAATTATTTACAACAGGTGTACGCCGTCCAACCCCTCGTGGTGAGGCAAGTCCCTAGGACGCTGGCGCTATTACCTCGCTGGATTGCCAGCCTTACACGTTGCTAATTGGTTTTAAAATGAAATAATAATTATAATTTGAAATGATAAGTAGAATATTTTTTGTGATTGGTTAAAGCATGATAGATCACTTCGCCTGTTTGCGACCACTTAACGGGTTTCACTAATTTAAAGTTCAATATCTCCTAAGATTTTAATGCTTTTTAATCTAGGCTTTTTAATAATCTCTATAATATATTCGTTTTTGATTTTGTAATGTTTTTTTCGCGATTTATGAAATTTAAACGATAAATGGGTTTATCGTTTAAATTTCCTACTCAGCGCAACCTATCTTTTTCCCTGGCATAATATTTTATAGGCATTAGGCATTTTATCTGGCATAAGATTGTCTAAAAGAAATCGCTTAAAGCGATAAGACCTAAATTGTACTATTTTAACTTTTAAAACTTGTAGCTGTATTTGTTTGTGTAATAAAGTGTGTTGGACCTATTTTTAGCAAAACAAATCTATTTTATATTACATAGGTACTTTAATTGTTTTTTTTTATTGATATTTCATTTAACACGAATTAACTATATGACATGTAAAACACACTAGATTTCACCTGGACGCGATTATTTAAATCTAAGATGTGCTATTATTTCTATTACTTGTAAAAGATGTGGAAATGGTCGGAAACTGGTAGTAACTGAACCCTATTATGTCGTACGCCTATAGGCAAAACATACAGAACCGACATGTAATCGACCATCTAAAATATTATACCTACCTAAGTTAACGATTAAATAATTAGAATTTGGAAATAAATATAAATTATTGATTGCAACTTTGAAACAAGTTATTGACAGAGACCATAGCCATAGAATACAATATACTAGTACTTAGCTTAAAACATAACTAACGTACGGTCGAGCTTTTTTTTTGTCAAACCTACGACGACAGCGAGATTCTTTTAAAACTTAGCTATTTGTTTCGTTTGGCAATATAATGGAAAACAGGATTTTATAAAATCCGGCCCTTTGCAGAATTTAAAGGAAAAAAATATTTGCGCCCCATAAAGGCGGAGGCGCCCACCAAAAAGTTTTTACCAACAGCTTGTATGGAAGTGAATCGATAAGGCTAAATCGATCATACATATAGAAAAATAATGAACATTTGAGTCTGATTTTTATTTTCTGATATATTAAGAAAAACACAACAAACATGCCATTCTGTACTATGAGTACAAAAAAGAATTCAAAAATCACTAACACCCAGGTATGAAGGACTTTACACAAATAATTCGAACTCGAGACCTTGCGAAAGCAGGCAAGTATTCCGCCAATTGAGCAAAATCGATCGTCGACAACAACCCGTCACAATTATTCTAGAAAAATAAAAACAAAACTTACAGTTTCCATTAGAACCTGATCCGGTGCTTTGTAGGAGAACAACATTGACAAATGAAAATAAAAATAGGAACACAAAAGCACTTGGCATTTTAGTAAAATACATTTCTTTTGCCTTTATAATATTTTTTTTAGTACAAAAACATAATTTCCCGCCTTTTTTGTCACTAAGTTTATTTTTTTATATTACTTTTTTTGTAAGGCAATTGTTTTAATTTAGCAGTAATATACAATATATTGGTGATTATTTAATTTAATTTTAATTTAAAATATGTTAAAGCTTGGCAAAGCGTCTTGTATGAGGATAAGACAGGTTTGAACTGCTCTTCAAGGTAATTTAGTCATAGGTACGTACATCATTACACGACTCGATTCCAAAGTCAACAAACAGCTTATAATAACATATATTCTACATGTATATTGAATTGGACCGGTTATAATATTAAGTAATTTTTGATGAATATGAGTCGTTCGGTTATTACCGCAACATTTTGTGGTCAAAATTGTTGAATTGCTTAACCGTGACGATTTGGCGGGCGAATTTCCTGTATTCTAAGTAGGTACCACTAGTTTTTTCTGATTTTTTACCGATACGTTAAAACAGATTCCCTTTGCAAAGCTTTTTTGTTTGTCTGTTTGTCAGGCAGGTAACTCGAAAACTACTAGACCGATTGTGGAACATATGGAAATATTTGAAATTTAAAAAAGAATTAAATATGTTCCGATATATTTCAAGGGAAACCGAAAAGAGCCTTAATTGACGGAACCCGTATCATCCGTACATTGTGTACGAGGAACACTTTGCTAACGCTTTTTTTAAATTGGCAACTGACAATGCAAATCCGAGACGAAAGAATGCAATGACTTTAGAAAATGATTGATATGATAAGGTTTTCATTTCAGATATGAAGAAGTCTTCCTGTACATATTTATCGTACTAAAGGCAAAGATAATATATTACTAAAGGATAATAATGTGTAGGGAAGTCAGAAACAGGAACAATTTCCCGGTATTTAAAGACAAGAAATAATTTATAAATAATTTAAATGCAGTCCAGGTCCAGGCCCAGGTCCAGATCCCGCTCCCACTCCCGCATCTACCACCCTTAACCCTACCCGCAACTCTACTCTCAACCCTCCCCTCAACCTTATCCTTAAAACTCCCCTTGAATTTATAGTTTTCAAAAACTCACATTACATCTCTTCTTAAAATTCCTTCTCATAAAAGTGACTTCTACTCCTATTCTTTTACTGTTACCTCCATACGCGTCTCTCAGACGATTTCTGTGTTCAGATCACGAGTTAAAGAGCACTACCTTACTCTCTGTCAGTAATATATCGTATATTTTTATTATATATATAAATATATAGATATACATATCATATTATACTCTATTATATATACAGGGTTACAGGAAAAGTCGTGCTAGATCCCTTAAGGGTGTGGAGCACCCATCATTTCTGACTTATTTCACTATGAAACACCCTACCCTAAACTTAACCCTTTTCGAGATATTCGACTTTTAATTTTTTTATTGAAAATTGCTGATTTTTAGGCTACTACATTTATTTTGTGTATCTTATTATTATTATTATTGCATTTTTACATGTGTAGTAAGATGCTTTAGGACGTCAATCATTAAAATAGTGCACAAGTTATTTGAATAGACCGTAGTAGACAAGTGAAAGAAAAGAAATAAAAAACATATTAGAAAGTTTATTTTTCTCTAAGGGATATCTAAAAAAAATATTATGGTAATTGTTCGGCAGATGTTTTTTAAAATATCTACGGTTCATCAGCTATCTAACGAGGTGTAACAATCTAGGGTTTGTATTACATTTCGTGGAAAAAAAGTAGTTGGGACGCTCCAGGTAGCAGTTCTAACGGTTCTACTGTGCTTGTTAACCGGACTCTGATTTGTGCCTGTGATACGGAAGTGTTGAGTATGACGTCCTACACACCTGAGGAATATGCTGATATGCTTATTTGTTACGGATACTGCGATTGTGTGTCTGCGCAAGCTCGCAACGAATACATAACTCGCTACCCCGGTCGTCGAGTGCCGGATGTGGCCGTTTTTGACAGAGTTTATCGAAGACTTCGAGAAACTGGCTCTGTTTTGAGACGAAGTACAGACATGGGAAGACCACAAAGAACGACGACGAAGAACAGGACAATGAGATAGTGCAACGCTTTCGAGCGGATCCGACTACTTCCACTAATATTGTTGCCCGTGATCTGGGGCTTTCGCAATGGAGAGTGTGGTTTACAGTGCATACTGCTGGCCTATACCCGTACCATTACACGCCAGTACACGTTATTGAAGAAGGGGACCCCGCGAGAAGATTGGACTTTTGCAGATTTATGCTAAATGCTGATGTAGAAGACCCAGATTTTTTAAGAAATATCTTGTGGACGGATGAGTCCAAATTTGATAAAGATGGCATAACTAACTATCACAACGCCCATTACTGGGCCCTAAAAGAACTAAGGAATCCCAATAAGAAAAGAGTGAAGGGGTCCCAACGAAGATTCAGCGTGAATGTGTGGATGGGCATTATCTCCAATCATTTGATTGGACCTTACTTTCTCCCGGATAATCTAAACGGGGAAAGCTACGAAAATTTCCTGAGAGCAGACTTGAGTGATTTGCTGGATGATCTGCCACTCAACCTGATCAGGGACATGTGGTTCCAACACGATGGCTGCCCTGCCCATTTCAGGAGAAGTGTCAGAGACTGGCTGGACACAAATTATCCAAACAAATGGATTGGACGAGGTGGGCCATTGCCATGGCCAGCAAGAAGTCCGGACCTAACCCCCATGGATTTTCATGTGTGGGGCTGCATGAAAAGTCTCGTGTACAGCGAGCCGAATCCAGTTTCGTCTGTGGAAGACTTAAGAGAAAGGATTGTGGATGCAGCAAATAAAATGAGGACCACATTGACCACTGGCGTAGTGAAGACCGGTCTCCGTAGAAGGATGCGACAATGTATTAGAAATAGAGGCGGCCATGTTGAACATGAACTGTAGAAAAAGAAAAAGTTGTGAGAAAACCTTTAATAAATGGCATTTCATGCTTACCTATTGTTTTATTTTACTTTTTAGGGCTAAGTATACATTTTCTTCTCCACTGTCGCCTATGCCACTAAATTTTTTTGAATGCATTTGAATAAAACCCTACATTATTATACCTCGTTAGATAGCTGATGAACCGTAGATATTTTAAAAAACATCTGCCGAACAATTACCATAATATTTTTTTTAGATATCCCTTAGAGAAAAATAAACTTTCTAATATGTTTTTTATTTCTTTTCTTTCACTTGTCTACTACGGTCTATTCAAATAACTTGTGCACTATTTTAATGATTGACGTCCTAAAGCATCTTACTACACATGTAAAAATGCAATAATAATAATAATAAGATACACAAAATAAACAAAAATAAATGTAGTAGCCTAAAAATCAGCAATTTTCAATAAAAAAATTAAAAGTCGAATATCTCGAAAAGGGTTAAGTTTAGGGTAGGGTGTTTCATAGTGAAATAAGTCAGAAATGATGGGTGCTCCACACCCTTAAGGGATCTAGCACGACTTTTCCTGTAACCCTGTATATATATATATATATATTTATGTATCTGTATTGATATTTATAGTTTATTAGTTTATGCTTATTGTATTATATGTTCTATGATTATTTAATATATAGTAGGTACACGCGACTACTGCCTCTCCATAATCCCTTGTCTTCACCGTAGGTTAGCTGGAAGAAATTTCTTTAGACATAAGCTTATCCTTTTGTATAATTTTCTTTTCTTTGTGTTGTTCTTTGTATATTTGTGTGTACAATAAACTATTAAATAAAATAAATAAATAAATAAATTACCGCTACCGCTCACGAATTCAGTCGAGCTTTTACACCCTACACTCGATTGTGAGTTTTCGGAAAGTATCAATTCGCATAACTTTTGATTGACTGCTCCGATTGCAATAAAATAAAGCCTATATGGTACACCGAATGAAGAAGCACTATGTTTCTGTGAAAAGTCCATCAAAATCGGTTCAGTAGTTTTTTAATTGATGCGCGCACAAACAAATAGATAAACAGACAAAAATTTCAAAAATGATTGAAATGTGTTCTGTTGCTTATTCTTAGACCCCAATTTTTTTTGCAAATATCTTCAATGTACGGACACGCGAAGTTTACGTTTTTATTTATTAGACTAGCTGTGCCCGCGGCTTCGCTCGCGTGGACTACAGAATCCGCTCCCATTCCCACTCCCGCTTCCGCTCCGGTCCCGCTCCCACTTCCGCTTCCGCTCCCACACCCACTCCTCTTTTCCCACGCTCACGCTCACTGCCCCCCACTCCCACTCCAATTCCCACTCGCAGCTCCAAATTTAACCAAACTCATCGCAATCTGAATAGTACGGAAATACTATTATTTGCAATATATTGCATACTAACCTTACCTACTAGTGTATTGAAAACTAAAAATGTCTATAACTCTTGATTGAGTTAGCCGATTGCGATGAAATAAAGACTAAATGTTAAATTAAGCCCCATGTTTTTCTGAAAAGTCCATCAAAATCCGTTCAGTAGTTTTTAAGTGATGCGTGCACAAACTCACAGACAAACAGACAAAAATTTCAAAAATGATTGAAATGTGTTCTATTACTTATCCTTAGACCCCTCAATTTTTTTGTTGCAAATATCTTTAATGTACAGACACGCGATGTTTACGATTTTATTTATTAGATTATTATTATCTTACAAGTAAAAAAAGTTTCCTGCTTCACGGGTAGGCTGGCAGAAATCTCTCAGAGGGTTAAGCTTATAAATGGCACCCCAGTCGCAATGCATGCTTTTCTATTGATATCGAAAACGATATCAATAGAAAAAAATTGGATGTTTTAACAATCTGAATCTCATGTAATTTTTATGTTTATCACCATCTTGTCTAACCAATAATCTCTGGGTAGCTCTGCCCACCCACCACACTGTGCATATGAAGTCAGTGATATCATGATAAGAATGCAAAATATGAAGTTTATGTATGTATCATCATCAGCTTATTTTTGTCTCCACTGCAGGAGCACAACCCTCTCTCATCTGCCGGACACAGACAAATTATTTGGCCTACACTCCCCGCGCTGGCCAGACGGGTTGGGGAGGCCTGATTGATGTTTTATAATGTAATGTATGTAAATGCTTTATTGTACAAAAATTAACAACAACAAAAATAAATTAAAGAAAAAAGTTGTGTACAAAGGCGGACTTATCCCACTTATGGATCTCTTCCAGTCAACCTTAGAGTAACTGATAGGACTGTTATTAAGTACTGTTGATAGGAAGTTTACTGCACAGACTACAATAATAACCTGGATTTTACCTTTAACATATTTGAAGCAGGTCATTGTTCTAAAATCATGGATTAAAAACTAACTTATGTGCATCAACTTTCTGAATGATAATTAACTAAATATTAATTCTTGGCACAAATGTTTACACTTTGAGAAGGCACGCAATATTTATTTTTAGTGGAAATTAAATTCAGGAAAAATATGCAAACATTTAGTTGTTAATGGCGCCATCTAGTGTTACTCGACCTGTGAGCAACCATTTTAGAATTAGTGTACCACTAGCAATGATCTCTATGTACTACTAGATGGAGCGTTCCAAACAATCGCTCTGTTCCACGCAAGTAGCCACAACTCTTTCACATTCACAATGAAACTTGTGCAGTTACTACTCAGAACATTTAATTATTTTCTAAATAGACATTATTTAACCGTAGCGTCAATATTTAGTAATAATTAAATTTCTGCGTAGTAACTGCACAAGTTTGATTGTGAATGTGAAATAGTTGTGGCTACTTGCGTGGAACAGAGTGATTGTTTGGAACGCTCCATCTAGAAGTACAGAGATCATTGACCATTAGTCAGTTTCCTAGTTCATATTGGTCATGTGGTCAGATCATCTCTGCATAACTGGGTTCAGTTATTGAACCAGCAAATTTAAAATTAATAAAGTATTGTATAGATAACAAATACAAGTTACTGGGAGTGAAGCAATGAAGTTGGTTAGATATTGTTGCTGACCACAGCGAGACACTGCACATGCCAATCCGCAGTCTGCACCAACAGCCATCGCGATGTCCCTTTGCCAGATGGACGGTGGAAGATGTGAGTGGCTTTCATTGGGGAAGGCCTATGCCCAGCAGTAGATGTCTAATGGCTGATATATGACAGCGAGACAGAATTAATTGTACCTTTGTAACTCACCAGCAGGCATTTAAAAAATAGGAAGGATACATAACAAACGAATAAAGATGCTGCTGTGATATTATTCTGCAATCTATGTATTATAATTGGTTATATTGATTCAACGTTCGAGAAAACAAGCTTCAGTCAGAGTCAAGATCTTGAACCTTACCCTCACCCCCAAGGACGTCTGGCTCCATTCTTGATCAGAAAAATATGTTAAACTGTTTAAAAGTGATGTTATTTGCTTTTACTGTCTATTCTAATACACAAGTTTTCCGTTTGTCTGCTTCGATTAAGTTTACTAACATATTAATGCTTTCATATGCCCAATGGGCGAAAACACAGAGCTCTCAATATCCTGTACATCCATGTACTTTACATCACCTGTGTTTATGAATAAATATATTTGAATTTGAATTCTCTAACTAATATTGAAAGACTATGTACATCAATATGAAAACAAAATCCCATGATCGCTTGTCTGTTCATTCAGTTATCTCGCAAACTTATGAAAGGCTTTCACCTAGTTTTCACCATTGGTCAGGCAGTTTTCCGAGGAAAGTTTTGATATACAATAAAAACAACTTTTGGTACTTAGACACATGTAATCACATACTTAGATTGGAAAAAACTTATGGACTAGAACACACTGGTGTTTATCGTCGGCCTCTGCCGCGGCCACCGCGGCCTCCGCGAGGTCCACCACGGCCTCCGCCGCCGCCGCCGCCGCGCCCTCTACCGCGGCCTCCCCTCGGGCCTCCTCTAGAGAACCCTCCCTCACGCCTGCCCCTGCCTCTCGGCGCGTCATCAATTAACAAAGTCTCCAGAGGCAAACTGTCTGGCAGCAAAAAGTATCTTATATTATTCCCGCGTATGCTCAAAGTCTCCAGCTGTAGTTCTTCGCGGCTCTTCAGAGTTACTTTGACGGCTTTTAAATGGGTGTTCATAGCGACATCTACTCCAGTAATAGTTCCATGTACAACACTCCCGTTCTTCAGCTCGATCGTAACAGTCTCGTGACTGAGTTTCATTAAAAACCTCACCAGCTTCATGTTTTTGGCTTTATTTGTCTTATTTCTATGTAAAAACAAAAGCGGCGTCGGTTTCTCCAATCTAACCTCAAAAACATTCACAAACAATATAGAAATAAATATGGCCGGCGGGGCGGGCTTTCTGATTTTTTTTCTTATTTAATGTTGCCATAGAGTAGTTATGGTAGCATTAGTAGCATTTTCAAGAGGAATCAGATTTTATTGTTCTTCTGTTCTAGATTGTTTATATTATTAACATTTTTTTGTTCATTGATTAAATACCTATTATTGTTCTATTATCAGTCTAGTAACAAGAAACAGAGCAAAGTTATAGATTTATCTATTCTTAAATTAACCAATGAACTGGCTGGTGATAAAATTTCAAACATTTTGAAGAGAATAATGATAGAAAGCTATTAAATTCAAATTACCACTGTCACCGTGATAATTTTGACCCCCAAACGCATCGAAGAAGTCAAATAGAATTGTTGAATAATCGATAAAATGGCTACTGCAGCTCCAATAGAAACAAATCTAGCCGAAGATCTAGGAGATGTTGAAGCTGAGGATGAACAGGAACAAGAGCAAAAAGAAATAACTATAAGTGCTAGACTGGTTTGGTCTAAAGAGCAGGTTATACATACAAATCATCAACTCTATTCTTTAATCGTTTATTTTATTACCTATATTATTATTCGATCCTACTCAATACTTAGAGATATCAACATAATTATACTAATATAAAAATGTTTCGCTAAATAATTGGTCTGGCAGACGAGCGATACCAAAACTTAATGCAATTTTCTTTTTAAGTTTTTTTTTGCCGGAGATAAAAATATAAGTTTACTTAACTCCATACCTTTGGGTCTATTCAGCAGACAATACAACACCCACATAATTTATTATTCGGGTGCGAGTTTGTGCAACAGCTCAGAGTGTCGTTCACATGGACCACCCCACAACGACTGTCGCAACGTGTTGGGGATATCAACCACAGCGCACTCGCAACTGCATCGCAACCACCGTATCGATTTTTAGGTACTGCAACTTTTGTGGTAACAGATACAGCATTTGTGGCAACCACATCGCAACGACAACACAACACAACCGCCGTTTTGGGGTTACAATATGGCAATGATATTCAAACGTAACCACTGGCCGACCACTTTTTGTGGTTATCGTATGGTTGTGATGTCGTTCGTCTGAACATACCTTTATAGTGATATTTGTATTAAGGTCTATCCACCTATTCTTATTCGTAAAGTCCCTACGCTATAGGTAGATATATAGTTTAGAACAATAATATCGTGGCCACACTGTTTTCACACAAAACTAAACATGGAAGAGACTGTAGACTTTTCGGTAACCGCTGAATATTCCGAGCGAGAAGTGGAAGATCAGTTTAACACAATATCTGAGGACGGAGAAATTTTCGCTAAACTACAGTTCACTGAAGATCAGGTTAAAAATCACTCAATATCAAGAAAAAAGAATGAAAAATATTCTACAAATACCCTTTTTAGGCCGTTTAGCTTTCTGCTTTCTAAAAACTAGAAATGCAAATGTTAAACACGGTCGTTCCATAGATAAAAAAAGTTATCCTCGTTTTGCTTTAGAGATTAAGGATAGTAGAGTCAATTAAAGTAGGATTATAGGTATACCTATTCCTATTTGTTTTGAAGCCAAATTAATTTGACAATTTATATTTCAGGAAAGTGATTTACTTCAAGCCTTCAACCTACTCGATTATACTGGCGAAGGGAAAATCAAGGGCTCAGACTTTCGCGTTGCTATAAAAGCTCTAGGTAATATCAATTAGGCCTATATCCTCATAACAAGTCACATGTGGTATTCGTAAACAAGTATTACTCCCATCCAGAGGATGTGGTGTATGGGGCGACTAAATAATAAATCCAGACGATCACAGTGCAGCATCGTCTGAGCATTAAACTTAACATACTGCGATCACCAATCCATAGGTAGTAGCCTGGTAATTAGGGTATAATCCTCGCCAAATTTGTCGAAAAAAAAATTACTTGTTGGGCATTTTGGTTGACGACAAGGTCGACAATCAAGTGTCATACGTGAGTGCTGAAATACAACGATATGTGAAATACACTGTCTGTTAATTAATTAATAGGAGGCACAGATGAGTCAATAGTTACGTTCGTAACAGATACACCACTTCCTGATAAAACGAAAATACGTACGCTTTTCATCATCTGGTCCTTCCCACTGTCCGACAATACACCCAAAAATGTTTCTATGGTGCTCGACTTAGCGTTGTTATAACTCCGTACAGCGCTCGACGGGCGAGGGCCTTTGACAGTACCGACAATATAGGCAAAAATGTGCCTAACGCGCTTGACTTAGCATTTGTTACTACTCCGTACAGCGCGCGATATGTGGGCGGAGCGCAGCGGCGATTGATGTGCGCGCAGCGCGCGAAAATGTGTCTCAAGCGCTCGACTTAGCGTTTGTTTACTACTCTGTACAGCGCGCTATTTGTAGGCGGACCGCTACGCGTTGATGATGCCGACAGCGCCTGAAAATATGTCATAAGGCACTCGACTTAGCGTTATTATACTCGGTACAGCGCGTGATGTGGGCGGGTCAAGTGAGCCGTCGACGGCGCGTGAGAGAGTAGGTATTTATTGCGATAGGGACGTACCAGTAACGGGGGCCTGGCTAAAGTGACTGCAGTGACCTAATGAACCCCATTAACCTAAGACTGTAACGTCTATGATTTTTTTAAAGACAGTATTAATCCTTTCACAATTGTAGGATATGAACCAACAAACGAAGAACTCCTGCACATGGTCAGCGCAGTGGACAAAGGGCAAACTGGTAAACTGAGTTTTGAGAACTTCCAAACAGTCATCATGAGGAAGGTCATGGCTCAAGATTCAGATGGAGATATCATGAAAAGTTTCCGACTTTTTGATATAAATGATAAAGGTATGTTAGCTAGAGAGTGATAGAAAAGAATGCTGTAGGTATTTTATCGGTCGGACATTTGGGGAGAGCTGCTGTTATTCAAGGGGTTGGCACTGGTGAGAAAAGTTCTTAAAAGGCGGCGTCTAAGCTGTTCCCTCTATTCTTACCGCACCACACCAACGCACCAACAAAGCACATCTATGGACCCACAACCTGGTATACTACAAAAAGTAGCATACAAAAAGTATACTCTTTACAAATAGCATTTTTGCAAAGGCTCCAGAAATCTATAATAATCAACCTAAAAATATTTGGTACCGCAAAGGACATTAATAAGGATAATGCTTGGTTTTTGTCGAACTGAAAAAATTTACATTCTATGCTTTCTTCGTCAATAAATAAAAAACAATTTAAGTACCTATTAGAAATTGTATTTAAACATAAAACTTCTATTAAATACATTTGAAATGACATCGTTTTGAATATTTAAATTGACCCTGTTTCCATTTCTTTTATTAGTCCACAGGTCTTCGTTTGTTTGTAAAAAAACCTATAGTAGTATATTATGTCCTGTTTATTACTAATGGTTATGCAAAAAATATTTTTAGAGTTTGTGAAGCTTGTAATACTTATTTGCAAACGAAACAAATACTGTGACGTCGCACCGTCTCTTATATTATTTACGTTGCATGCATATCTGTCACATAATGAGCCATCTCATCATCAATTCATTACATCATGTTATGAGGATTCAAAAAAAAATTACTGTTACTTGAGTCTTTCCCATAAAAGAATTATGGCTTGAAATTAAAACTTAGGCAATTTAAAAGGATTTCGAAACCTGAGAATTCAGAACACATCCCAAAAAGTTATGACTTTCCCTACTTATATATTCAAATAAAATAAAATAAAATTCAAGTTGCTATCTCTTATAAATAAAATAAATAAATAACTTAAATAACGACTTAAAAATGTGTTACCTGCGATAACAGCCTCCTAAACACTGAAACTGAGACTATTATAAATACTTTAACAAATGAAAAGTGAATAAATTAGAATTAATAGATTTAAATTTCAGGGCATATAAGTTTCGAAAATTTGAAACAGGTAACAGATATTCTCGGAACCTATCTAACTGATGAGGAGATTGAGGAGATGATCGACGACGCCGACAAAGACTTCGATGGATTTGTAAGTACCTATATTTCTTATTAATATTGCATCACGTAATTGAGAATGACAAATTTATGTAGATATCTGTTTTTCAGATAAATGTGCAAGAGTTTATGAAGATGATAAAGAATACTGTCAAAATTGTGACTCCGTAGAATTGTTTCAATACACTTTTGTTATTTAAAGATTAGGTATCTATTATTTATATTTATTTATTATATTATACTGACCTTATTAATTAAACTGCACTTTCTGTATTTATGGTAGCTTTAACAAAAAAAATACTGGCAACACAGTCAAGTTTAGGTGTTTTATAGAATACAATTCCGATAAATTTATCAATCAATCCATTATGCCCATCAATTTGGCGTCAATCGTACCCGATTGATGGATTGAACTAATACTAGATCGTGCTTGGATTATTAACTACTAATCTAAGAGATCGTGTATAGTTAACAATCGGTCATAAAATAAATTATTAAACTACATAACAACATTTTAGGAAAACAGGGATTTTGTTTTAGATCTTATTTAAAATATGCAATTAGTTTTAAAATTTACGGTATTGTTGACTATAAACAACCTATGAACAGAATTTGTGTTTGACATTATTGACAGTTGTTTGATAATATTTGAATGAAATTCAAACATTGTACGTTTGCATTCATCCTATTTTTCAACGGAGACTTAATTAAAACTTACTTTCTGAAATAGTTGCTGCTACAAACATTATCTTAATACGCCTGTATACTGATAATATTACATGACAGCCATTTTTAATACACAGAAATGGGTAAGTACAGTTGTTTGAAATGGTTCCTTGATTTCTTCATAATTTCAGGATGCACGTTTATTTCCATAGACACTGACGACCTGACGATGGAGGAGAAATGCGAGAACCTCATGAACATAGTCGTCGAGTCACGAAAACGTTTCGGGAAGATGTCCGTCGACTACGATCAAAAAATTTCCATAATGGAGAACAAAATAATGAATTTGCAACTGGAAACCTTAACTAATTATCGTTTTAAGTCAAAAAACTTGCTGCCAGACGTCGAGGTCGCCGATACGAGTAACGATGCCGAAAATTTCGCGCTTGAGGTTGTTGAACATAGAAATAGAATTGAGAATTTGATAAAAAGTGTAAAAGATACTGAAGTTGTCGTTGCGCAGGTTCTAGGAGACAATCTCTTGAGGAAGACGCATCAACCGCTCACAGCGGAAACTATGCTGAAACTGGCTAAAAAGAAGCGCTTCCAAAATCAAGATAATCTTATTCAGGCAACATCTATTATGTAAACTAGTTTACATATTGGCCGCACCTTAGCAAAGCATTTATTATACGCAATGTGGGATTTAAGTCAATTTTTTTTGTTTTATGGAATGTAAGAGATATATAGAAGAAAAAAACCTTAAATATTCATAATTTTTTTATCATTGTCACGCAAACTACATACGTATGTTCAAATTTTCAGCTCAACCAGTCCACTGTTTTGTTTTCCTGGAACTCGTAAAAAATCTTACAATAAGTTATCCCATCCAATGCCTGGCAATTTTACATGTACAAGTATTTTCCAAGTTTCAACTTGATTGTTCACCTAGGCTCTCCTGGGTGAAGCATCCCCATGCCCATACTTACAGGTCATGTTCCAATTTTTGCATCAAAGTCATCGACTAAAGAAGGAAGGTTTCCTTATGGATGGAGTGGCAGGTAGGATATGCCGCAGTGTGGTTTTCGGCTTAGAATAGGACCACTCATTCTTCCTATGGGTGTTGTATCTTTTAGATTGCACCAGGGATGGGCAGCAGTATTCTCCTGTGTATATTAAGATCATAACTGTGATCACCAATCTGCCTGCCAAGTGTGGTGATTATGGCGAATCCTCAAATGGACAGCCCACCAAAAGTGGCATTCTATTAGGGAGGCTTATGTTCAGCAATGGACTTATGGCTGATAATGAACGCGCAGGATAATAACAAAAACAATTTGTATCTTAATTTTTTTTTATTGGTGATGGGTTTGCGCTTGACCTCAATCTCACCTGATGGGAGGTGATGATGTTGATTCGGCAGATATCATTTATCATCCTAATTAATATACAAGTTGAATTCTTCATGTCAGTAGATTTCCACATACCAAGTGGTATAATTCTTTTTTTTTGTAAACTCAATTTTATTAGATATTAGCTGTTGCCCACGGCTTCGTCCGTGTGGACAACTTAACATCACAAAATATTATGTGTTTCCCATAGGAATGAGATGTTTTTTCATGATAAAGACTATCCTATGTCCTATTCCAAGACCTAAATGTGTGCCAAGTTTCATCACGATCCGTCCAGTGGTTGAAGCCTGATTGAGGAACAAACATCCAAACTTTCACATTTATTATATTAGTAGGATAGCATTTAATCATTTCTACCAGAACTTACATTTAAGTACAGTATTTTAACTGAAATTTTTGTGTAAAGAACTAATTACAATTAAAAATATTAATACTATAAACCTGAGTAATTATTTATTTTAGTCATTCCAAGTCCACATTTGGAACCAAACTTTTCGCTAGGCCAGACGAAGGGGCTGGAGGGGAAGTTTCAGGACCGAGTGTAGCGAACTGTAGTATTGTGAAAGACCTTTAACTGGCAGTGGACGACGATAGGCTGATGGATGATGAGGTTTTGGTAACCTGTGAAATTCTTCACGTTAGTGTCTGGTACGCCATTATTATACCAGATGGTGTCTAATGTTAGGTGGTTATAAGGTAGGGTGAGTAGGTACTTCACCTCTCTATATACTAATGATTGATTTTAAAATAACTTGTTTACTTACCTCTTTGTGTATGGTGCATGCAACTAACAGACAAGCAAGATCTAATAGGTAGAAGTTTAAAAGTATCTTTTTCCAAAAAAAATTTGGTTGCTCAAGATTTTAAAAAAATATTTGGACGAACCGAACGAACTCTATTAAAAAAATCTTAGAATATTTTGTATTCACCGCCAGCTAGCGTCGAGTAGCTGAACTATAATCATTAGCAGGCATAAACAAAGTATATAGGTACTTTTTAATAATAGGGTAGCTAGTGATTGCTTCCGGTTTCTGAAGAATTTCGATATAATTAAACTTTCCGGCTTCTAAACCAATTATTAAACTTTGGTACCCTTCTTACTTATCTATCACACAACAGTCTACCAGAGGCGGTATCCCTGACATTATTTCTATGCGAATAGCACTATCATTATTGCTACAGAACCTGCTAACCGCAGCTGCTACTAGTAAAAATAAGTTCAAGATTTTTATAACCCCTAAGAGTCTTTGTGTAGAACAATCTCTTTCCATTCTTACAATTTAACAGACGTATACGATAAAATTAAATCTCTTTCTTTCCAAGTTATTTGGTTACTACGCAACCGTTTCGACAAAATAATTGACAATTATTATTTCATGTATACAGGCACAAGTCTCTAAGAATAATTTCTAACACCGTGATCATAATAACAAATTGTCGTTTAAACTTGCACTAGTGCTCATTTTTCTCAGTGCTCCTAAATTCATTTTTAAGCTTGTCTAGCAATAATGACGACTGATATTCAAGGACTCTTTAAACAAAACTGTATTATTCCTGACGTAATCAGCGCGGCACCATCTGAGTTAGTGACTATCCAATACCCAGGTGGACCAAAAGTGGATTTGGGCAACGAATTGACTCCAACTCAGGTCAAAGAAAAACCTGTCGTGAAGTGGGCTGCTAAAGACAGCGAGTATTATACACTCGCAATGATCGATCCCGATGCGCCTAGTCGTGAAAGTCCGAAATTCCGTGAATGGCATCATTGGCTCGTTGGAAATATTTTTGGTGGAGATATGGCCAAAGGAGAAGTTCTATCCGACTATATTGGGTCGGGACCACCAAAGGGAACTGGATTACATCGTTACGTATTCTTGGTTTACAAGCAACCAGAAAAATGCGATTTTTCGAAAGTTCAGAAACTTCCTAACAATTCGGGCGATATGAGAGGAAAATTTTCCATTGCGAAATTTGCCCAAAAATACAAAATGGGTACCCCAGTAGCCGGGAACTTTTATCAAGCGAAATACGACGATTACGTCCCGAAATTGTATGCAAAATTAAAGGGCTAAATGGTTAACATGTTTATTCCAAACACCGGTAATGAATCGTAACAGTGTATGGTAAACTTTATTTGAAAAAGTTTAAGTGCGCTTGTCTATGGTCCGATCGATGTTCATTTCCGCCTCCGCGTGACATTATAATTTTTTCATTCGGTCCGGCCGCCATTACATTTTGGAGTTTGCGTAAATTGGTCGTTGCTTGTCGGCGAGCTCACAACCACCGCGCATTTTATCAGTGACGTTTCCGTGTTCGTGCGTGGTATCGCAGCGTTTCGTTACAACAAAGCTACTTGACGTTCAATCGTATGTCCATCCAGAACCTCAACACATTCGACCCATTCGCCGATGCTATCAAAAGCTCGGAAGACGACGTACAGGATGGTCTAGTCCACGTCCGTATCCAGCAGCGGAACGGGCGCAAGACGCTGACCACGGTGCAAGGGCTATCGTCGGAATATGACCTGAAGAAGATCGTGCGGGCATGCAAGAAGGAGTTTGCGTGCAACGGTACTGTGGTGGAGCACCCGGAATACGGCGAGGTCTTGCAGCTTCAGGGCGACCAGCGCGAGAACATTTGTCAGTGGCTCACCAAGTCCGGGCTCGTGAAGCCCGAGCAGCTGAAAGTGCACGGCTTCTAAGCCAATAACATGTTGTTCACATCGTGAAATCATCATAGTCGTTAATATGAGAGCGTGCGCGTTATAACCCTCGAAATATGTATATAGAAAGCACAGATATTTACAGAGAAACTTGAAAACGAGGCCGTGTAGGCCGCCGCGCCCTGTGCCTTGCTCCTATGTAAAAAAACTCAAATCTTCAATTTAGTTGCAAAATAATCGCCGAACGAAATAGTAGTAAATAATTTTCAGTTTTTTACGAAATATTTTTTAAATTTCTGTAATGATTATATGATGTGTCTCAATTAATAATAAACATGTTTTTGTAAATGTTGTATTTCATTTCGGCGTGCCCATGTGGCAGTGTCAGGTAGAAATTAACAGTTATGAAGCCAATACAGGTGAAAGTTTTGTGAAATCCATTCTTTGCAGTTATGTATGATTCACAGTGCCCTAGATACAAATATCTGAAATTCTCATGGTCCTCTTTCCAAAAACAATAAGAAACAATGCAATCTTAATTACTTATTTACCATTCTCTAGAACAAACATCTGTTACCAAAATAAATACCATTTATGAATCATAGGTCCTGCAGTAATGTTTTGTGGATTTTATCTGTAGTGTGGAGCGAATGAAAAATACCTAATACCAGTTTGATGACAATGAAGTTAATGTTATTATCTAATGCATACTGTATTTGTCTTGAATGATAATTAGTAATTACAGATACTAGATTGCTCTAGTTAATTTTGATTTTTCTTGAAGCTAACAGAAATCAGAAAATGGAGACTGGCTGTGCTGCACTTCACTGCATATCATCATCAGCTTAAATATGTCCACTGCTGAACATAAGCCTCCCCAATAGAATGCTACTTGCATTAGTAGTATTTAATTCAAAGAAACTAGAACAATATGAGTCATCATCAATATCTTTGGTACCTAAATAATAAAACTAGCCTGTTTGTCAAATATGAGACCTGCTTAGCACACATTGATGCAACTTTAAATTCTTCCTCATGATATACATACCTATACAAAACTGCAATGACATGAGTAATTATTTTCAGTTAAGTATTAATTAATGAAACTAATTTCAAACTCAACAGTTTCTTTTACTCATGGTGCTAAGAACTCATAAAATGACGCAAGTCCCACCTTGTCAGTCGGATCGGACTTTGACAAGGAAACTACTTGAACAGGGGAATGAGTCATGCCCCCAATATAGCGTGCCTGCGTGGCCATGGCTAAGGTCGGCTACTTTAGAATACATATGCTAACAATGCTACACGCTGTCTGTTTATCACCTTTATATTCCTATAAAGAAAGATTATAGGTGTATGTTTTGATGAAAAGATGTGTGGTTCTATGATATAGGCTCTATCCTAATGGGTTTAGATTAAAGGGAGAAGCATTAGAAATGGAAAAGACATGTCTATAATATTATTAATATTACACTAATGTACATATTATTTTTGATATTATTAGACTTCAGTATAAATTATCTTTGATATTTGTCAAAACTTTCTATAAAAATATATACAGCGCCATCTGTGATGTATCACATAAACTTATGGCAACGAAATGCTGATCCGAACTGTGGGTAGATGGCGTTGTAAAAAATTGTTTCTTTTATCTACTTCCAGAATATTATTTCAGTGTCCTGAAAATAATATTTCATATATTTTGAAACGTTTTCGCAATATAAGTATTGATAATTTTATCATAAAAGAAATTCACTATTAATGATGGAAAGCAGAAATAAAACGCAATCATGACATCATTTTTGACTTTGACGTGTAAATAGAGGTGGGGTAATGTGGAACATACCTGTTATAAACTTCTAACACCATGTTCAATAGGTAACTTGTAAACTAATATACGTAAGTATAGTTTTCTTAATATTGTGTCAGTTATTTGCAAGTTCCTGTATTAACAATTTAAATAAATAAAAATGTATTTATTCGCTAGCCTTGCTGAAATTACTAGGGTAATAATTAATTGTTTATTATTGTATCTTTTTTTTTATCGTGCAATAAAGAGTATTTGAATTGAATTGCTTATGATGCTGGCATCAGCAACAATTTAATCTTATTGAAAGCGAATGTCACATCAAAGTTATTTGTACTGGAAATTATAATAAAAAATATAACATGTGTAACATTGGAAATATTAATTTGAATATGAATTTGTTGCTATTTGTTGTACATAAACGATTGTATGGAAATAAGATTTTAGTGCTCTCCTTGCTAGTAGTGTTCATTCTTTCTAAAATAGCCGAGATGTTGTGCGATACTTGTTGTGTAGTAGGCACTGTATGTTTTCTTTTCGTGTTTTGTTCCCAGTACCTAGAATGGAAACATTTAGAGGAGAAATTTAGATTTAGAGGTCTATCTTGGAAGGAATTATTTTGGTAATTAAGAGGAATATGGTAGTCAACTGTAAAATTTATGTGTAACATATCGTCACTGAAGTTCTAATATCATGTAAATCAAAATTGTCTACATAATAGATGAGCAAAAAAATGTTTTATATTTATAAATAAAACTGTATTGACTTAATTTAAATAAAAGATTTAGGATACTTAGTTGGTGAAAATAAAGGAATAGTTTAAAAAATTATGCTATCTTTCTCTTATGTAAAGTTGTCAATTTTAACTTACGTGATAAAACTTTAGCGCCGATATGCAATAATGTACTTCCTAGATTATTTCTTTTTATGAAATACTAGCTGTGCCCGCGGCTCCGCTCGCGTGGACTACAGGATCCGCTCCCATTCCCACTTTCGTTCCCTATCCCACTCCAGGTGCAGGTGCAGGTCCAGGTCCAGGTCCAGGTCCAGGTCCAGGTCCAGGTCCAGGTCCAGGTCCAGGTCCAGGTCCAGGTCCAGGTCCAGGTCCAGGTCCAGGTCCAGGTCCAGGTCCAGGTCCAGGTCCAGGTCCAGGTCCAGGTCCAGGTCCAGGTCCAGGTCCAGGTCCAGGTCCAGGTCCAGGTCCAGGTCCAGGTCCAGGTCCAGGTCCAGGTCCAGGTCCAGGTCCAGGTCCAGGTCCAGGTCCAGGTCCAGGTCCAGGTCCAGGTCCAGGGCCAGGTCCAGGTCCAGGTCCAGGTCCAGGTCCAGGTCCAGGTCCAGGTCCAGTCCAGATCCAGGTCCAGGTCCAGGTCCAGGTCCAGGTCCCGTTCCAGCTCCAGATCCAGCTCCAGAACCAGCTCCAGAACCAGCTCCAGATCCAAATCCAGCTCCAGATCCAGCTCCAGATTTTTCATCGTAATCGACTAACTCAATCAAAAGTTATGCGAATTTATAGTTTTCAAAATCTCACATTACATTGGTACGATACCCGCTCTCGCTACCGCTCACGAATTCAGTCGAGCATTTACAGCCTACACTCCTCACAGTGTATGCGAGAACTATAAATTCGCATAACTTTTGATTGACTGCACCGATTGCAATGAAATAAAGCCTATATGTTACACCAAGTTAAGCCCCATGTTTCTGTGAAAAGTCCATCAAAGTCCGATCAGTAGTTTTTAAGTGATGCGTGCACAAACTCACAGACAAACAGACAAACAGACAAACAGACAAACAGACAAAAATTTCAAAAATGATCGAAATGTGTTCTGTTGCTTATCCTTAGACCCCCCAATTTTTTTTTTGCAAATATCTTCAATGTACAGACACGCGAAGTTTACGATTTTATTTATTAGATATACTACTTAATTGTAAAAAAAATTTAAGTAAAGTGTGCGGCTTCCGTCAATTATAATTTTTTATGTTTTTCTAAAATACGAGATATTATAATTTTCCTTGAAATTTTCTTAACTTCTCATTTACGAATTAGAATTTTTTTACGAAGCTCTAACAACAGTAATATTTTTAAAATGCTTATTCTAAACTAGTACCTATATGAATCCGTTACATTACGTACGAGTTCGACATATCGACATAACAACAATTTCCCACCTCTATTTCGTTGCAAATTTCCTCCAATACCGACGATTTTCTCTTCAAAATATCAATAAAATTAGAATTACACTTAATTTAAAACAACTATGCTGTAAATAACGCAAACATCTTAATATTTATCTAAGAAAACTCGAATATATTTGATTATAAGGTATCTCTAAAACAATGTTAAAAAACTGAAATCACTGCAGTTTGTGTATTTCCATTTTTGTTTAATTGGGAAGGGGGTTTGCAGTGTTTATAAGTGGATTAACGAGTAACCATGTCGGAGAAGCCGCTGACCCTCGGTCAGCGTGTGATGGTGGTCGGCAAAGACGTGAAGGGGTCCGTGGCGTACGTCGGATACCCTACTTTCGCAACTGGCAAATGGATTGGGGTGATCTTGGATGAGGCGAAGGGCAAGAATAATGGCACTGTTCGCGGCCACGCATACTTCAGGGTGAGTTAAAAGATAGTACTGTGTACGAAAATGAAGTACCTATTAAATCACTGAGTTCAACATTGGATGTCTACTAGTGGTGGTCCAAACGAAGTGTAGTAAGTATGGGAGCGATTGTTTACTCTCATATTGACCCCCTTTGTGCCTGTCTTCATAATACTGCCGTTCTAATCATAACAGCAAAAAGCACTGAGGAGCAAAAGGCCATTATATATACCTATATTTTTTTAAATTCATTTGACAAAAACTAATACTGTATAATTAACAGTAAAGTCCACTGAAATTGAAGCACATTTGTATGTGATTTATCAGCACTTACATGATCCATACATTAATCTACACCCATCGACAAGAAATGCTTCTGGACGGTTAGGGACTGGACGACTGAAATAAGTTTCAATCAAAAATAATTAAAAAAACTTCCAGTGTGAAGACAACTATGGAGTGTTTGTGCGACAGACACAAATCCAACTCCTGGATGGCGACGACAACCCAATGGAGACCTCCATGACATACATGACCTCGTCAGCAGATGAGCCGAAGCCTTCTGCTACTAACAGGAGACTCAGCAGGTATATTGTCTTACATACTTATGTGGTTTTAAACAGATTTATTGACTATCTTAGATGTTTAGCTAATCTTCATAAAAATTAACTAAGTCTACTAAAGAAAAAATAATTAAACATGAGAAAAGTAAATCTGTCAAGTTATCTATCACAAATGATTGGCTTTTCTGTCTAAAGCTGGTAATACACACATTAGGGTCATTTCAGAAAAACTAAAACCGTAGCATGTTTTTTGAAATTATTATTGCAACTGTTTGAGTTACGAAATATTATAGATAATACACTAAATCTTCACTATCTGTAAGAAAATAGTATTTTTTTAACGAAATTTATGATTTTTGGATTGAACCAATGATGGAGGCCTATCAATGTTGGGCCAAGGCCTATCAGTGATGCCAGATATAAAATTACACAATATTTTTCTACTGGTTTTTTAAGACAATCATTTAATTTTGTGATAATTTTGTATATTTACAGTTTAATCGTATTTTATTATTTATAAATATATTGAAAATGGTATATGACCGTGTTACCTAACAATCTTGGGAAGCTTTAGAAACTTAGTACTTATTATATGGTAGTTTTTTTTAGATTATTGGGTTTTCAATAGTAGTAATGGTACAAACTAACAAGAGTATGACCAACTAATTTAAATTTATAAATAATTTAGGATAACTATTTAGTTTAGAATCAGGGTCAGATTCTGAAAGGGCACATTTAAAATTTGACAACACTAAAATTTGTTTCGTCTTTATCTACTATTTGATAAAAAATAGTTTAGTACTGTCGAATTTTAAGGGTGTGACTTAGAATCAGGCCCAATGTTTACTATACAATATCTTATTTTTTTTATTTGAAAATGGGATTCAGTGAAAATATTTACATTATTTCCTAAAATCCAGGGAAACAGGAATGGGCAGTTTAGTACCTGTTTTTTTTTCTACCTAACAATGTTACTTAACATTTGTGGTTATAATTAATACAACACAAAATCAGAGGGTTCATGGGAGTAGTGGCAGCCTATAAATCATTATTGGTTGCAAGTTACTGATTCTATGATTATTCTAAAGTCTGGCCACTCCAACGCCAAGACCGAGCCCAGAACACCGCAGGGCCACCATATGGTATTCAATATACATTCAGTATTCAAAGCAAGTAATATAAGTAATATTTTATTGTAAATGTATTTTTAATGTGTTTTACGGCTCGGCTAAGTCTTTTTTGAGCCAATGCCAGTAACATTGCCAGGGAAGAATAAATACCTATATAAAAGTAACCTGTTTGTTACAGAATAATTCAGTGTAGAATACTGGCCAACTATTGTCCTATGTCTTTTGAAAATGGCAAACTAAATTATCGTAAAATTCACGATGGCATTTTCTGCAAATAGTGGTCGGTATCTTAGTGTGCGTACGCACACATTGATGATTAGTGCGTAACGATAGAACTGACACAGTGACAATATAACGTATACTGTGAAATGTAAGCGATTTAGAGAAACAGTGGGGCGTGCCGTCGTGAACTGTACGACCTATAGTCCAATTCCTTTTTGTATGGAAAGTCGCTTTTTATAAGATTTAAAAAAAAATCAAAAAAGTTAAAAGTTGTTAAGTATTTCATGCTGAATGCCTTTCAAAGATCAGTTTAGTTTTTTATACATAATCGTTGAAAGTACTCAGTTAATGTGAGTATGCTAGCTAAAGGGTATCTTGTTCTTAGTGATGGTTTCCATCGTAGAACTACAGCTAATGCGATATTAGGAGCATGTAGAACTACTACTACAAACACAGTAAAATATGTATTAATTGGGCGATAACTAATACAGTATTAGAGCTAACTGTTGTATAGAATAGAATTACAATACTAAATTCATAGTAACAAATTAAATACTTGTACTAGCAGCTGGTTTTAGAGCCATCATCAGGTGCCTACTCCCACTATCAAGATAGAATGGTTATAGCCATTTGTTTACTTCAGTTCCGCGCGTGCCGATTTTCGGACACAGCGCGCCCCTCCCGCGCACCCTTTATGCCTTGCAGTTACCGTAGATACAGTTATAGAAACCGCGCAGTATGGTATCTTTGCATTTTTTTTTATCGATGACCGTGAGTCAGCGCGAAACGAATAAGCGTTTGATAGTTTTGCAATATATTCCTCATTGCTGGCACGCGTGTCGCGCCTCCTTCACCGCTCTATCTTGGTAGGATTTCTGTGGCTACTCCGTAATGATTATGAATGTCTATCGTACTACAAAGCTACTATGTACTTTCTAACTGGTCACCTGACATATCATGATCAGCTTTTGGCGTCTTACCATGATAATCAGACGTCTTATCATACCATGTCACAGGTCCCGTTAGGGAGTACAAAACGTCTTTGTAGTTCAATGGATATTAACGGAAATACTTCTGTGGTAGGCCTCCTGGACTATTGATTTAACACCTGATAATGCCTTAGCTGTGAAGCCGGTCATTTTAAACAGAGTTATATGAAACATAACAGTGGGCTCGATTCTGAAGCCACAACGTTAAAATTTGACAGCATTAAAACTGTTGCTATCCTTGTCTCACAGTATTATGAAGACAAAGACGAAACTAATTTTAGTGCTGTCAAACTTTAAATGTGTGCCTACAGAACCGGGCCCAGTATATATTTAATTTGGACTAAATAGCGGAGCCCTACCCAATCTATAACAAACATAGTAAATGTTTCTTCCCAACCAGCATACTGACGAAATATACAGACATAAGCTGTAAAGTAGGTCCATAGTGGCGGTATATCGGTGTTAGTGCACCTACATACGTGATGTGTTGTGAACAACATCGCCGCCTCCGCGTTGAGGTACCACGGTTATTTCTGATACTACTCCGGGCACTATTGGGCTTACCGAGTCATGCGGGGCTCTGACGAGGCGGAAAATTATTTCCCTTAATGCACCTAACACCGATATATCCCCGCTATGGAGCTTTTAAGCTGTAAAAAGGCTGTATATTTCGACAGTGTGCTGCTGGGTTGAAATATGGTCACTACTATGAACACTAATATCTTTTCTTATTTTTTGTGTTTGAAATACATATTTTTCAAATTTTATGTACATACTCAGAAGTCCCTGATACGATAATTTCTTTTTCTACCTAGATTTAATATAACATAGCGTGTGCCTTACTGATAGTGTGTGTTTCTGTCTTGCTAGTATAACTGTGGCCCAGAGGTCTAGACCCACGACGTAAGTACTAGATGGTAGATACTTGTAGATCAGCACATCGCTTCTGTAGTGCTTTCGCACCAATTTGTAGCGTCTGTAATAGTTGTAGCTTGCGACTTCGTCCGGGTCCACAGCTGTAGCATTTTTGTGTATCATATCATTATCACACGTCGGCCGTCGCGTGGCACCGACGTGTTCCATGATCGCTAGTTTGGACGCAGTGATACGCGATTATGATGTGCCACGCGACGCAGATACGACACACCAAAATGCTACAGATGTGGGCCCGGCCTCAGTAGTTTCTAATGTCATTCGAGGAACCTTTGTGTAAAATTTTAAGTTTCTAGACACTGTGGTATTGAGTTGTAGGTTGATAAATCAGTCATGGTATCCTATTGTATCGCTGTGGCTTTGTCGAGCTCCTTTTTGTTACCCATTTCGTAACTGAGTTTGGTATCTTGCTTCGAAATTGGAAATTTATGTTCTTTATTGTAATTTAAATTGTTATCTTAGTTACGAAAGGGTTAGTCCAACTAGTTATACTGTTCTACGATAGAACAGATGGACAAAAAAGTACAATTTGCATATTTTAAAATTAAATACAGTAATCTTAAAGACTAATTTATCTATCTTAATAAAAATGGGGAGAAAAAAACCCAGTTACATGTAAAAGATATGCAGCTCTACGGAATTGCGTATTGTGTCCAAAAAGCTCACGGCGTTTCTGCACTCTCTGAATTTCAACATTGATGCGGCGAACGAAGAAGGCCCTGGCTCGAGGGTCGCCGGATTTTTCTTTTAACAAATTTTCCAATGGGGCTGACGAAAGTCCAGTCAGTTCTTCTGCTCAGTATGACATTGGATTCAAGTTTTAATAACAAATTTCGTCCATCTAGTTATACCATTGGTGTAAAGATGAATAAATTAGTGATCGATAAACAATATTCTGTATGCGTGTACTTACCAGGGTGTAGGTCCTTGCCACCTCGTTTTTTTCTCATGGTCCTACCTACCGGTCGTTATACGGAGAACAAATGTGCCAGGCGTTGGTCGTGGTCCACCTGCTCAGTCCACCTGGGTGGTTCCAATAGTTTCAGGATCCGTGTCACCAATTTATTCATTTCCAATATGTCATAGTTAGCAGTATTACCATTGGACATTTTCTGTCCATTCTGTTCTATCGTAGAACGAAAAAAAAGAACACTAGTTGAAGTAACCCGTTACGAAATGGTCCCGAAGGGTCGAGCGGTAGCTTAGAAAGCCAGAGGTCGTGAGTTCCCGCAGGGGACAGATAGAAATATGGCCATTGTCTGGGTATTATATTTGTGATGCCCTTATTTAATTAAACAAGTGTATATTGTTTGCCTTCATAGTATTTTGAGATTATTGCTTGGTGAGTGGGATATTTAAAACAATACTCTAACGACCTACAATTGTGTATTACAAACTTGTATAACAGAAATCACGTTAATTGAAAAAAGAAAAAAGTTAAAATGTCCTCTAATTTTCTTTAACTAGATTTCTTGTTATGTTATATGTATGAATGTTAATGTTTACGAATAATAAAAACGGAGGTATTTGTTTCTGATTTCTAATAAGATTCTTGTTAGTGTTTTTGCCTAGATAAATAATATTGTTTGGTGTAATGTTATATAATGCATGATTAATATGAACCATTGTAATGTAATACTTGTTTTTAAGAGTGTTAACTTGTTGTTAAGCATGTCATAACAATAACAAACTAACTTATCAATTAACATTGCTCACGGAAGGGTGCGCCGGAAGACGGCGCCCGCGCAGAAAGCCGGCACGCTGTCCATGTCGAGGTAACACAATGTAACATAGTAACAAAGTGTAATAGTAATGCGACGCGTGTAGCGATGCTGCTTTAAAATGGTACATACTTGCTGCGGCAAGTCAGAAGTGGTTGTTTCAAATAACATTTGCCGCCTCGCTGTCGCTTCTCGCTGAACATAGTCGTGTAGTTTTCGTTAGCCAATGTTTCTCCGACCCTAAACCTTTAACGAAATTAAACAGGTTCTTATTTATTTTTACGTACAGCAATCATTGAAAACGGAGAAGGTATAGGGGTAGATAAATGTTGGTGCTTTTTTTGTATGAAAAAACAGCGACTGCGTTTCTAGCTGCTAGTATTCCCAAAAAAAAATATGGTTTCAAGTAATCTTTCAATGAGGATCATTCTCATAAGGGAATGTACCCAAACTATGTGACAACCCCCCCCCCCCCCCCCCCCAGTGACAACCCGTAGTATATGAGCCAAGACCCTCCCCCCCCCCTGCGTTTCTTCAAAATACCACCCCTCCTGAACGGTCACGTAGTATGGGTACGTACTAAGAAGATTTTTAATTAGTATGGCGTATGCGCTATAAATAGCAGAGACTTCCGGTCACTACCGTTTTTGGAACTATTGCACTGAAATTGCTGTATCTTTGTCATTATTGATCCGATTAAAATATTTTTTTCATAGTATTTATTGGGGTTTTTAGCGCTAAATATCTGCACATTTACCAAAAAAAAACCTGACTGATTCCTATTTTATAGACTGTCGCCAAGTTATGCTAGCTCTGTCTTTACACTGGCGCTTTTTTACCCTTAATTCTGAAGGTTTTAGGAAACTACGCTTACTTCTTTCATTTGAAAGCCATATCGGTTCTCGTATAAGAAATCGTTTTCAAATTTTAATAAGTAAGTGATCGCCGTACCGCACAGTAAAGCTACCCCCACAGTGAAGTGGTGGGGGGCAACGCTCTAAACTGTTTATGGGCTCCTCCACACAGTCCCATATAAGACTGATGGCTGCTTAAGGGGCTGCTGGGTGTAACGTTGTAAAGCTTTATTCTTTTTTTAAAGCTACTGTAATATGTTGTTGGTTGTAATTATTGTTTTGTCAATAGTTTATGCAATCGCTGTTGTTTATGGTTTATACATTATGGAAAAAACGAACACTATCGGGAATCTGGATGGAAAGTACCACTATACCACTTTTAATAAATTGTCCATTGGAGGATTTGTCATAATCACCACGCTTGGCAGGATTTGGGATTGGTGATCGCAGTAATGATCTTAACATACACACACAGGAGAATGCTGCTGCCCGTTCATGGTGCAATACGGAATACATGGAGTAGTTTTAGGCAGAATTTGACGTCAAAAAGAGAATAATGTATTCCAATTTTGAAAATAAATATTTTGATTTTGAAAAAAAAAAAAACCCTTAGTCGCCCTGACGACATCCCAGGGAAAGATAGGGGTGGCCTTATTCTAAGCCGGGAACCACACGGCAACATTTTTATTATTATTGATCGCTTATTTCTTTCCCACCTACCCACCACGCTCGTGTACAGCACATCACCTCACACCGCATATATCTTTAGCTTTAAAATAAAAAATAAATTTGTAATTAAATGTGCTTGTAAAACATAAAATAAGCAAATCATCAACTATTTGGAATAAATGGGATTCTTACCACGATATAGGAAAGTTATATGGTAATACTGAGTGTAACAAAATATTTGTAGTGACTAACACTCGGTTCCGACACTTAACAACTCTTGGGAATTCCCATTAGTGATGCAACGAATACGAATATATTATTCGAATTAGTTATACGATGACGAATTATACTTTCGACGAATATTACTTTCACGAATACGAAGATTGAACTTACTATTCGGCGAGGAACGAATAAAGATGCATGTTTTTCAAGTAGTTTAATAATCAAAATAACAATCGATTTAAGAAAAAAATCACGACTTATGCAAGTACGTACATACGTTTTTTTCTGTGTGAATATCACCAGCTGTCGAAAAATACCATTTCTGAGACAGTAACACGACATCAGGGAGAAATACTTCTTGGACATTGTTAGAGTCGGGGGAAATATATATATCGTCAGTGGAAAGGTAAAAACGCTAAAGCGACACATTGGTCGAGAATAAGTTATATATACCATTCGACTGTTTTTGTTTTTCTGCGTCGATTTGTCTATATATCAGAAAAACTTTAAACCTCTCTACTGTAAAGTTGTCAAACTGGCTTTTTACCTTTCCACTGACGATATGTATGGCACAGTCAAAGAATAATCGAGTGTGTTAAATTTTACATCGATTTATTGTATTTATTTATTTAAAATTTTTTTGCATAAAAAACAATAAAAGTAAGGAAAAAATAACATGTACAAATGGTAATGCTTATCTATTTAAGAGATTTCTGCCAGCCTACCAGCGACAGAAAACTTTGTGAAAGGGCAGACATGTAATTGTAGTTTAATATTCTTGAAGATATTCGACGAATACGAATATTCGTATACGTTGAATCACTAATTCCCATATTACAGTGCTAACGTGGGATTTTTATGAAAAGAAAAAGAATTCTTGTATTTTTAAAAGTTTTCCACTTGGAGTTGTTCTGTATTCTACACTGAGTTTAAAATTTCACTGCAGATAATTTGTTATGACTTATGATACTTATATTTCAGCATACGCCATAGTTCTTTCAAACTGGTGCAGTATGCGGGTGTACCTATAATTCAACTGAGCTGAAATTTCGGGAGCACATAGTGAAAACATCGTGTATGTTTGTTGCCGTTCACGTGATATATCTACTAAAACAGTAATAGTTTACTGATGCTAAGTATCATAATTAGAGATGTGCCCAAGTTCGATTGCACATTCGGTATTGCAGAAATTCGGTAGTTCAACCGAACTTCGGCATCTCATTCGGCCCATCTCTAATCAGTAATAAGATTTTGAATCCCGTATATTCCAATAGATTTAGCAGCCACGAAGGTTTTAACAGGTATATATGAAAATTGTTTTATTTATTACTGCGTGCGCCGTTTCCAGCTCGCGTACGTCTCTGGCGAGCAGTCGTCAGTCGCTGACGTCATACGCGTCGCCGACCACCGAGCGGGCCGTGTCCCCCGACCAGGCTGGGAAGAGGGCTTCCTTTGTCGAGGTACGGTGACTGTTATATATTGGGAAACTAAGGGCGTTTTCGCACTTATCCGTATCCGATTCTCATACGATTTGTATTCGTTTCTGTAGTGCTATTCTGTAAAATACAAACTTACGTGCGCGTCTTCACATTTTACCATTACAAAACAATTCCCAACTATCGACTAAGTGGGAGTGGGAGTCGGAGTGGGAGCGAGTGAGAGTGGGCTTGGGAGCGGGAGCGGCAGCGGAATCAGGAGCAGGCGGGGGAGCAGGAGCTGGAGCGGGGGCCCTACAATAGAGTTTACATGAAAATTAAATAATCAGTACCTGTAATAAGCTGATAGTTTAAATTTACTACGGCACAAAACTAGAATATAAAAGTTAAATATAATGTTGTAAAAAATGCCTAATGCATACATACGGTAAAGAATCATGTCCGCTAATGAAGTCATGAGGTTTTCTAATAAATAAATTTGTACCTGACTAGCTTTCGTGTTTGTTTTACATCGCTCACCACTTAGGGCGTTTTCGCACTTTTCGCGATATTCGCCTTCCCCCGCCCGCTTAACGTACCTGCCTACCTGGAGGTAGGCTTTCAGTTTGATGTCCTCGGTATAATATGTATAGACCTTAATGTTACTTGCAGACCGGTTTCGTAGAGACCCTCACCCCCCAGTACACTCCTGGCCAGAGCATCACGTCGCCGCAGCCGGCGCCGTCAGTTGAGGATAAGCTGGCCAATCTACAGGCCCAGCAAGAGGTAAATAATTCACGTATCCACGTACTACATTATGTGGATTTCATACAAAATGACGCCGTGCGGCGATTGATGTGCCGGCAGCGCGCGAAAATGTGTCTCAAGCGCTCGACTTAGCGTTTGTTTACTAGTCCGTACAGCGTGCTATTTGTAGGCGGACCGCTACGCGTTTGATGATACCGACAGCGCCCGAAAATATGTCGTAACGCGCTGGACTTAACGTTGTTATACTCGGTGCAGCGCGCGATGTGGGCGGGGCAAGTGAGCCGTGGACGGCGCGTGAAAGAGTAGGTATTTATCAAGATAGGGACGTACCAGTGACGGGGGCCTGCCCACGGGAAGAATGAGCGTGGGTATTATAAACCGGGAACCACACGGCCTGAGGGTAGAAGGCGGTGGCAGTGGTAGGTAGAGTGGGGCAGGTGGAGGAGAGGAGGGGCTAGGGCCTACTTTTAATAAAAAAAAATGACAATAATATCAACTGGAATGCCTATTCTAAGATGTATACGGCGTTTGCTCAAATTTCTATGTTATGTTTGTTTTCAGATCACCCAACTAAAATCAGAAGTGGAGGACTTGAAAGAGAAGCTGGAAACGATCAAATTGCGGCGGTCCGAGGACAGAGAGAAACTGCGCGAGTTCGAGCGGGTGAAGCTGCAGCTGGAGCAGGCTAATGAGTTCAAGAGCAAAATCATGGAGTCGCAGGCGCAGCTGCAGAGGGACCTTCAGAGAGCGAAGCAGGAGGTGAGCGGTGGGGGCCGGGGGGGGGGGGGAAGCACGGACATTGGCTAACAGAAAGTACTGTCTGTGAGCTCTTGTTCGATATAAGAATAAGAGCATTGGAATCCTTTCCTACTCTTCCAGGTCCGCGAAGCCCAAGAGGCCCTGGAGATCCACAACGACGAGACCGCGGAACTTCAGGAGGCCGCCGAGATGGCCGCCCTGGACAAGGAAATGGCTGAGGAACGGGCTGAATCTATACAGCTGGAGCTGGAACAGTGCAGGTATGACGTCACGACGTGTGACAAATCTTAGGAGTATGTGGAAACGGTCACCTGTTTTGTTTTACATTCAGTATTTCTAATGTGTCATTTACGTTGGTTTAGAAAGCCGATAGATGGCGCTAGGTGATCTGAAATCACGCTATGTAGGTAGATCTCTAGGTAGGGTAGGTAGCAAATATCCCAAGTAGCAATCAAGAATAGTGACTAAATCCTACATATCTATACTTTATCTAAAGTTGGATTTGACTAAATCAAAAAAGTTTTCGTTAAGTCATTTTTTTCTTTAAGACTAATTAGTTTTATACTACCGCTACTTTAGCAAGTTCAGAATACCCAAAACCAAGTTAAGTACTCTCAAAACTGTTTTGTATTAAGTATGCCTACAGTTAAAACTAAAAATCTTTTGTAACTGTACTCAGATTATTTGAAGGCTCACGTAAAACTCTTTCAAATAATTCAAGCATCTGTTTAGTCTTCCGAAGTAAAAATTAATTTTGTAGATAAACTTAAGATAATTGTTACACCAAATTCTGGGAACCGTTTTTCTGAAGAACATTTTATTCCTTTATTACTCAAATTAATCAGATTAGAGTAAAAATACATTTAACGGGACGTTTTTATCAAAAGGGAACAAAGTAGAAAGATGGATTACGTTGAAAAATTAAAAAGATCTGGTAGTTTTCGTCGGCGTGTTGTGAAATATAAAAAAAATACTTTAAACAGAGTGCAAGCTGCAAATTTCAACAATGCATCATCTTCGACTCAGACCTCAGTGTCGTTTTCAGGAACTACAGATCACAAGGAAGAAGATACCGCGGAAAATTGGGAAATCAAAATAGTGGACAGTGATTCCGATTCTAATGAAACGAAAGCTGATGATTTTAATTTTAGAGACCAATTAAGAAACTGGTGTTTTGGTCACAATATACCACATACTGCAATCAATGGCTTATTGCAGATTATAAATAAGCATGATCCAGGTGTTGTGCCAAAAGACGCAAGAACACTTCTGAATACAGTAAAATCTGTAGATATCAAACGTTGTGACAGTGGAGAGTACTGGCATAATGGATTTAAAAAATATATTTTACAGTATTTTGGAAATTTGGATAAACATATCAATTTACATATAAATGTAAATATCGATGGGTTACCTACATACAAAAGCTCAAAAGTAGAGTTTTGGCCAATTCTTTGTAACATTCATGAGATGAACACTATGAATTTTGCACTACTTATACGTCATCGAGTGAATAATTTATAAATGAATAGTTTTTTTTGCATAAACTTCTTTCCAGCACAAAATACACTAGAATAATGAAATGAAAAGCTAAGAAAATATCAAGTAATCTGGTATTAACTAAATCAAACTAAAGAATCATTTAATACTAAGTAGTTTTAAATAGTAATACACCAATACGTTGTATAGTATAAGTTAAATGTAATATCTCTTAACTAGCACTACTTTAAATCTAACTTGTCTTTACTTTAGCTAAACTAGCCTTACAAAATCAATATTGTCTAAAGTCTTACTACGTTAGGAAAAATAAGATTTAACGCCATTTTGCACTTTAAGTGAAAAAATAATAATACATTTTCCGACACCACCTCATGATAAACTAGAGAAGATTGAAGTTATATTTTTGTCAGAGTTAGAATAACTTTATAAAAACTCATTTATTTATAGAAAATTTAATATTTTGCACTTTATGCCGCCAAATTTTTCAATTGCAATACAAATATCCTTAATTTTATTGTTATTTTTACGCTATTTTAAAGGCCCGTCTGTTTTATAGCACTTTCTATCGATTTTACACGAGGAACAATCATGCGTTTTAAATTTGCAATGCATACAACGACATAATACATCATTTTCTAGATATAAAAATTAGTTGTTTAACCGCCATTATCATAAGCCTTCATCTTGTTTTTGTATTAAGTATAAAATGTTCACCATATTTTCTAAAATACTATGACATAAAGTAAAAAAAGTTTTAAATTTTACTTCAGTAAGTTATGATAGAATCTGTGCAATTCAGTATTGATAGTTTTAACTAGGTTTTGTAGATATCATCAAGTCTATTTCTTGGTCTAAAGTCGACCTACAAGACATCTTGAAATCCGTGTTTAGCTCTGCAAAAACCACTCTCTTAAGTAGGGTTAAAGTTTGTCTAAACAGTAGTATTAACTCTGTCTTAAATTTGTCCTAAATGCTGTGCCCACTTGTACTTAACTGTATCTTGAGGGATATCTTCAGGGATATCTTGAGGGACGTAATAGGTTTAGCCAAGACAACAGCTGGAATACGTCTACTTGCCTTCAAGATAATTATAATACCCTTTTAAGACATTTGTTTGCTACTTGGGATTGTTTGTGTACAAATGCGAGCTTGTCTCTAGAAGAGATCTCTTCCAGCCAACTTTACAGGGTGTGAGACAGGGCTGTAAAAGCGAGGGGGGGGGGGCAAAATAAGTGCATATTAGACTACATAATAACAATATACCTGCACTACTTTACATATATGTATAAAATATAATTGCCCGCGACTTCGTCCGCGTAGGTTTCGATATTTACACACTGCTTTTAACGATTAATTTGGTTTCCCGTAGGGTTGAGATGTATTTTTGGGATAAAAACTATCCTATGTCCTATTCCAGGACCTAACCTATATGTGTGCTAAGTTTCATCCCGATCCGTCCAGTGGTAGAAGCGTGATTGATTGGTTAACAAATATTCAAACATCCAAACTGTCGTATTTATTATATTACTAGGATAGGATTTAATCATTTCTACCAGAACTTAAATTTAAGTACAGTATTATTACTGAAATTTTAGTGTAAAGAACTAATTACAATTAAAAAATATTAATACTATAAACCTGAGTAGTTATTTATTTTAGTCATTCCAAGTCCACATTTGGAACCAAACTTTTCGCTAGGCCAGACGAAGGGGCTGGAGGGGAAGTTTCAGGACCGAGTGTAGCGAACTGTAGTATTGTGAAAGACCTACATACATACCATATTAGAGTGAGACAGATTAGAAGTCACCATCTCGAATGACCGTCGGAAGTTTATTCCACGACTGCGCGGCTCACACACCTTCCTGTCTAAACTCCTGGTGATTGCTACACAGGGAGAAGCTGGAGGAAGCTACCCTGGACCTGCAGCTCATGAAGGCGGAGATGGAGGCGGGAGGGAATATACGTGAGTGTTTAAAACTACACACGGTTTTGGAATGCTTCTGACATTTACAGAGAGCGACCACTGTCCTCTTATAACTTGATAAATGCAGTCTTATACAGTCCCTCGAAGGTTCTGTGTATAACCGTCAAGCTGTGTCATAAGGAAGCTGAGCTCACTGGATCTGAGCGACTAAAAGAGCACTAAAAGATAATTTCATTATAATGCTACCAAATGCGGCAATTTGTATAAGCTGTTACTTAAATGAAGGAATTGAACATTATAATCATAGGTTGGCTTTTCATAGCAAAATATGACGTATATAGTGCTGGCAGGAATATATTTTTTTTCTATGGATATCGATAAACAGTTTTTTTTGTCAGTACGCTAACTAGTGGGAGAAATGAATGATGCCATACTTAAACTGATTTAATTGACTTTTTTTCACTATATATGTAACTTACTTAGATATACATAAATAGCTAAGTTTTGTTAAAATAAATAAATAATACATAAAAAAGTGAAACTTAGTTTCTTGCGTACTAACAAAACAGATGGCTGGATGTTGTATGAAAATAAAGTAATTTTATTTATTATTTACTATCTTTTGCCCGCGACTTCGTCCGCGTAGGTTTCGATATTTACACATCTCGTTTCAAAAGACTCCATTCGACTATAGGAATGAAATGGGATAAAAACTATCGCATTTATAATATTCAAATCAACTCAATTACTCTTTATTGTACATAAAAAAGATACAATAATAAAGTAACTTACATATGTTACGATATTAGTGGGATTTCTCGTAGGAGTGGGATGTTTTTTCGGGATAAAAACTATCCTATGTCCTATTCCAGGACCTAACCTATATATGTGCCAAGTTTCATCCAGATCCGTCCAGTGGTTGAAGTGTGATTGAGGAACAAACTTCCAAATATCCAAAGATTGGCATTTATAATATTAGTGGGATTTATTAATTCTACGAAATCAATGTCTGTACTTATGGACAATGTGCATTTCTTGAAAGAAAACAACACAAAAATTAAATTTTAGTCTATTATCAAAATAAATTGCTGTGAGCACTATGATCGGTATATTTCGCTGGTTTTGGTAGCAGTGTACAGTTAGCAGAAATACATGGAATAAAATATGATGCTGTGTCGTAAATAAATAAATGTTAGCTTTATCAATTCCGTTCAAATACTTTTTATCGCACAACAAAAATACACAGATTAAATAATAAAGTAAGTTATATTTGTGACTTTATCCAAGAGATGAGGAAAGGAGAATGTCAGTTCGCCAAATCCTACATTAAAATGGTATCAACTGTGGTTGGGCTAATTGGCGACGAGTTCAACAATAGAATACTTTTAAAGTTTTAAATATATAAAGTGTCTTACCATAAAACTTCAATTTTATTTTATTAAAAAATAATAATTGTATGACTCAATATGCTGACCTTCAAAATGCTACCGGTTTGAGCCCCCGATAACGATCTCTAGTGATAATAATAGGTACGAGTATATTAGGTTGTCGGGTGTTCGATTCCCGGTATCTGTTGTTTGACTCATCATCAATTTGCCACCGAATCATACTACTATAAAAAAAATTGGGTCTGATTCTAAAGTACGTTTTTAAAATTTAACTAAAGTAAAATCTTTCATCTTTCCAACCGTCTACAAAAAAGGTTCTCAATTCGACGGTATGTTTTTTTTGTATGTTTGTTTGACAAACAACATTGAAATAATTTTAAATTATTGTAATTTCTGAATGTTTGTATAATGTGTTAGAAATAAATATCGACGCAATACATACAAAAAATACACAATCAAGAAAAAATAACGTAACAAATCGGAAACGCTGTGTCCCGGCTAATAAATAGTAAAGACGGGATCTACGTCGACGAAGGTTTTTTATTTTGATTCCGAATTTGCATCAATCATCGGTGTGGATTTTCGGTTTTTTGCATTTTGTTAAATTTAAATATGTGCCTTCAGAATCAGGCCCACTGTTTGTTCTAAATCGATTTGATATGATGGGAGAGTCAAAAATGTTTTCTTTTATTGAAGTCAGTAATAAAATATTCAAATTAATTTATGATGGTAATGAAATTTTTTTAATATCATTTTCGTCTCTATGTTGTATCTGATAAAGTGTACAAAGACAGAGCACACATACAACTACATATTTTCAAATTTATTTATGCTTCTTTTACTGTTTAATATGCTTAATATTTTATTTTAATTGCTTTTTATATTTATTCTTATTTTTTAGAAGTACATAAACAACTAATGTGTGTACGTATACGTATTTTTATTTATATATTTTTATTTTCATATGTATATACTCAGTTTTCTTTCCCTAGAGTTTCATATAAGTTATTGTTTTTATTCAGTCGAATTCCGTTGTTATTAAATTTAATATTGTTTTACATATACAATATATATACTTTAACCGCATGCTCTTAACACATTCACTGCTTTATTACTATTAAACAGTAGTCTTGAAATTCTTCAGCTGATTTCCTTTTATATAGATATGTGCACATAAAAAAATTAGAACTACTTCTAGAACTATTATTCGTAGGATAATTAACAACTAGTTGTGCCCACGACTTCGTACTGAAATACGTGGCTCCTCCACCTCCCTCTCTCCTCCTAACCTTCCCCAGAACCTTCTCCTAAACCTTCGGCCTCCTCTTCCCTCTGCCCTCGTACCCCCTTTACCCTCCCGCCTCCTTTTCAATGTAGAGACACGCGAAGTTTACGTTTTTATTTTTTAAATGATACAACGTCTTTTTTTTAGTCAGTCAGTAGATTGTTTCATACGAAATATTAATGTATAGTATAGTTTAGATGTGCACACAGAAATATGTGCTTAATATTTACAAAATGGCATCAGCATTACAAATGGTAGACCAAAGTGAATGTGTTAAGTCCTTGTATAATTTTAATTGCATGTTTTTTTTTTATTTTACAGTCTCCCTTGACGGTAATATTTGCTTGTATTCATTACCTACAATTTATGTACTCCTGGTATTTGCTTGAATAGTCTGTCATACAAACTTGTAAAGTTATCGAGCCTCCGGCCCCAAAAGTGTTAAGGTAGTCCCAGGGTGCGTACTTTCGCAGCTGTTCGCGTACTGCACTCCGCGTGCGCACGAGCCCGTATGGAGTCTCTCCCCAGCCCTCAAAAAAGGCTGTAGTCCCGTCCATCCGACCATATGCCAAGTGCGAATCGGACTACGGACCGGATTCGCTCACGATCGATACATTCCATTCTTACAAAGGAGACGTTTACAAAACGTATGACGTCCCGGCCAAGTCCTTCACAGTTTATAATGTTATTAAGCCATTGGATATAACATCAGCCTATCGACCTCAATTAGGGTTGTAGGCATGCCCCGTGCCCACTACGGTGAATCCGCGCTTGTCTCTCCCATGGAGATTTTCTGACTCCAAAATGCTCATCGACACAGAACACGTCCTTACTCTGAACTACAGCCAAAGCAACCATTTGACCACAAATGCATCGCTTCTAAAATTCTTTATTATTAATTCTTTTCCCAATTTCTCAATGTTTTTTTTCGCAATACGCGAAAAAGAAACTCCCTTGGTAACCCATGAATACAAAAATCGCTGCCGACGGCCACCAGCACCCACTACTATGCATATGCTCTATGCTCTATGCATGAAATGCTGCAGGCCGAGCCAGTTTCCACGCTGTGATCAATCTGATCTCGTCCTTTAGACAACGCGGAAACCCTATATTCCGGTGTACAGTCACATTCCGAATGAAGTGACCAGCTCTAGCACCTTATATAGTGATGATAAAGTTATAATTGGAATGAATTTTTTCATTTATCGTAGCTCACTGACTCTGCTATTTAAACTGAAAGTCGTAGGCCAGAGTGATGATAGAATCTGTTTACTAGAATATCTTTGTATTGTTTTCCTATTCTTTGCTTATGCGTTCCAGGTAACTTTGGTCGTTTAAATTTCATTTTCTTTTATACAACGTTGTATTGATAAACTTGCGTATATTGCGTACCTACGTGTGCTTCCTCCCTTGATCTTGATATTTATATTACTTCTATCTTATGCGCTTCTGGTACTTCCAGGACATTCTTATGCGTAAAGTTGGGGTTATGTATACTCAAGAGCTGGGTAAAATGAACCTTACTGTGATCTTGAAAAACGATCAGCTACTACTGAATTCTTATGGATGCCTGGTACTTTGCCTTCTGTTTTTTCCTCCTCTTTGGCAGATAGAGTGTGAGACTGCGCCTGTTTTGTGTCACTTCATACAAAATTTGTGGTTGGTGATGGGCAGCTAGGAGATTCTGAGATTCTGTTGTATTCTTATGCATTCCTGGTAAATAATGACAGAAATGTTGTTGAGGTTAAAGATTACTTCGATTTTTTGGGGTCAGGGTATGCCTTGTTTATACGTCATTATATCAGCCTTTGACGACCACTGCTGATCATAAATAGGCCTTCCCCAAATATCTCATAAATATAGGCCTTTCCCAATGTTCGTAGCCGTTCCATCCAGCTTCCTGCAGCTATACAGCTATTTTGGTTGTCGGTCCATGTTTGTGACGGAACGTCTCAAGCCGCGCGTTCTGGTCCACGGACTTAACTTCCAAACTCATCTGTCCCAACGGCCATTACATCTGCGACAGATGTGACCCTCCCGTTGCTCATTTACTTGTACTTGTGAATATTCGGCTTTTACTTGTCTCTTGTAGTCCTATCTGAAGCTTAATAACGGGTACTTCAGGAAAATAGTAAAAATTACTCATATAGAGTTCTGGGCGCCTGGTACCTTTGCATAAGAGAGAGTTTTTTGGAGTCTCGTCTGTTATTATTCAGAGAATTGTTTTGAGTGTTCTCCTGTATGCTTGTGCGTTCCTGGTAAATCAGTTGGCTAAAGTCTTTTAGGGTTAAACTGCTATTAGTATAAAATAGCACTGTGGCCAGTTCCTTCAAGTTTCTGGGTGCCTTGTACTTCGTCCCCCTTGACAGACAGACCGGGAGACTGCGCGCATGTTTTGTGTTGTCATGTACATACAATGTGGTGGTTGTGTGCGCTCTGAGCAGAGCACCCGTACGCAGCGAGCGAGGGCGCCGGCGCCGGCGCGACCGGCTACGAGATGCGGCAACTGCAGCAGCAGAACATACGGCTGCGGGACACTCTGGTGCGGCTGAGGGACCTCTCCGCGCACGACAAGCACGCCATGCAGAAGATGCAGAAGGTAAACAGAATCAACAGGTTAGAATTATAGATAGATAGACTCTTTATTGCACACAAATTAAGGACAACAATAAAATAGTTACAGATTTTTGGAAAGTGTACAAAGGCGGCCTTATCGCTTAAAGCGATCTCTTCCAGGCAACCTTTCTGAAGGAAAATAAGAAAGACATAGCGACAGAGTTGCAGGTGAAACAAGATAAATTTATAATTTTAGAACATGGTAAATATTGAATTTACATACAAATATACTTAAATACATACCTATGCATACATATATAGTTTATAATACAATACATATACCGTACGTAATATACTATATTAAATTAGGCACAACTATTGTGAGAGAAAATGCTTTTTAAGGCGATCTTTAAACACATGCAATGATTTAGATTGACGAATCTCACTTGGAAGAGAATTCCATAAGTGGACTGCTGTAACAGCAAAAGAGTCTGAATAATAATTCGAACGACAGTAAGGGGCCTGAATTATACCATTCACTGTTGGGTCGAAATGATTACAGTTTCCCCAATTGGTGAGCAGTAATATAAAAACGATAAAAACAAACGATAATAAAGTAGCTGACACATGTACATCTATGCGGTGTTATCGCTAAAAGCGATTTTTTCCAGAGGGTAGAGGATAAAAATAGCAGAAAAAGGTAGGTTGTGGAGTTTAATAAAGGCAGGAGTATAGTTTATATACCAGTAAGTAACTAGTTTGGCAACTTTTTTTTAAAGTAAGTAAACCGATTTTTTCAGTGGCAACCACGAAAAGAAAACATTTACATGGAAATTAATCTAGAAATCCACGCTTGAGGTCACAGGTCATACCATGACGGAATATAATTCTTCGCACCTCATAAGTCACCTCAAAGTTTTTACTATTCGACTTGAACAGATAAATAAATAAGTCCAACTATTTTAATCACCAATTTGTGTCAATAATGAAGGTAAAAACTTTGAGGTGACTTATGAGGTGCGAAGAATTATTTTCCTTCATGATATGCCATTTGATTGTTGTAAGGTTTAATATTCTACAGCAAGCTTATAGCTATAAGAGCGAACGCCTAAGATTACGTTTTTTGGTTTTCTATGAGATGCACAATCATTATTTTTGAACAGGGTTATTATTGACAAGGAAACAAGCAGTAGAATAATACATAGTTGACATCCCTGATTTTCTCACAGGACATAGAGCAGTACAAATCAGAGATAGCAGAACTGTCTCGCACGAAGGAGAAGTTGTCTGCCAGGGTTGAGGAGCTGGAGGCGCAGGTGGCGGACCTCCGGGAGCAGGTGGACGCGGCCCTCGGCGCGGAGGAGATGGTCGAACAGCTGGCGGAGAAGAAGATGGCTTTGGAGGACCAGGTACGTCGGACATTAGGACCATAGAAGCTAGAACACATAGAAGAACACATACACATTTTTCAACAATAAGTACTGTGGAGTCCTTAGAGGTGGCATTTCTAAAAGTTATTTGTTAGTGGTTGGCTACGTCATTTAAGGAACCTCTGTGTATTGGTCCAATTTAATTAAATTTAAACTTTCACAAGACCAGAACTTTTGATGGCAGCTTTATCTACCAGCCGAAGAAATGTTAGAATAGTCTTCCATCGCCACTGAACCAACCACTTCCTAAAATCTTAGTCAAACTGCATTACAACAAGTAGTTTGAGGACTCAGTGGTAAATTATTTCCCATTTGTTGCCTTTTTTCGTAATTATGAAAATAAACTACATATTTGTTTGACGACTGGCGCCATCTATTGACACTTAACGCGTGAGCGATCACATTAACTTCCGTACTTATAAAACTCCCTTCTCCAGGTGGACCAACTGAAGCAAGACGTGTCAGAGCTGGAGGCGTTACAAGAGGTCCACGAACAGCTGGTGGAGTCCAACCGCGAGCTCGAGATGGACCTCCGCGAGGAGCTGGAGATGGCGCACGCGGCCACCAGAGAGGTGAACACACCATCTTATTTTTATAACTTATAGGAGTACAGTTCACGACGGTACGCTCCACAAAACTACAACTACGCTCTACAAAAAAAAACAAAAAAGAGCAAATAACATTTAAATAAAGCGAGGAAAAAAAAGATGGGAGTGGAGCAAGGCGATATTTATTTACTTATTTATTTCATCATCAGGTTATTTGTCTCCACTGCAGGAGCACAACCCTCTCTCATCTGCCGGAGACAGACGGAGGATTTGGCCTACACTCCCCGCGCTGGCCAGACGGGTTGGGGAGGCCTGACTGATGTTTTATAATGTATTCCCTTAGTCGCTTTGTACGACATCCACGGGAAGAGTTGGACTTATTTATTTACCTGACTTTATTGACTTGGCTAACACTGATTGGACAGCCCGACGACGAAGTCGTAAGCGTGGTGTCACACCCCTGAGTGGGGAGAGTTGCCGTACAGAGGACAAAGGACATAATTATTTTATTTGTAGAGGGATCAAGCAGGGTGTCCGACAAAGAGCACCTGAGCAAGTAGCGGGCACCTCACTGCATTCGGCCTGCATGACCTACATGTCAAAAGGTCATAGGGGGTGGAGGGTCTCTCCTTGGCACGCTCCACTACTTCTCTAAATTGCTTACATTTCATTGTATGCGGAAATTGTTAGTTATATCATTACGCACGTGAGGAAACCTGCATACGCCAAAGAAGAAATTCTGAGGCGTATGTTAAGTCCACCAAATCGGCTTGGGGCACCGTTGGTGGTCAGGGGTTTGGCACAAAAGATCCTGAAGAGTCGAAGTGTCGCCAGGTCTTCCTGGCCCCCTAAGAAGATAAGATCATTACGCACTAATTATCATATAATATTTCATTCCAGATTAATAGTCCTATGAAAACAAACGCATTTGCGTCTCGAAAACAAAATACACAATAGATGGTGTTCCTTAGTGGACTGCAAAGTTTACATGGTAATACAAACCTGTTTTTGCTGCTGGTGACCCTTTCATGTATATGTTACCGAGACGTAAATGGCGTTGGTTTTCATAGGACTATGAATCTGGAATGAAATATAGACAAGGATAGAACAATTCACAAAGATAACATCGGGACCAACTTGTACAAAGTTGTCTGTCCCCAGTGGGAATCGAACCCACGACCTCTGGCGCTCGAGTCTAATGACCAATCCACTAGGCCATCGTGGCTGTCAAAAGAGTAAATAGCTGCATAGTAAATGTCTCTGACAAATGTCAGGGGATAAAAACGTACCGATCAATATTGAGCTATAATCATTTGATTCTACAATGTGTTTTGTCTCATTCTCGCCAGTCGGTGCGTGAAAGAGAGGCCGCGCTGGAGACGATCATGGACCGGGACTCGACCATACTCAAGTTCAGAGAGCTGGTGCAGAAGATGACGGAGCAATACAACGAAGTGCGCAACCAGTTGGAGTCCAAACAAGGTATATTGAGAAAGAAAATTTAATATTTCTTTGGCTTGTTTATGTCCACTGCTGGGCCTAGGCATTTTCCAATGTGCATCACTTCACGTGGTCCTCCGCTTGATGAATATGTGTGATCTTTAGTGTATGCTACTGTGGCGAAGTGGAAGAGGATTTGCATCACGCACTGTCGGAAGACCCACAGTGGGCTCACAGTTTGTCTCAAGTGGGAATCGAACCCACGATCTCTAACGTTTGAGTCTAATCTTACATCTACACTAATATTATAAAGAGGAAAAATTTGTATGTTTGTAACGAATAAACTCAAAAACGACTAGACCGATTTTAAAAATTCTTTCACCATTAGAATGTTACATTGTCCCTGAGTAACATAGGCTATATTTATTACTTTAAAAATTAGGAATCCCTACTAAATCTTCAATAATGTAACCCAAGGTGTAAAAAATAACCATAAGATGTCTTTCATCGCATGCGCTGCGGAAACTATTGATGATAGAACAAAAAAGTATTCTACAATATTAAATGACATATGTGATGGGTTATTGAGGAAATAAAAGGTGATTTAACTGAATAACTGAGATTAAATTTATTAAGACACGAGACACGACCTTCGTACATCGGAGAGGCGAGCAGAGAGAGAGTTGACAGCTTGTCACAAGGACATTATAAAAATCGTTTACAAAGCCAAGTACGTTTAGTACTGTTTTGCGTTTATAACGACAGTTCCAACACCTGCCCTTAAACCAAAACATTACACATTCAACTGTTATAATATAAAATTACAAGTGCGCCATAATGTCTAACATTTTTACATCACACAAATGAAATTCCAAACAACATTAGCCAAAACGACAATTTAAACACATTTAAATAAATGATTTGAGATTTACACAAAAGTCTTCAAACCTAATTGACACATACATTTATCAAACTTATCCCTTGCTAATGGTTTGGTAAGAATATCTGCTGTCATTTTATCTGTAGAAAGATACTCAATATTAATCAAATCATTGCTTACAAGATCTCTAATGAAATGATGTCTGACATCTATATGTTTTGTGCGAGCATGGAACATTGAGTTCTCACATAATCTTTGAGCAGATTGGTTATCATTGTACAGAGTCATTAAACAATCTACATTTAAACATTCATTAAAAAATGTATGTATGAACAAAGCCTCCTTACATGCATCCGAAAGTGCCATATATTCCGCCTCTGTGCTTGATAGCGCCACTGTTCTTTGTTTGCGACTTTCCCAGGAGACTACTGAGTTACCTATCTTATATACATACCCAGTGTATGATTTCCGATCCACTTCACAGGCCGCCCAGTCAGCATCAGCATACCCGCGAACGTCTAGGTTAGATTTTTCGAAATTAAGGCGATAATGTTTGGTGCCTTTCAGGTATCTTACCACTCTTTTCGCAGCCTTCCAATGACTGTCTGTATAGCACTGATTAAATTGGCTAAGAGAGCTCACCGCATGGGCGATGTCGGGTCTAGTACATACAGCAATGTACATAAGACAGCCAATTAGATTTCTGTACTCGCAGTTTTCAGCCTTCTCTGTTGCCTTAACAAGTCTAAGACCAGGCTCCATTGGTGTTCCAATCGGCTTACAATTTTCCATTTTAAACCTGCTTAAAACACTATTTATGTAGTTGGTTTGATCAAGAGTAATTCTTCCTTTCTCTTTACAAACTCTCATTCCCAAGAATTCATGAACTGTTCCCAAGTCCTTTATCTCGAATTCTTTCATCAACTGTTCTTTAATTTTCTTCTTCTCTTCAATTGAAGATGTAAACAATAAAATGTCATCAACATAGATCGTAATTATTGTTATGCTTCCTTGTTGAGATCTAAAATATACACATGGTTCCACTGAAGACTTCTTAAATAACATCTTCTTTGTCAGGACTCCATTTATTTTATCATACCAACATTTAGCAGCTTGTTTGAGACCATAGATGGATTTGTTTAATTTACAGACTTTATTTTCCTTCCCCTTTACAACAAATCCTTCTGGTTGCTCCATCACTATATCCTCATGTAGGTCGCCATTCAGAAATGCCGTTTTAACATCAAGTTGATCTATGTCAAGATCATATTCGGCAGCTATGGCAAATAACATTCTTATTGTGGAGTAGCGAACCACAGGAGCAAATGTTTCCTGGTAGTCTATACCATGCTTCTGCGTGAACCCCTTCGCAACAAGACGAGCTTTATACTTCAAAATTATTCCATTGAGACCTCGTTTTCTCTTAAAAACCCATTTACATTTCACCGGCTTCTGACCGTTCTTCAAGTCTGTCAGGGTCCAACAATTATTTTTAGAAAAGGAGTCATACTCATCTTGCATTGCTTCACGCCATCGATCAGCTTCTCTGCCATCCAGTGCCTCCTTTACATTCATCGGCTCATCATCTCCAATTCCACAGCTCAACGCAATGTTAGCAAACTCTTCTGAGTCATTTGTGCTTTCAAAGCTTGTGGTAGTATCAGAGTCGTCAGTTTCTAATGATGTTGTCCCTGGAATGTAAGTTTTATCCAACACATCATCTGTACTAAGAATGGAGGACTCTTCCTGATCAGTGTCATTCAATGTAAAAATTTCTTGTCGTCTCTGATTTTTCTGTTTTGACTGAGTTAATATGTCATCAGATAAATTGTGATCATTGAATGACCCTGACTTAGGGCTAGATCGGTCTATTGTATTGTCAGTATTGTAATTTGTGACAACATGGGGTGTCAAAGAAATGTTTAGTATATCATCATTTGACATATTTTCTTCTTTAAATGTACCATTTGAAATAAATTTATTTTCAAAGAAGGTAACATTCCTAACTTTTATACATGTGGTTGGGCACTCCGGGTCTATCAGTCTATAGCCCTTGCTTTCTTCACAGTATCCAACAAAAATGTATTGTTTACATTTTGAATCTAATTTCTTTCTGTTTTGTATTAATGCATATGCCAAACAGCCAAAAATTCTGAAATGACTAACGTCTACCTTTTTGCCAGTCCATTTTTCTTCAGGAGTGGTTCCCATGACAGCTTTCGTCGGTGTTCTATTCTTGATATACACAGCTGTCTTCACTGCTTCAGCCCAGAACTTCTTTCCCAAGCCAGCATCCTGCAGCATGCACCGTGCCTTCTCCATTATGGTCCTGTTGGCTCGCTCGCTGACCCCATTCTGGGCTGGTGAGTATGGGACCGTTGTTTGATGCACGATGCCTTGTGCTTTCAGGAACGTCTGGAACTGATTATTGACATATTCAAGACCATTGTCACTTCTCAATATTTTTATTCTCTTACTAGTCTGATTTTCTACAAGAGCTTTAAAAATTTTGAAACTCTCAAAAACTTCACTTTTAGCCTTAAGAAAGTAAATAAAAGTCTTCCTTGTGCAATCATCTGTAAAGGTTAAAAAATATTTTGCACCCCCTAGAGAAGACTGAGACATAGGCCCACATAAGTCAGTGTGTATCAGCCCTAATATCTCACTTGACCTGCTTTGAGAATTCTTTGGAAAGGGTATTTTAGTCTGCTTCCCCTCCACACAAGCAATACAAGATTGATAGTTGTTATCATCATAATTAATGCCTGTTACCATACCTTTCTTCATGACATACATGCTCCTTGAGTTGAGATGTGCGAGCCGCCTATGCCACGTTTTTTGTGTATCTCCACAGCCCGAGGATGTAGTCCTCGAGTCCTTCACCGAAGAACCCATATCTGCTGTGCTTGCTGCAGCTTCCGGAACATCACCAGTCACCTGTGAAGTCCCTACAGTCTCCGAAACCAAACATGAATTTATAACACTTTCGGATGCTGTATTAGTTGAAAGCTTAGTATCTAATTGATATACTTGGTTGAGATGAGTAGCAGTTGCTACTATCTCTTCTTTGTCCATTATTTTACAACCTTTTAAATCAAATATTACTCGGAAACCTTTCCGGGTCATAGCGCTTACTGACAATAAATTTGCAGTAAGTCTTGGTACAAAATACACATCACTTATTGTCCTTACACAGTTCTGTAGTCTTATTTTTACATTTCCTTGACCCACAGCTGATAGCTGTTCACCATTGGCTACATTTATTTCTATTGGTTTTATAGAAACAAAATCACAAAATACACCTCTGTTATTGCACATGTGATTCGTAGCTCCAGAATCAATACACCATGTGTCACTTTTCACTACAACGGAGAGTGCAGTTAATAAAGTCTTGTCCTGCATAAGCGGTTTCCTACTGGTCTTCTGCGGACAGTTCTTTTGTAGATGGCCTGGTTTCTTACAACGGAAACATTTAAACGTTCTTTTGGCAGCCAGGGCCGTCCCTCCCTCATTAATGTCATCACGCCGCAGGTGTTCCTGCAGTAATTTTGACTTGACATTCTCGCTAGATAATTCTGCGTTATTATTTTCAAGAGTCATAATTAAGGGGTCATAATTTGGTGGCAACCCGCTCAACATTATGACTGCAACAAAATCATCCTCTAAGGGAGACCCAATATCGCTTAATTGTTGAACGATTTGTGTAATTTTAGATAAATATGTGTCCATGCTCTCGTACTCACACAGTTTTATGCTGAAGAGACTCCTCAAGAGACTTAACCGTCTACATAATCCTTTGTCTTCAAACGCCTGTTGCAATTTTCTCCAAGCTTCGTACGGCGTTTTGGCATTTCTAACAAGGGGATATGCTGAGGTATGCACTGACAAGCATATTTTAGCTAATGCCTTTAATTTTTTCTTGTCATCTGCTGATTTTTCTTCAGATTCCACACAATCCCAAAGGTCCTCGTGCACCAGTACCATACGCATGGCGAATTTCCAATTATGGTAATCTTGAATGCCTTTTAATTTTTCCAATGGGAAAGATAAACTCGTGTGTCCATCGCCGGCCATTGTCGTGTCGATCGTCCAAAAAAAAACGTGTTTTTATTTGATAACGCCTTTTTCAAGAAAATAAATAGCTCACTATTCAGGGATTAATGCCTGGGCCCATAACCTGATGGGTTATTGAGGAAATAAAAGGTGATTTAACTGAATAACTGAGATTAAATTTATTAAGACACGAGACACGACCTTCGTACATCGGAGAGGCGAGCAGAGAGAGAGTTGACAGCTTGTCACAAGGACATTATAAAAATCGTTTACAAAGCCAAGTACGTTTAGTACTGTTTTGCGTTTATAACGACAGTTCCAACAATATGAATATCTACAAAAAACTACCCGATATCATATGTTCAACTATTGTAGTTATGTCACTATGACTACTTTTTACATTTTAAAAGATCCTTTACTCCAATCCACTTACGTTTATCCCAAAATGTTTAAAACATGAAAATAAATGGGCGGGTCGCTAGTGACCAATATGGCACTAAGCCAGGAGTCAAATACGTCGCTGAGAAGTTGTTTGGGCAGAATTGCGACTAAAAATTTCTTCGTGTGTAAAAATAATCGACAGGAAAAATGTTCTAATGGTAAAAAAAATATTTTGCTAAAAACGCCAATGGAAAATAAATTATACGGGAAAAAAACATCAAGAAATTTATCTATATAGCCATGATAACCGTTATTATAACGGTTAAAATGAAATTGCGGGTCTTAAAATACAATTTAACTTGCATTTTTCACATTTTCCCATTATTGCTCGGAAGGTTTAAATCTATCAGCCTAGTAGTTTTCGGTTATCCGGTGGACAGACAGACGGTTAAAAAATCTTCTCTATAAGGGTCTCCGTTTCGACAGAGTCCTAAAAAGACCGACTCATAGGTTTCTGCATAAGTTTAGTGTCAGTTTTTAAGTATCTCTCCTATTTCAGGTTCACCAGCTCCAAGCTCAGAGCAGGAGTCCACCCCAGAACCAGCTAGCAGGAGTTCCCCACCCATGGAGCTCGGGTCTCTAGTGCAGGCGTCGCGCGCGGCCACGCGCTCTATAGACCTGCAGCTTCGAGCTTTGGAGCTGACGCAGGCGCGAGCGCGTGCCGATATGTTGGCAGCATGCCTGCCTGACCACTTTATGGCGCCCTGTGGTGAGTTGATGACGCCCTCTAGTGACTTGATAACGCGCTAAATACGCTGGTGAATTTAGGAGGACCTCTGGCGAGTTAATAACGCCCTTTGGTGAGTTGATGACTGGCTGTTTTGAGTTGATGACACCCTCTGGTGACCTTATATCGCCCTTTAGTGAGTTATGGTGCCCTCTGGTGTGTTAATAACACTTGTAGTGATTATGAGTTAATGGCGTCTTCGAATGAGTCGATGGCACCCTCTGGTGAGTTGATGACACCATCTGGTGAGTTGATGACAACCTCTGGTGAGTTGATGACACCATCGGTTGAGTTGATGACACCCTCTGGTGAGTTGATAATAACCTCTGGTGAGTTGATGACACCCTCTGGTGAGTTGATGACACCATCGGTTGAGTTGATGACAACCTCTGGTGAGTTGATAACACCATCTGGTGAGTTGGTGACATCCTCTGGTGATTTGATGACACCCTCTGGTGATTTGATGACACCCTCTGGTGAGTTGATAACACCATCTGGTGATTTGATGACACCCTCTGGTGAGTTGATGACAACCTCTGCTGAGTTGATGACATCCTCTGGTGAGTTGATAACACCATCTGGTGAGTTGGTGACATCCTCTGGTGATTTGATGACACCCTCTGGTGATTTGATGACACCCTCTGGTGAGTTGATAACACCATCTGGTGATTTGATGACACCCTCTGGTGAGTTGATGACAACCTCTGCTGAGTTGATGACATCCTCTGGTGAGTTGATAACACCATCTGGTGAGTTGGTGACATCCTCTGGTGATTTGATGACACCCTCTGGTGATTTGATGACACCCTCTGGTGAGTTGATAACACCATCTGGTGATTTGATGACACCCTCTGGTGAGTTGATGACAACCTCTGCTGAGTTGATGACATCCTCTGGTGAGTTGATGACACCATCTGGTGAGTTGGTGACATCCTCTGGTGATTTGATGACACCCTCTGGTGATTTGATGACACCCTCTGGTGAGTTGATAACACCATCTGGTGATTTGATGACACCCTCTGGTGAGTTGATGACAACCTCTGCTGAGTTGATGACATCCTCTCGTGAGTTGATGACACCATCTGGTGAGTTGGTGACACCCTCTGTTGATTTGATGACACCCTCTGGTGAGTTGATAACACCCTCTGGTGAGTTGATGACACCCTCTGGTGAGTTGATGACACCCTCTAGTGATTTGATGACGCCCTCTTGTGTGTTCATAACACTAGTAGTGACTAGGGATTGCAATCCAGCAAAGTGGGATCCCGCGATCCAGCGGGATCCAGCTCAATTTTAGGCTCTGCGGGATCCTGCAATATCTTGCGGATCAGCAATGCGAATCCGCAAGCAAATGTAGAGGCAGAAAGAGCCTTTTCGGCCGCTGGCTACATATGTAGTTCTATAAGAAGTAGGTTGGGAGATAAAACCATTGATGCCATTTGTTTTTTAAGATCATATTTTCAAAAAGAGAAGTGACTGATTATTTGATTATTTTATATTTGTGACTGATTATTTCATATTTCTAACGTTACGATTAATTATTTAGTAAGAAAAATTAAAAGACTATTAGTAAACTAAATTCATATGATACTCTTTGTGAATACTAAAGACTGATTATGACTATTACCTCAGATAAAGATTAGAATTAATATTTTTAGTTAACTAGTACAGTACAAAAGTACCTACAAAGTTCTACCAAATATTGATATTTTTTTATGTTTCTGGACGGGACCTTTTATTAATAAATAAGTAGCCGAACTGGTGAAATAATTAGCCAATTATTAGTAATTTAATAAATTTTTAATAAAAAGTTGATTATAACCATAATAAATTTTATTATTTTGAATTCCATAAAAAGGTTATAAACTACGCGGAATCCCGCTGGATCCCGCTGTTACGAAGTCAATCCAGCAAAAATCCCGCGGGATTGCAAACAGTGCTGGATTGCTATCCCTAGTAGTGACTGTGTCGGTGTTGTCACGCGGTGGCTACCTGACTACTTCATTGCATCCTATGATAAGTTGTTTTACCCAAGAAAACCAACTATTTGCGTCTCGTAAACATAATATTCAATAGAAAATGAGTCAAAGTCAATGCTTGATATTTAATGCCCATTTAGAAAAATCTGCATTGCAACAGTGATTTTGAAATCGGTTTGATTTGAAAACTTTTATTATGTTAGGCTCGACTTATAACAGTATGTAATTTCAGGTGACCACGACGCCATTCTCCTGATACTCCTGCTGCAGAGACTGAATACCAAGGCAGACATCATCCTCGGACAGATACGGGAGAGGTAGTATATTATTTTTAGATTGTAGTTTGTTGTTGTAATAACCTATTCTGTTCTATTGAATTGAGCTGAAATTTTAACATATATGTTTGTCTGGCATTTGTGGGAACACTATGGACAGCTAAAATAAATGTAATTTACCGGTAGCCTCATATTGTGTTCGCTCTGTACGTTCTGCGTACGCTCTGTTGACTTTTAAACATGCGCCAGGTTCCCAGCTGCGAACGTGTGGGACCGGGAGGCGGTCACGAAGACCCACACGGCTGTGCAGTACAGCTTCCGATGTCAACTAGAGTACCAGCTCCATATGATTCAGGTAATTTGACTCACATAGTTATGGGACTAGTAGTTTGACTCGCAAGCATGCGTTGTGTTTTACCAAAATATTATTTCTTGTGCAATTTGTTTATGTTTTTGATATTTATTTACTGATTTCGAGAAATGATGAAAAATAATTATAAAAGTTCAATAGACTCGTCCCGGGGCTGGGCGAACTCCGGGCTCTATTAGCCTTACCGAGTCATGCGAGGCTCTGACAAGGTGGACAATTATTTCCCTAGATAGATAATCGTGGTACCTCAACAAGGCGGCGATGTTGCTCGCAACATATCACGTCAAGGGGTATCACGGAGCGAAAAGCGGGCGAAGGAAAGCCGCTTTGCCGTTTGTCAGGATCGCGCAAAGTGGCGATATATAGTCTCTGCCTCATCATCAGGTTATTTTTGTCTCCACTGCAGGAGCACAACCCTCTCTCATCTGCCGGAGACAGACGGAGGATTTGGCCTACACTCCCCGCGCTGGCCAGACGGGTTTATTTATTTATTTAACACTTATCTATTAGACAAGCCGATTGTAACAACCCCCTTGGAGCGATTTTGCATGTTATGAAATATATATATATTATTTTTATATATCTATATTCATTTAAAATGTAAGTTAAGGCAAAATGTTATTTAACAAACAGTAACTTTCACCGTATTTAACTGGCCTTCTCTGCCTACCCGTCCGGAACCAGGGCGCGAGCATTACGTATGTTGGGACCTAAACGACCGTTTCGTACTTCCCTTTTAACTTTTCTCTATTTGTACCAGTGTATAGTGAACATGTGGATATCCGCGCTGGACTCGTGCGCCCCGGACGTGCTGCTGCGCGCGGCGAGCGCGCTGCCCGACGCGTGCGCGCAGGAGCGCGCGCTGGACGCGTGCGCGCACCTGCTCAAGACCAACGAGCTGGACGAGAACTGCAACTTGGACGGTCGGTGCTAGCTGGGCACAGGCGCCCGAGCGTGTGTAGCTTGCGAAGCTGGGACAAAAAACATTTATTTGATTAGGATATACAAAACAGGGGTAAACGTGTTCTAGAGTGGAGACCGCGACTGGGCAGGCGTAGTGTGCGACGGGCGTCGTGGCTGGATGGAACTATGTGAGGCGTTGGGCGGCCGGAAGTCACTGGACGAGAAGAACCGAGGATCGGGTTTATGGTCTATGTCCAGCAGTGGACTCTTTCAGGATCAGGATTTCAAAATACATGTGGAACCTTTGTGCTAAATTTGAAGTCTCTAGAGCAATCGGTTTGGAGACTACTACTTTTGAACCCCTATTTTATTTACCACCTTAGGGGTTGAATTTTGAAAAAGCCTTCGATAGTGCATACCGGAGATACATAAGGAACCTTTGTGCTAAATTTGAAATTTCTAGAGCAATCGGTTTGGAGAATACTACTTTCGAACTCAACTTCAGCCCCTTAGGGGATGGTTTTTCAAAAACTGTAAAACACGTGTTGAATCATTATGTTTTTCGAGTACTCCTCCAAAGTTTCGAATTGATAGGAACATCTAATAGTTTTTCTCCATACAAACTTTGAACCCCTATTTTACTACCTTAGGGGTTGAATTTTGAAAAAGCCTTCGATAGTGCATACCGGAGATAGATAAGGAACCTTTGTACTAAATTTGAAGTTTCTAGAGCAATCGGTTTGGAGACTACTACTTTCGAACCCCATTTTAGCCCCTTAGGGGATGGTTTTAAAAACTGTAAAACACATGTTGAATCATTAGGGTTTTAGAGTATTCCTACAAAGTTTCAAATTAATAGGTTTATCTAATAGACGTTCTCCATACAAACTTTGAACCCCCATTAGACCCCCGCAGGGGATGATTTTTGAAAATCCGTTCCTTAGTTGTTGCCAATGCTATGTAAGGAACTCAGCGGTTTGGACTGTGCGTTGATATGTCAGTCAGTCAGGCAGTTTCTTCTTTTATTGATATAGATGTGTGTACATTTTAAAACATCAATCAGGCCTCCCCAACCCGTCTGGCCAGCGCGGGGAGTGTAGGCCAAATCCTCCGTCTGTCTCCGGCAGATGAGAGAAGGGTTGTGCTCCTGCAGTGGAGACAAAAATAACCTGATGATGATGTGTGACAGGCGTGGAGCGGTGCTGGAGCTACATGTGCGCGATGTGGTCTGCCCTGAACCTTTGCGCGGTGGCGGGCGCGGGCGTGGCGCGCGAGGCAGTGCTGCACGCCAGCTGCGCGCTGGACGCGCTCGCGCGGGCGCTGCACGCGGACAGCAGCGCGCTGGAGCACATACTGCAGGTATATACAGGGGGGGGGGGGGGGGGGGGGGCGCGCGAGGCAGTGCTGCACGCCAGCTGCGCGCTGGACGCGCTCGCGCGGGCGCTGCACGCGGACAGCAGCGCGCTGGAGCACATACTGCAGGTATATACAGGGGGGGGGGGGGGGCGGGGCGCGCGAGGCAGTGCTGCACGCCAGCTGCGCGCTGGACGCGCTCGCGCGGGCGCTGCACGCGGACAGCAGCGCGCTGGAGCACATACTGCAGGTATATACAGGGGGGGGGGCGGGGCGCGCGAGGCAGTGCTGCACGCCAGCTGCGCGCTGGACGCGCTCGCGCGGGCGCTGCACGCGGACAGCAGCGCGCTGGAGCACATACTGCAGGTATATACAGGGGGGGGGGGGGGGGGGCGCGCGAGGCAGTGCTGCACGCCAGCTGCGCGCTGGACGCGCTCGCGCGGGCGCTGCACGCGGACAGCAGCGCGCTGGAGCACATACTGCAGGTATATACAGGGGGGGGGGGGGGGGGGGGCGCGCGAGGCAGTGCTGCACGCCAGCTGCGCGCTGGACGCGCTCGCGCGGGCGCTGCACGCGGACAGCAGCGCGCTGGAGCACATACTGCAGGTATATACAGGGGGGGGGGGGGGGGGGGGCGCGCGAGGCAGTGCTGCACGCCAGCTGCGCGCTGGACGCGCTCGCGCGGGCGCTGCACGCGGACAGCAGCGCGCTGGAGCACATACTGCAGGTATATACAGGGGGGGGGGGGGGGGGGCGCGCGAGGCAGTGCTGCACGCCAGCTGCGCGCTGGACGCGCTCGCGCGGGCGCTGCACGCGGACAGCAGCGCGCTGGAGCACATACTGCAGGTATATACAGGGGGGGGGGGGGGGGGGCGCGCGAGGCAGTGCTGCACGCCAGCTGCGCGCTGGACGCGCTCGCGCGGGCGCTGCACGCGGACAGCAGCGCGCTGGAGCACATACTGCAGGTATATACAGGGGGGGGGGGCGGGGCGCGCGAGGCAGTGCTGCACGCCAGCTGCGCGCTGGACGCGCTCGCGCGGGCGCTGCACGCGGACAGCAGCGCGCTGGAGCACATACTGCAGGTATATACAGGGGGGGGGGGGGGGGGGCGCGCGAGGCAGTGCTGCACGCCAGCTGCGCGCTGGACGCGCTCGCGCGGGCGCTGCACGCGGACAGCAGCGCGCTGGAGCACATACTGCAGGTATATACAGGGGGGGGGGGCGGGGCGCGCGAGGCAGTGCTGCACGCCAGCTGCGCGCTGGACGCGCTCGCGCGGGCGCTGCACGCGGACAGCAGCGCGCTGGAGCACATACTGCAGGTATATACAGGGGGGGGGGGGCGGGGCGCGCGAGGCAGTGCTGCACGCCAGCTGCGCGCTGGACGCGCTCGCGCGGGCGCTGCACGCGGACAGCAGCGCGCTGGAGCACATACTGCAGGTATATACAGGGGGGGGGGGGGGGGGGCGCGCGAGGCAGTGCTGCACGCCAGCTGCGCGCTGGACGCGCTCGCGCGGGCGCTGCACGCGGACAGCAGCGCGCTGGAGCACATACTGCAGGTATATACAGGGGGGGGGGGGGGGGGGGGGCGCGCGAGGCAGTGCTGCACGCCAGCTGCGCGCTGGACGCGCTCGCGCGGGCGCTGCACGCGGACAGCAGCGCGCTGGAGCACATACTGCAGGTATATACAGGGGGGGGGGCGGGGCGCGCGAGGCAGTGCTGCACGCCAGCTGCGCGCTGGACGCGCTCGCGCGGGCGCTGCACGCGGACAGCAGCGCGCTGGAGCACATACTGCAGGTATATACAGGGGGGGGGGGGGGGGGGCGCGCGAGGCAGTTCTGCACGCCAGCTGCGCGCTGGACGCGCTCGCGCGGGCGCTGCACGCGGATAGCAGCGCGCTGGAGCACATACTGCAGGTATATACAGGGGGGGGGGCGGGGCGCGCGAGGCAGTGCTGCACGCGGACAGTAGGTGGTGGGGGGGTGTGGCGCTTTCGCGCACTCTTAATCAATATCACCACTTAAAATTATATCCCTATCCCTATTGTTCCAGCCCTCCGACCGTCATCTGGAGCTGGGCCAGTTGCACGAGGCTATAAAGTCCGCGAGCCTGTCGCTCCAGCAGCAGCTGAAGAGCGTGCGCCGGCGCCTGCCGCCCGGCGTCCGGCTGCAGGCGGTGTTCCTAGACGCACAGGTCAGTTGGCGGATGTCATACGTCTGTCTACCAGTTTAATTAATTTTATATTAATTAATTTACGTTTGTTTAGATATTAACTTTTACGTTTACCTTGTACGTCTTGTTATCTTATTTTATAGTTTGGCCCATCGGGTGGAATAAAATGAATGACAACTGAGTTAACAAGCATTTTTGTATTTGAATTTTATTTAGTTACACATTATTTGATTACAATATAATCCACCAGCAAAATTAAAGCAGTTATCGAAGTAAGCGCTTGCAATATATTAACTTGGTGTTGCCGTAGAAACCCCAAAAGACCGAGGCCTGTGCCAGTAGTCGTCTAAAATCGTCATGCAGCCGACGATTTTTCTTTGTCGTCGTTAATCTAAACTACAGGTCATACCACGAAGTAAAATAATTTTTCGCACCTCATACATAAGTCACCTCAAAGTTTTTACCTTCATGATTGACAGTAATTGCTAAAATATGACATATGTTATCTAAATTGATTCATACAGTTGTAATGATTTAAAGCGAAACTGAAGAGTATTGGTCAGACACTTCATACATTTAAAAATATTTAAACACTATTATTATAGGCCAGAATTATCTGGCCTACTAGAAGACCGTAAAGGGTTCTGGAACATTTTGGAAATCGTCAAAAAGGGTTCAAACTGATGTGCTATTAACTCTATGAAAATTACTAGAGTTTCTTCACCAATTGAAGAATTAGAATTCATTAATGATAGAATTCTAGAAAACCAGGTGCGAGAAATTATTTTGCTTCATGGTATGACCTGGACGTGTCGTGTCAGCTCGTGGAGCGGCTGCGCGGCGAGTGCGCGGCGGCGCTGTGGCGCTGCGCGCGCGCCACGTCGCTGGCGGCGCGCGCGGCCTGCGCCTGCGCCGCCACGGCCGGCGACCGCGGTGACGGCGCGCCGCTGCCGCACGCCACCTGCGCCACGCTCTGGGCCGCCGCCGTCGACAAGGTTTATCAGCAGGTCGGTCCTACACGTTACATACGTTATAGTCACTCGAGTGTAAGGATTTTTTTTTGGCCGGATCTCAGTCCTAATTTTTTTTTTTTTTTTTTTTTTAATCATGTTTATTTAGGGGCTTTTATACTATCGTATATGACAGCCCCATCATAGCCTTTATACACTATCAATCAAATTCAATTAAATCATAAATCATTCTGGCCGAGTCCGAACAGGGCTCGGTCAGGATGCCCTGCAATATGCCCACATTCATAATATTAACATTTAGTATCCTTATCAGCTTTTCCCTCTTTGCCTGGTTCCGGACACACTCCAACAGCAAGTGATGGACATCTTCTACCACGCCGCATACTTCACAGTTAGGTGATAATACTTTTTTCATAAGATAGCCAAACTTGTTTGTTGGCATGTGTCCGGAACGCACTCTATGGTCTGTAACAATAAGTTTTCGCTTCAGAAGCGCATCACCAAACCAAGGTATACGAGGGGGCTGACACTGTATTGTTTTATACCAAATTCCTTTTTCTTTTGATCTTTCGTTAAAATATTCTTTCCAATGTTCATGACATATATCCTTATACTTTCTTAATTTATCGGTATAGTTAGGCCTTATATAGATCTCGATCCCCTCTGAAATTGATGACTTTGCCAAAGTGTCAGCTCTCTCGTTACCTATCAGTCCAATATGTGAGGGAATCCATTGCAATCTCAGAACCATTCCTTGTTCATTACATTTATTTATTTTATTTAATATCGCATAAGGTCCTAATTTTTTTAGGACATTTATATTGCAGACCTTGAAATATATGGAAGTGATCGTTTCTTAATAGTTTTTTTAGTGGTATATTTTTTTAGAAAATGTGTCTCTGTCTTAGCAAAGCACCCATCATGCTAATTTTCAGTTTCAACAATTGAAGTTTTGAAAAGTTAATTTTTGGTAATCAAATGATGGTAAAACATGGTGAAATGATTAATTACGTTAATAAAAATGTTCTCCTTTTACCCACGTAGAAAATTATCGGATGTAAAATACACTGCCCATTAATTTTTTAACATCGAACAGAAAAATACATGGAATTCTATCAAGGGCGTAATATATGAATTACATATACATAACGCTCATGCCTTGGTCCCAGAGGGGTAGGCAGAGACGAGGTATCACCACATTTCGCGATCCTAACACACCTCACTAGCCTCACACACATCCCTCAACCTTTTCATACACCTTTTTAAGAACGTCATCAATTTGTTCCTTGAATGTCCTCCTAGGTCGACCTCTAGCTGTAGTTCCTTCTATATTCGCGTTGTAAATCTCCTTTGTCACTCTCCTTTCACTCATACGCTCTAAATGTCCGAACTAACGCAACGTACCCTTCTCTACCTTCGTTACTACATCTTCTTTCAAACCACATTTCACATACATATATGAATTACTAGCTTCTTCCCGCGACTTCATCCGCGTAGGTTTAGATATTTACACACTACTTTTAATGATTAATTTGGTGTCCCGCAGGAATGAGATGTTTTTTTCGGGATAAAAACTATCGTATGTCGTATTTCTGGACCTAACCTATATATGTGCCAAGTTTCATCCCGATCCGTCCAGTGGTTGAAGCGTGATTGAGTAACAAACATCCAAACTTTCGCATTTATAATATTAGTGGGATTGATGTATTAACTGTTTGTGACCGCAGGACGACCATGGCCCAGTGAAGACGATCAAGCACTCGCTGGCCACCGTGTCCGCCGACGTCAACAAGCTGGCCGCCTTCGCCCAGGACAAGGAGTACGACATGATGTCGCTCACTAACGTACACACAGACAAGGTATACTTGTGGAACAACAGATAACAACTATAACTAAACAGCTGTATGTTTGTTTGTTTGTAATTAACCCCTATTTTACAGTTTAATTTTATAAATATTAGTACTAAAAAATCTATTGTAGTACAGGGTCCATGTTAGCGCCTATGATTATATGTAAGACCCTATTAACAACATGAAACAATAAATTAAATGAATATGTTTCATAATGGCATCCAGCCGCTTCCGGCCACCTTCTTCAGGTCGTCGGTCCATCTGTTGGCGGGGCGACGATCCCTGCGCGTGCCGGCCCGCGATCAAGGTTCAAGTCGCTCAGCGAGCTGTGGAGAGGGCTATGCTCGGGGTTTCTTTGAAGAATATGATTCGTTTTGAGGATATCCGACGGAAGAAGTGACCGTCATAGCTGAAAGCATTAGCAAGCTGATGTGTTCCGCGCACAATTTGTTTGTCAGGCCCACCATCAGTGTCCACGTTTCTGCACCGTAGGTCATGACAGGCAGGACGCACTGATTAAAGACTTTTGTCTTTAAACATTGTGGAAAGGGCGACGTGAAGACTTGACGCAGGTTTGCGAATGCCGTCTGTTTCAAATCTCCTAAACTTACACAGTTTCGTGATTTAGTAGGCTCGCTGAGTGGAATTACGGGACCAACAGATTTACACGCCAAATGCGCACTTTGTGGTGTAAATTCTGTATTTACTTGATGTGTGTTTAAATATTTCTCTTAAATATTCTGTGGTTCCAGCCAACGCCACCGGTGGTCATCCGCGCGCAGTTAGTTAAGAAGCAGTTGGAGGAAACCAAGACCCTCACCATCAAGCTGGAGAACAAGGAGGCTGACATCAAGGAGCTCAGGAAAGCGCTCAAGGTATGTGAGTGGCCTTCTATGCGTCCGGTGCGAGCTTCTATAACTGCGCTCTTGAAGAATCCACCCAGATCATTCTTGTGCCTCGCCAAGGTCTGCGCCCTGTGCCTGGGCAGCGCTGGCTCTGCCCTAGTTACAGCACTGTGTGTACTTTTACAATCTAAATCTAGACTAATATTATAAAAAGGTAAAAATTGTCACGTTGTAGTGGGTTATCTCTGTATCTACTAAAAACGATTTTGAAAATTCTCTTACCAATAGAAAGCTACGTTATTTGTGAGTGTCATAGGCTGTATAATTCATAAAGTTACGTAGTCCACGCGGCTCCACAGCTAGTATTAAATAAATATTTATATACATACACTTGTCTAATCCCAAACTAGGATTTTCTCCTGTGCTATGGAAATTAAACAGGGATTGGACAATTCACAAATATAACATCCAGAGCAGGACAAACTTGTACAAAGTTGTCTGTCCCCAGTGGGAATCGAACCCACGACATTAGGCGCTCGAGTCCAATGACCAAGCCACTAGGCCAACGAGGCGATCAAACAGTATCACGTGGACCATGGCATTGGGTTTTGAACATATGGTTAGATCCTTCATCATCAGGTTATTTTTGTCTCCACTGCAGGAGCACAACACTCTCTTATCTGCCGGAGACAGACGGAGGATTTGACCTACACTCCCCGCGCTGGCCAGACGGGTTGGGGAGGCCTGATTGATGTTTTATAATGTATTCCCTTAGTCGCCTTGTACGACATCCATGGGAAGAGTTGGAGTGATCCTATTCTACTCTACCGGAAACCACACGGATCTTTCACCGATACTGAAAGGTATTGGGTCCCATAATATACCGCGTGGTTCCCTGCTTAGAGTAAGGCCACCCCCAATCTTTCCATGGGTGTCGTCAAGGCGACTAGGGGATTGCACCAGGAAGGTTCTTGTGTATATTAAGATCATGCAGCCGACTCGCACTTTTTATATTGTACCCTTATTTTTGAAGGTTTCGACTCTTTTAGTAATTAAGCAATTAAATTCTGTTTTTTTTGGTTAATAAATAAATAAATAAATTACTGTAGTCCACGCTAGCGGAGGTTCGGGCACAGCTAGTCCTTAATATTTTAGGTACTCAAGTACAAGTTTGGCGTTCGTTTTTTTCCACTTATTGTTTTTTATATGCAGGCGAAGGCGGAAGAGCTGTCCGAGATGCAGATACGGCGCGAGCTGGGCGAACGGAAGCTGTCGACGTCGGCGCGCGACGCCGAGCTGCGCGCCGAGCAACTGCAGCGGCGGTTGGACGACGCACACAACCAGCTCAAACGGTACGCGCTCACATACCTTAGAGGAGCCGTGGTAGCCTGGTTGGTTGTGCACTCGCCTCACGTTCATGAGGTCGTGGGTTCAAACCCCGCCCGTACCAATGAGTTTTTCGAAACATCATCATCAGGTTATTTTTGTCTCCACTGCAGGAGCACAACCCTCTCTCATCTGCCGGAGACAGACGGAGGATTTGGCCTAAACTCCCCGCGCTGGCCAGACGGGTTGGGAGGCCTGATTGATGTTTTATAATGTATTCCCTTAGTCGCCTTGTACGACATCCACGGGTAGAGTTGGAGTTGTCGTATTCTACTCTACCGGAAACCACACGGTAATTCTCTGAACGTCATTTTGTAATTCGAAAGCTGAATCCGCGGTGAGATCCCACAATCGTATTCTGTAAAACTCTAATACACCAGTGGCGCCACAGCGACTAGCCTGGCTATGAGATGTCAAATTTGTCACAAGTGATAAATTTGACATTTGCCTCAGAAGGGGAGACGTCAGTGACCATTCTACGTCGTCAGGCATTATTGTGTATTCTGTGATTTAAGTTAGTTCAATTATAATTTAAAATGCATTGTGTTTGTAAATAAATTAATAACTTTCTCCTTCTACCCACAGCAAAGAGAAAGAGTTCGAAGAGACAATGGACCACCTCCAGCAAGACATAGATTCTCTGGAGACCGAGAGGGGCGCCCTGCGAGACAAGCTGAAGCTTTACGCCAAGAGAGGAGGCTCCCATCACGGTATGTACGGTCTATATACCCCACTAACGACTTTGTCAGAGTTAAATTTCAACCACTTTTTTATTTTGAAAAATAAAAAAAAACTTAGAAGAAAGAAAGAAAGAAAAACATTTATTAACTACCACAACTTAGTGGTTGGTTGCCTACGTCATTTCAATCAACTATGCATTTCAGTTGTTTTGTTGGTGGGGAAATACATAGGCATAACTACTATGTCGGACTCGCATCGATTGAAACCCCACGGTGGCTATCTCCAATCCCCGGCTTAAAACTTCCCATTCAACAACCAGTTGTTAACGTGGAATAAGGGGCATGCGTCCGGTGTCCCCTCGCACGTCCTCGGCGGCGCCCACTTCGGAAGGGGGGGAGGGGTGAATTGAGAGGGAGACTGAGTATCTCCATCTGCACCCTCGCTGTGCTGCCCTCCCCAGGGACGCATGGATGAGTACACAGTGCCTCCCGCGTCCTCGATTACACCTTTTAGTGGCCTTGTACCACAGGCAGGGGATACCGCGGCTGCACTCCTCGCCCCAGCCCGCAGAGCCAATGCATTTCATGTTTCTAGATCAACCCAGTTTGATCTTTTATATCATTTAGTATATTTTCATATATTTTTTTCCTATAGATTTGGAGCTCCTAAGTAAGTTTTTGTGTGTGTTTTTACATTTGAAAAAGTTTCTAATGTTGTGTTTTCTAATTAATTAATTGAGTGATTATTTCTAATATGTCTGTGTATCTCACTCTTAATAGAATACTGTATAATCCAAAATTACAAACATTTGGTAATCGACAAAAATGATTTTTTGAAATGATTATCGTTAACACGGACACCGTTCACCGGCTAATTGCAAGAAGTCATTAACTGCAGGGGAATAACCGTATTGCAAGAAAACTAAGGCGCCTTGACGACACCCACGGGAAGATTCGGGGAAAGCCTGGCTTAGAATAGGCCCCAATTTTCCCGTGATTGTCGTCCAAGGCGAGACGGACAGCAGTGTCCTCTTGTGTATATGAAGATCATTACTGCGTTCACAAATCCGCCTGCCAAGTGTGGTGATTATGGCAAATCCCCCAATGGACTGCCAACCAAAAGTGGCATTCTATTGGGGAGGCTTATGTTCAGCAGTGGACGTGTTTCGGCTGAAAATGATTAGTGACTTCCTGCACAAGCCGACGCGTTACCAATGTTTGCCGGTATGTTGATTCCTTGGCTGTAAATAATTCTAAGAGTATTGTGTGTGTGTGTGCGCGCAGTTACCACTACTACGCCGGCCGTCGTGCGGGACTTTCGAGATTACTCACGTAAGCCGAAACCATGTAGCGACGTGTCTAACCTACCAGTAGTGCTATTCTCTAAAATACAAACTCACGTGCGAGTCTCACTCAAGTGACTTCACTCACTTCGAAACCTATTCCGTTGGCAGTCTGTAAACTTTCCACTATCGACGTGAAGCGAGTTCTTTGTTCACTTCACATCGAAAGTGCTCTGGAATGTTTACAGAATTACCAATGGATTAGGTTTCGAAGTGATTGAAGTCACTTGAGTGAGACTCGCACGTGAGTTTGTATTTTAGAGAATATAACTACAGTAGTGTTGCCGAACCTCGACAATCAGTCACAATGTCGATGGTATGACAGCGCAAAATGTGGTGATACTGTTGACAACTTGCAACTATCTAAAATCAATAGCTGCTTGAGGGTAGAAAAAAATTTGTATAAGTATTCTTTCATTATACTGCTTATATATTCTGGTCACCTAAGATAGTAATTAGCCGTGTGGTTTCCGGTACAGTAGAATAGGACCACTCCAACTCTTCCCGTGGATGCCGTACAAGGCGGCTAAGGGAATACATTATAAAACATCAGTCAGGCCTCCCCAACCCGTCTGGCCAGCGCGGGGAGTGTAGGTCAAATCCTCCGTTTGTCTCCGGCAGATGAGAGAGGGTTGTGCTCCTGCAGTGGAGACAAAAATAACCTGATGATGAAGATAGTAATGAAATTATTGATTTGATTTTTTTCTAATTAATGGCTATGGCTGATCGGCAATTTACTTATAATATAGTCAATGTCTGGTTATTAGACAATCACGTGATAATTACAAATCAAATTTTGGCGCCATAACGCTCCACTGCTGTCAAACTAACATCGTAACGTACACGTTGCGTTGTTTGTAATTATAATAATAGATAGATAGATAAACTCTTTATTGCACACAAATTAAGGATAACAATAAAATAGGTACAGATTTTTGGAAAGTGTACAAAGGCGGCCTTATCGCTTAAAGCGATCTCTTCCAGGCAACCTTTCAATAATAATAATAAATTTATTTATTTCTTCTCACAAGGTAAATACATACAATAGTAATCATTATGCTAGACTTACAATAGATCTGAACTAGGCAAGTGCCTGTTTTACAGATCACCAGGCTCTCTCCACTCGGAATTAATCGACTCCATACCGAAAATGTAGGTTTCCACACCTATTCTTTATTTATTGACGGACATTATGACATCACGGACTCTGAATTAACGTTTGAAGTTACTGTCTCTAACATTTTTAAAACATGGATTTTTATAAAACGCAGAACGACGGGAGTATGAATTCATTTTGTGTGTTTTTTTTCGTAAAAATACCAGTTATTCAATATTCCGGAATATATATTACAACAGAATTTATGATTAACGCCAAATACGTTATGGATAACGTAGCCGCTCTGACATAAGTACCTGTTGTCGATAGTACTGCACTTCAATAGTAATACCACATTTTACGATATCGATACTATAGATATTCCTGCTATTGCTACCTATTGAAAAACTACCAATACTCGACAATGGATCGGCAACACTATTTAGCATGCCTTCCCTACTACCCATTACATAGGAGATGTTATGGAATTATACATTTTTACTTGCTTCTACTAGACGCTGTTTCTATTATTTTACCATGGTAAACTTTATTTTACCGCGTTAACAAGTGTTCTGTGTATTAATTCAGGATGTAAGCTCTTGCTCCAAGTTCACTCAATGTCGGTGCTGGTGTAATTTATAGCGTAGTTGAGTAATAAACATGTGTACATTGGAATTTAAAAAACTAACTTTCATACTTTTAATTCAGCTTAACGTAAATATCGAGACGAAATCTTTGGACAAACCAATCTTAGGGAACGTATCCATACTACGTGACCGGTTTGGGAGGGGGGAGAAGGGGGAGGTTTAGGTTTTTGTCACGTAGTTTTCATGGGAGCTGTAAATTGTTATAAAAACGTCGATCAAATCATTTGTTTGTTACAGTTATAATGAAAGTTTATTTTAAAACCGATATTTTACTGTCTAGGTTGAGGAATCTAGCGCTTTTTCGAACTAAGTTAGCGTCCAGCAAAATTACTATGTAAAACACTAAGGTAATACAAGATGGCATACAACATGGGTCAAAAGTTGCCAAAAATTGGATCACGTAATGTGGGTACGTCCCTTAAGTATTTATTACTAGCTATGTAAAAGTGACTTCCTCTTCAGAAACGGTGGAGAAGTTCTTACGTGACAAACATACAAACTAAAAGTGCAACGTTACAATTTCAGAACGTGACACTTTCTATAAAATATATTCAATGCAAGTATGTTTATGATAGTTTTTGTGTAATTCCACATCATCCTTGGTACGTTGATGTATTTAAATACGGTGAAAGTTACTGTTTGTTAAATAACATTTTGCATTGACTTACACTTTAAATTAATAAATATAGATATATAAAAATAATATATATATATTTCATAATATGAAAAATCGCTCCAAGGGGGTTTTTACAATCGGCTTGTCTAATAGATAAGTGTTAAATAAATTAATAAACCCGTCTGGCCAGCGCGGGGAGTGTAGGCCAAATCCTCCGTCTGTCTCCGGCAGATGAGAGAGGGTTGTGCTCCTGCAGTGGAGAAAAAATAACTTGATGATGAAATAAATAAATTATATATTACATACACTTGTCTAATCCCAAAAAAGGAGAAAGTTTTATGAGAATTAAACAAGGATAGGACAATTTACAATATGCCATCCAATTCGTATATCAAGATTTTAAAATAAAAATGCAAGTGTTAAACTATTTTATACTGACAAGATAATCCTTATTCCAGATTATTTGACGGCCTAGCTAGTCTAGTGCTTTAGGTCGTTATACTCGACCGCCAGAGATCGTAAGTTCGAATCCTATCAGGGATTGACAACTTTATACAAGTTGGTCCCGGGCTGGATGTTATTATATTAGTGAATTGTTCTGTCCTTGTCTAATTTCCGTAGTACAATAGATCCTAGTTTGAAAATAGACAAGTGTATGTATCATACGGCGGTGGACCGAGTTAAATGACCGTTGGAGGAATGTGACAGTTACACACAGATATCCTATCAAGATAGAACAGTTATAGCCATTTGTTTACTTCAGTTCCGCGCGTGTCGATTTCCGGACACAGCGCGCCCCTCCCGCGCACCCTTTACGCCTCGCGGTCATGTAGATACAGTTATGCAGTAAGAAACCGCGCAATATGGCACTTTTGCCATATGGCATTTTTGACGATGTCTACCAGACCTTGACAGTTTTTGACTTGAGTTTGATAGTTCCTGCAATATATTGCATATTGCTGGCACGCGTGTCAGTACGTACTGTGCAGTTATATATAGCAGAACTGTAATTGCAAGTTTGACATTAGGTATTCTATGGTTTGACGTTCCCTCCCTAAGCCGTTTAACTCGACACTACTGTGTGTATATGTATAAAATGTAAGTGAATGTATTTTATAAGCGGACTTGGGTATTTCGCGTTTTAGAAATATTCATAGAAATATATATAAAGTTGAAATATTAATCACATAGCGGCCGTGGCGCCGGTGGCCGCCCCGAAGGAAGTGAAGCGTAAGATAAATAATTTGATATCTGTTGTCATGTGTCCGTCTTTGTAGCATGGGTCCACGGTTTAATTATAATTTGCGATTATTTGTGTTTTAATTTACGATTGTTACGGCAGGCATGTATTTAGAGCGGTCTTAAAGGGAGGTTTTGCTTAACTTGTGGTTACTGAATTGCAATGGTGATCTACACTCGTTACTTTCGTAAAATCAAATGTATTTGATTAAAAAAATCACATCAACGTTAAACCAGTTTAAAAACCCTTGCAAACTGGATGCACTAAGAGTGTTAATTTTTCATTTAATAAAATACTCTGTCAAATCCGTTACATTTAATTTATGAAAATATTACATAAAAGTGAAGGGAAAGGTATTTTTTGTATAATAATTTATAACCAATCATAATACATTAATTTATAAGCTTTTTTACAGGAATGGAACTATTTTTTTTTTATTCTTTGTATGTTCTGTGCATGACTGTACATAATATTATGTCGTCTGATGTGTTAACTTTTAAGCTTTTTTAATAATTTTAACATTGACAATAGAATTTTTGGGAAGATTTTTGTTTGTTAACGTTAACCTCTTAAATTTGTACCTAAATCCATTCCTTTCCCTAAAACGTCTACTTTATTATCTGTCACAATCTGACATACGCAAGGACAATTAACTATGGCGTCTCAGACACTACAACTATGGACCTATTTTACAGCATTTTTGGTTACATATTTGGCCTGTGTGTTGGCTAGTTACAATATATACCACGTTATTTTATCAAGGGTACAAAATATCCATGTACATGAAGGAAATACAAAAAAAAAACAAAAATGTTTATTACAGAAACATAGGGGGTTACAGAGGATAGTTGGGGCCCTCTTTTAGACATAAAAATGTCTGTGCCAGAGGACCTCGCTCTTCCATACTTATTATATATAAATTTAATCAACTTGTGTGAGCGGTGTGTGTGTGTGTGTGTGTGTGTGCGTGTGTATGATATATATGTATGTATGTATATATATAAATGTGTGATACCATACGATTAAAGGAAACTAGCAGAAATACCATCCATTGTTTATTTTGTTTCCGAGACGCAAATGCGTGTGTTTTCGTACGCCATTTGCGTTGGAACAGACCACTTAATTTAAGTTTAACTTGCCCCTTCTAGGTTATAGATCAATGCATATTCCTTCCCAATTGTTCTCTGTCGCATTTAACATTATTATTAATAATTATTATTATATTGTGCCCAATTCCGAAGGCACCATGTTAAAATTTGACAGCACTAAATTGTTGCCATCCTTTTCACGCAGTATTATGAAGATAAAGACGAAATTAATTTTAATGATTTTTAAAGGTGTCTTCAGAATTGGTCTAATGTCAGTTTAACTGTCAATAATAAAAGCCTCGTGATCATGACTACTTTCTTAAACTCATTACAGTTCGTTTCACGTATGAAGGCGCTACATTATAATCAAAGATCGAAAGTAGGTAGTCTCATTTATGTACTTGCAACGAAAAGTTTATGTTAATGTGGATAAATGTTTATGTTATATAAATATGGACATCCCACGTAACTTATTTATTAATTTACAATTCGAAGGTCCTTCTCCTGCTTACCAGTATAATAAAATACAAATAATATGAAATTGCCTTAATTGGTTATTATATATTTTTTAATTGCGACCGCCTCGTTCGCTAAGTGGCTTGGTCACTGGACTCGAACGGCAGAGGTCGTGGCTCGATTCCCACCGGGGACAGACAACTTTGTACAAGTTGGGCCCGATCTGGGTGTTATATTTGTGAATTATCTCATCCTTGTAGTTTGGGATTAGACAAGTGTATGTAATATTATTCTTGTTATTGTTTCTCTATCACGGGATTTTCATTTAAAAAAATCCTATGAAAAGGTATATACATATACATATTTTCAAGCATATAAACGAGATTTGCAAGTATATAAACGACACTACCTAATTCCGATCCGTGATTATAGCATTACCCGACCACTACCTGACAGACAGGAAGGTAATGCTTATGACCCTGAGTTTCTTTATTTTCGTTTAGAAATTGATAGTAAGAGCGCTGACAGTACTTTTAACTATGTCAACTGATACCGCTGGACGATACGAAAAAGTGAGCTAAGTGCACTACGGACTACGTCAATTATACATTTATTATTTAGTTTTCTTAGAGTATCTTTAATAAATAATTTTGCTTTAATTTTCCGATTATTTCCGAGAAATTTTACATATTAGACGGACTAGTTTAGTTTAACCTCTTAAGTCTTTTTAAAATGAAGCGATTTTTTAAAATCATTTGTAAGAATAATGCGCTTACATTGAAATATCAATTTTTGTCAAAAATTACTGTTGATTCCATCAAATAATTCGTCAAAAATATGTTGCCGATACCAGAAAATTTTATTGCATGCATTCTTGATTTGTAAAAATATTATATTTTCAAATACAAATGATATTGTAATATCTACTCCGAATACAAAACGGAGAATTTAACTACATACATACATTGCCGAAGTATGAAGGTAGCATGGGCGAAGTAGCCGACTGCTCTGGAGTATTCTCCACAAGTTTTTTCGCGATGTTCTTGAAAAGGCGATGGGCACTAGAACTCCACGTGCCCTGGGTCTCGAACGAAACGCCTCAAAGATGAGGTCTCAACTGAGGCACTCATATTTTCGTATAATAAGATCAGCGGTATTAGATTACATTGGTAATCATATGGTCGGCGCTCACACTATACCAGCTTAGTCGATTCTGTGTGTGTGGGCATTAGATGTTTTTATTATTTTTGTATGAAAAAAAAAACATTAGTTTTCTTGCGCCTTCGTATTTGAAATGATTGTTATTATTTTAAATTTATCTTCTTTTTTATAAATAAAAACCATAATGTTCATAGAGGACACGCCCGTGAAGGTGACACCTGGCATCGTAGTTGGCGAGGTCAACGACGCTCTGCAGCATCAGCTCAAGGTTCTAAGCTGGTGAGAGTCTTTACTGCGTAACTTACTTTAGTGAATCTTGGTTTCTTGGATAGTATTCAGATGACTTTTTTAAGTTACCATCGGTGGTGGTAATAGCCACCACCTACCAATAAACCAAAAGGATGGAATAGATTGGATTGGAAAGGAATACTGTAACGCCCAGACGACGAGTTCTGGGCAGACGAGTTCTGGGCAGACGAGTTCTGGGCAGACGAGTTCTGGGCAGACGAGTTCTGGGCAGACGAGTTCTGGGCAGACGAGTTCTGGGCAGACGAGTTCTGGGCAGACGAGTTCTGGGCAGACGAGTTCTGGAGTGGAGACCGCGGATCGGCACTCGCAGGGTGGGACGCCCCGCCGCCAGGTGGACCGACGACCTGAAGAAGGTGGCCGGTAGCGGCTGGACGCGGAGGGCAGAGGACCGGGTGTGGTGGCGTTCATTTGGGAAGGCCTATGTTCAGCAGTGGACTTCTAGGGGCTGATATGATGAACGCCCGGTGCTTGGCAACACTGCCACATTCTTACGTCACGGAAACCAGCCAGTCAGAGCCGCGCCACTAGGTCTCACGCATGCGCTTGCCGCCGTGTCACGGCCTAAGCCAAGATGTGTTATCTCTTTCTTGTCATAGTTTGATTTGCATCAAACGGAATCTAATTATATTTTTATTAGTTTAATCTTGTGTTCGTCAGTGTAATATCCTGTCACATCAGAACTAGTGAAGACCTTTCTCGAAGCTGGAGCTATTATTTCATCTCCGCACCTTAAACGAGGACCTACTCTGCTGAACCCTACACACCCATACGCCAAAATACTAATTTATTTATTAACGTGGACACTGACGGTGGGCCTGATACACAAGTGTCAAGTCGCCCAGCGAGCTATGGAGAGGGCTGTGCTCGGGGTTTGTTTGAAGGATATGATTCGTAACGAAGAACGAAGGTGACCGACATAGCCGAAAGGATTAGGTGGGCGTGCCACATCTTAGCAGAACCGACGGCAGTCCACCCGGGGATAGGGAGGGTTGAAGGCCGTGTGTGGGGGCGTTCACTGGGGAAGGTCCAGCAGTGGTCGTCTAAGGGCTGACATGATGATGATTGATAACTAAATCATACTAAAAAACTTGGCCACAGGACCGTGGACCGCGAGCGCTCCGCCCGCGTGGCCGCGTGCCGCCGCGCCGAGCGCGCCTCGCTGCGCGCGCTGCGCCCGCTGCAGCACCCCGGCGCCCCGGGCGCGCGGGCCCGCCGGCTGGCCGCGCAGCAGCTCGAGAGGGACTTGACTAACTTGCAGACTGGAAGTATTTATTTTGCCATAAACTACATGTCACTTACATAGGTGGAACATTATTAATTACATACCTAACGCTCCCGCCTTGGTCCCAGAGGGGTAGGCAGAGGCGATTTATCGTCACTTTGCGCAATCTAATGTCGTCAAGCGTCTTTCCTTTGCCCGCTTTTCGCGCCGTGATACCCCTTGACGTGATGTGTTGCGAACAACATCGCCGCCTTGTTGAGGTACCACGACTAGCTAGGGAAATAATGGTCCACCTCCTCCGAGACCCGCATTATTAATTAGTGGTTTCAATGTAAATTTACCCAAAGAGTGTAATAAGTAAGGTAACGAATTTGGTACTAAACGTATTATACTTGTCCTTTCGGTTACTCTAAGGTAGACTGGAAGAGATCCCTAAGTGGGATAAGTCCGCCTTTGTACACAGTTTAATTCCTATTTTATTATTGTTGTTATTTTTGGTACAACAAAACGTTTACATACATGCATACATACATACATACATACAAACGAATTCTTTAGATCAAATAGCCTCGGGAGAGACATCTGCGACCCGACTTAATAGAGACATTTAAGATACACACAAATACAACCTGCCAGACCTGCACAAGACACACGGCCGTTGCGAGGACACCATCTGAGAGCAGGCCGCACTAACTGAAATTCGAATGTCGCACTTCACTTTCTGAATAATAGAGTTGGTCAATCGTGGAACAGGCTCATGGAAGCAAGTGGTTTCAGCCACAACAAAAAACTCTTTTAAGAATCGCTTTGACAACTAGCTTGAAACTAATAAAAAAAAATGTCAGACATTCACACCAATTATCAAGTCCCAAACTAGGCAGAGCCTGTGCTATGGTTACTAGATAACGGATACACATACTTAAATAAATATATAAACATCCAAGACTTGGGTACAAACATTCATATTCATCATACGAACGTTGCCCCTAAAGGGATTCGAACCCGCAACCTCCGGCGTGGCAGTCCGAGAGCTACCCCATTCCGCCACGGAGGTCGTAATATACTTTAAAAGTTAAATAAATCACCGCGCGTAGTACGAACGAGAAGCAGTTTTCTGATGACGTGTAAACAAATATCATATCAAGATAGAATGGTGAAGTAGGCGTGACCAGCGTGCCAACGATATGCAATATATCAAATGCTTAATCGTTTCGCGCAGAGTCAAAGTCGGGTAAACATCGATAAAAAATCTGCAAAAATGTCTGCGCGGTTTGTCACTGCATAATTGTATGGTTACCGCGACGCGTAAAGAGTGCGCGGGAGGGGCGCGCTGAGTCCGAAAATCTGCACGCGCGGTACTGATATAAACAAATGTTTTAACCATTCTACCTTGATATGATTCCTGTGCGTTGTCCCTTAAATTACTATTAAAAAAGTTTTGGTTTCTGACGCTTGGGGCGCTGGTGAGCATCTTTGCATTCTGAAATTTTTTTGGTACAAATACCTTTGCCGTGTGGTTTCCGGTAGAGTAGAATAGGACCACTCCAACTCTGCCCGTAGATGTCGTATAAGGCGACTAAGGGAATACATTATAAAACATCAATCAGGCCTCCCCAACCCGTCTGGCCAGCGCGGGGAGTGTAGGCCAAATCCTCCGTCTGTCTCCGGCAGATGAGAGAGGGTTGTGCTCCTGCAGTGGAGACAAAAATAACCTGATGATGATGATGAAAAAAAGTTGTATGCTCTTTCGGTACAAGCAGATTTTATTTGAAAATAACAAAAAAGGTTTTGCAGGACGCAAATAAATAAAGTTTGTTTCTTGCGCAGGAGTGGACGCTGTTTGTAGCTCGCTCGGGACTGGTCAAGTTCCCCGATGACCCCGCTAAGTACGGGAAAGCTCTTCAGCAGCACAAGGAGAAGCAACGGGAGATCAGGAGACAGCTGGAGGTCAGTTTTGAAGATAAATATCTAATAAATAAAATCGTAAACATCGCGTGTCTGTACATTGAAGATATTTCCAAAAAAGAAATTGAGGGGTCTAAGGATAAGTAACAGAACATATTTCAGTCATTTTTGGAATTTTTGTCTGTATGTCTGTTTATCTGTTTGTCTGTGAGTTTGTGCACGCTTCACTTAAAAACTACTGACCGGATTTTGATGGACTTTTCATAAAAACATGGGGCTTAACTTAACATTTAGTCTTTATTTTATCGCAATCGGCTAACTCAGTCAAAAGTTATGCACATTTTTAGTTTTCAAATACATTAGTAGGTAAGGTTAATATGCAACATATTGCACATAATAGTATTTCCGTACTATTCAGATTGCGATTGGATTACATTTGGAGCTGCGAGTGGGAATTGGAGTGGTAGTGGTAGTGGGAGTGGGTGTGGGCGTGGGCGTGGGAAAAGGGTGTGGGAACGGAAGCGGGAGGGGAGCGGAAGCGGGAACGGAAGCGAGAGTGGATGCGGGAGTGGGAATGGGAGCGGATTCTGTAGTTCACGCGAGCGGAGCCGCGGGCACAGCTAGTAATATAATATAAATATACATTTAGCTGGTACCAGGTGATGCAGGATGCGGAATACATACATACATACGAACTTACATAGTCACATAAATACATATATGCATGCATATATACATATGTAGCGGCAAGCGGAACGCTGATTATACGTATCGTCCATCAGACGACGCGACGCGTGGCTAAAGTTAGCCCCGTTACGGCCTGGCCACGGAGATTTTCGATTCGCGCGATGCGCGGCGGAAACAAATGTATGGGACAGTACTGCGCATGCCACCGTGTCGAGCGGCGGTCGCCGAAAATAGCGCGGGAGGTGACTATATCGGACGAGGCGGTGGTCGCTACTGTCCGTGGCATGGTTGCCGCGCCGCGCGAATCGCCGCCTCGTAATCCGCGCCGCAGGTTGCGTCGCCGTTGTCCGTGACCAGGCCGTAACTGTTTATTCACACGTGGTCAATACACATTACAAGTTACAACGGTTACACGGGCGGCGGACGGGGAACGACTAAACGGTGGAATACGCAGTGCTGTTCCATACATTTGTTTCTGCCGCGCATCGCGTCGCCCGTCGCGCCTCGGTGCCGTTCAGCAGTATGCGTCCGTCGCACCGCTCGTCGCGGCTGTGCGTGGCTAGCTAGATACATTCCTATACATTTGTTTTGGCCGCGCATCGCGTTTCCGATCGCATCGCGCGAAGCGAAAATCTCCGTGGCCAGGCCGTTAATCTTTAATTTCATAATCATTTATTTCCCATACGTCAGTAGAACAATAATAACAGTTAACAAGTAGACAAGTAGTTAACAATAAACCCTACACACATATACATACATACATACATACCTACATACATACCTACATACATACATACATACATACATACATACATACATACATACATACATACATACATACATACATACATATATTTCATTCCAGATTAATAGTCCTATGAAAACCAACGCTATTTACGTCTCGGTAACATATACATGAAAGGGTCACAAGCAGCAAAAATAGGTTTGTATTACCAAGTAAACTTTGCGGTCCACTTAGGAACACCATCTATTGTGTATTTTGTTTTCGAGACGCAAATGCGTTTGTTTTCATAGGACTATTAATCTGGAATGAAATATACATACATACATACATACATACATACGTACGTACGTACGTACATACATACATACATACATACATACATACATACATACATACATACATACATACATACATACATACATACATACATACATACATACATACATACATACATACATACATACATACATACATACATACATACATACATACATACATACATACATACATACATACATACATACATACATACATACATACATACATACATACATACATACATACATACATACATACATACATACATACATACATACATACATACATACATACATACATACATACATACATACATACATACATACATACATACATACATACATACATACATACATACATACATACATACATACATACATACATACATACATACATACATACATACATACATACATACATACATACATACATACATACATACATACATACATACATACATACATACATACATACATACATACATACATACATACATACATACATACATACATACATACATACATACATACATACATACATACATACATACATACATACATACATACATACATACATACATACATACATACATACATACATACATACATACATACATACATACATACATACATACATACATACATACATACATACATACATACATACATACATACATACATACATACATACATACATACATACATACATACATACATACATACATACATACATACATACATACATACATACATACATACATACATACATACATACATACATACATACATACATACATACATACATACATACATACATACATACATACATACATACATACATACATACATACATACATACATACATACATACATACATACATACATACATACATACATACATACATACATACATACATACATACATACATACATACATACATACATACATACATACATACATACATACATACATACATACATACATACATACATACATACATACATACATACATACATACATACATACATACATACATACATACATACATACATACATACATACATACATACATACATACATACATACATACATACATACATACATACATACATACATACATACATACATACTAGAGATGTACCGACTAGTCGCCGACTAGTCGGCCATATTTGTAGTCTGCGACTATTCGGCTAAAAGTCTGCAAAAACCGCCGACTAGTCGGCCTATTTTTTTTCCTTAATTTTTTAGTTCCTCTATTAATAAAATAATATACGTTGTGTTAGCTACATAATTCAACATTGTTTTATTTTTTACTAATTAAAACACCAAGTCTCACACGTAAACAATGATAAAAAATGCAATGCCCTTGAGTATGCAATGCACCCTTACTTTGTGAAAGACATTAATTTATTGGAAAGTGTCCAGAGAAAAGCTACAAAAATCCCTTTCTGCCTAAGGAAGAAACGTTACGAACAGAAACTGCAAATTTTGAAACTGCCCTCCCTTCAGGAACGACACAATCGTGGTGACCTTATCCAAACCTCAAAATACTGACTGACAAATATGACTGTCCTGACCTGAAGTCCATCTCCAACCTCAGTTGCATCCACAGAGCAAGGCACAAAAATGACATGAAGTTGTTGACAACTCAATCTAACACCCTCGTCGGCCACAACACGCTCAACAACAGGCTCGCGAGCACGTAGAACAAGTTACCGCAGGACGTTGTCGAAGCCCCCTCAGTGAACACCTTTAAAAACAGACTAGACAAGTTCAACAAAAACCAGTGTTACAAGTGACAATTCAAATACTTAAATACACCAGTTCAGATATAGGCATACCAGCAAATTGCTGCTCGCCTATTATCCCTATAATAATAATGTAAACAAAAACACGTCCCGACAAGTCCGCCTGGCCACCGCCAGGCGCCGCACGCCGGAACACGAGCCGAAAGACTATTCACGAATATTGCCGATGTCATCCGAAAGCAATGATCGGCTTGGCCGACTAGTCGGCCGACTAGTCGGCCATTTTGCAGCCGACTAGTCGGCTAGTCGGGTAGTCGGCCAAAGTCATAGTCGGCCCATCTCTAATACATACATACATACATACATACATACATACATACATACATACATACATACATACATACATACATACATACATACATGCATGCATACATACATACATACATACATACATACATACATACATACATACATACATACATACATACATACATACATACATACATACATACATACATACATACATACATACATACATACATACATACATATATTTCATTCCAGATTAATAGTCCTATGAAAACAAACGCATTTGCGTCTCGAAAACAAAATACACAATAGATGGTGTTCCTAAGTGGACTGCAAAGTTTACATGGTAATACAAACCTGTTTTTGCTGCTGGTGACCCTTTCATGTATATGTTACCGAGACGTAAATAGCGTTGGTTTTCATAGGACTATTAATCTGGAATGAAATATACATACATACATACATACATACATACATACATACATACATACATACATACATACATACATACATACATACATACATACATACATACATACATACATACATACATACATACATACATACATACATACATACATACATACATACATACATACATACATACATACATACATACATACATACATACATACATACATACATACATACATACATACATACATACATACATACATACATACATACATACATACATACATACATACATACATACATACATACATACATACATACATACATACATACATACATACATACATACATACATACATACATACATACATACATACATACATACATACATACATACATACATACATACATACATACATACATACATACATACATACATACATACATACATACATACATACATACATACATACATACATCCCAAGTAGCATTTTACTCCATTTAAGAGTACACATTTAGTTCCCATGTGAACTTAAAGCATTATTACAGTTCACTCGTGATGTATAAGCTGCATTATTGCGATTAACACCACCTATACCTGTCTAAGGGACTTATAGGAGTGTAGAGTTATACTTTTATACGGTTGTTGGTGTTATAATACTCTAACAACTGTCCTTTAGTCAGCCGTCTGACTAAGAGCATTATAGGAGGGTAGAGATACGGCAATCGCTGTTTAACGGTCTACTTGTACGATGTTATACAGCTAGCATATTAATAGAACACACGTGGTCATTTATACAGCCAAAGGCTGTTATGTTTACTTGTTATAGACTGTTATACAGCTAGTAGCTGTAGTAGGAGTTGTTTGTGGTCATTAAAATAACCTTTTTTACTATCTGTATAGAAGTGTTTAAATGGTTCACATGTGCACTGTAGGCTGTTAAAAGGACTACATGTGTTGTCCATTAACTTCAATAGCAGTTTATTTGTCCACAAGTACTACTCTTATTTGCTGTAAGCTGAACATGAATGTGAATGTGATATTCTATTACACTTATCCCACAAGCTGACGTGTATTGTGTTTATTACGTCGCGTGCAAAAATTTGTGAAAATGAATAAAAAATCTTGGAAAATAAGAGCCAGAACCGGTGGAATAAGAAGAAAAATTGCAAAAGAATATTCGCAAATTCGTCCCTCTTTATCTAGTTTGTTTACATTCTTTTAAATACCTCCTTGAACAACGTAGTGTCTTTGTAAGTGTAAATACTCTGACACCAAACTGTGTGGCTCACACGAAAACAAAAAATGTTTTTTGTTAGTTTGTTACAAAATTTGTACTTTAGGTATTCATACTTGACTTAGTACCTGGGCTAGGCGATTTAACGGACAATAATTATTATTGCGGATCTCTAAAACTTCAGTATATGAAAGAATAAAACGATGATCACAATTGACCTGAATTACATCTTAAAGCTGTACATAAGTTCACATTAGAATACATTTATAGACATTGGTTCTGTAGTGGTACAAATGTGGGACTTCATATAGCCAACAGCATTCTAACAGAACACATGTGAACCTATATACGCTCTAGCCGTATTTCATTTCCACCATTTTGTTCACGTAACCTAAAATATTTACCATATAAATCTCCAAAATTATCATGCAGATTTATCACAAAATACGCAGATAGAGCGATTGAGTTTTGGTTTCATGTTTTAATTAATTACCGTAGTATAATTATAATGCCAATATAATATCAAAAACTGAAAATTGTAGATTTCCTCTCAGCCAGTTTTAAATATTTTAAAATGAATATCGCGTTTTTACAGAGGCGCGTGAATATTTTAGCTGTGAATATGTATACATTTCACGATAAAATTGCATTCCCATGGCATTTAACATTATTAAGTATTTAAAACAGGTATACTTACCGCGTGTTATCATAAATTTTTATCCAATTGATATACGCCGGAGTTAATGTTTCTGATGGCCGGGCGTACACACAAAACCAAACTAAATGAGGAAAATTATTAAATAAAAGAAATAATTTAGGACACACGTGAACTTTAGGTAGCACTGGAGTACTTTTGTGGGATTTTATAACTGTGAAGGCTGTGTATTTAGCCACTTGTTACTCTTTATTACCCTCATGGACGTTGTATGGTTCACATGTGTCCCATATAGCGCCGTAAGTCAGCCTTTAAGCCCGATGTTACTACTTAAACTGCTAATATAACGCTAATGTACAGCCATAGTGAACTTAAGGCTGTCTAATTTGTGCCCAAACTGGTTCTATAAGATATAATAAATATATATAAGGTTATACAGCTGACTTACACAGCTTGTGGAGTACATGTGAAACACTATACATCTTATATAGAACCCCGAATGCCACTTGGGATACATACATACATACATACATACATACATACATACATACATACATACATACATACATACATACATACATACATACATACATACATACATACATACATACATACATACATACATACATACATACATACATACATACATACATACATACATACATACATACATACATACATACATACATACATACATACATACATACATACATACATACATACATACATACATACATACATACATACATACATACATACATACATACATACATACATACATACATACATACATACATACATACATACATACATACATACATACATACATACATACATACATACATACATACATACATACATACATACATACATACATACATACATACATACATACATACATACATACATACATACATACATACATACATACATACATACATACATACATACATACATACATACATACATACATACATACATACATACATACATACATACATACATACATACATACATACATACATACATACATACATACATACATACATACATACATACATACATACATACATACATACATACATACATACATACATACATACATACATACATACATACATACATACATACATACATACATACATACATACATACATACATACATACATACATACATACATACATACATACATACATACATACATACATACATACATACATACATACATACATACATACATACATATATTTCATTCCAGATTAATAGTCCTATGAAAACCAACGCTATTTACGTCTCGGTAACATATACATGAAAGGGTCACAAGCAGCAAAAATAGGTTTGTATTACCAAGTAAACTTTGCGGTCCACTTAGGAACACCATCTATTGTGTATTTTGTTTTCGAGACGCAAATGCGTTTGTTTTCATAGGACTATTAATCTGGAATGAAATATACATACATACATACATACATACGTACGTACGTACGTACATACATACATACATACATACATACATACATACATACATACATACATACATACATACATACATACATACATACATACATACATACATACATACATACATACATACATACATACATACATACATACATACATACATACATACATACATACATACATACATACATACATACATACATACATACATACATACATACATACATACATACATACATACATACATACATACATACATACATACATACATACATACATACATACATACATACATACATACATACATACATACATACATACATACATACATACATACATACATACATACATACATACATACATACATACATACATACATACATACATACATACATACATACATACATACATACATACATACATACATACATACATACATACATACATACATACATACATACATACATACATACATACATACATACATACATACATACATACATACATACATACATACATACATACATACATACATACATACATACATACATACATACATACATACATACATACATACATACATACATACATACATACATACATACATACATACATACATACATACATACATACATACATACATACATACATACATACATACATACATACATACATACATACATACATACATACATACATACATACATACATACATACATACATACATACATACATACATACATACATACATACATACATACATACATACATACATACATACATACATACATACATACATACATACATACATACATACATACATACATACATACATACATACATACATACATACATACATACATACATACATACATACATACATACATACATACATACATACATACATACATACATACATACATACATACATACATACATACATACATACATACATACATACATACATACATACATACATACATACATACATACATACATACATACATACATACATACATACATACATACATACATACATACATACATACATACATACATACATACATACATACATACATACATACATACATACATACATACATACATACATACATACATACATACATACATACATACATACATACATACATACATACATACATACATACATACATACATACATACATACATACATACATACATACATACATACATACATACATACATACATACATACATACATACATACATACATACATACATACATACATACATACATACATACATACATACATACATACATACATACATACATACATACATACATACATACATACATACATACATACATACATACATACATACATACATACATACATACATACATACATACATACATACATACATACATACATACATACATACATACATACATACATACATACATACATACATACATACATACATACATACATACATACATACATACATACATACATACATACATACATACATACATACATACATACATACATACATACATACATACATACATACATACATACATACATACATACATACATACATACATACATACATACATACATACATACATACATACATACATACATACATACATACATACATACATACATACATACATACATACATACATACATACATACATACATACATACATACATACATACATACATACATACATACATACATACATACATACATACATACATACATACATACATACATACATACATACATACATACATACATACATACATACATACATACATACATACATACATACATACATACATACATACATACATACATACATACATACATACATACATACATACATACATACATACATACATACATACATACATACATACATACATACATACATACATACATACATACATACATACATACATACATACATACATACATACATACATACATACATACATACATACATACATACATACATACATACATACATACATACATACATACATACATACATACATACATACATACATACATACATACATACATACATACATACATACATACATACATACATACATACATACATACATACATACATACATACATACATACATACATACATACATACATACATACATACATACATACATACATACATACATACATACATAATGCTCACGCCTACATATTTCGTGGCTGGAAGAGATCTATTATAGAGTTAAGTCCACCTTTGTACACTTTTTTTCATCTATGCTTTTGTGTAATAATATAATGAAGATTCATTTTATTAATGTTATTCCACCATGAAAGTTCATATGACACAGGTAATAAAGTGAGGTCCGTTACAGGAGCGCCTGGCGGCCCTCCAGGCGGAAGTGCGCAGTCAGCTGATGTTGCACCGGCCCTGGCGCTGCGTGGAGGCCGACTTCGCGGAGTTCCCGGCGCCCGAGCTGGCGGCGGTGAGTCTCAAGTTTAAAGCTATTGTCATGACGCTGATTGTTGCTCCCCGGTCGAGCCCCATTATGGTAACCGCGCTAGTTTGCATATCGTCAGTGGAAGGGTAAAAACGCTAAAGCGCCAGTTTGACAAGTTTACAGGAGAGAGGTCTAATGTTTTTTTATGTTTTTTTCGGAAAAAACTAATATTTCGTTTTTTACGAGGAGTATTTTTATGTAACTTGAAAAAAAATACGATTGTATAATATCTGCTTAATTATGTAAAACAAAGAATCATTATATGTCTTTTATTTTACGAGATATATGTCGCATTAGCGAAAATCACCTGAACATACTGAACATATAAGAAATGTTAGTCAGGTAAAAAACGGTAAACATATACATAGACAGATCGACGCAGAAAAAAAATAGTCAAATGGGATATATAACTCATTTTCGACCAATGTGTCGTTTTAGCGTTTTTACCTTTCCACTGACATTTGAAGACAAAGTTATTTAAAAAAAAACATGCAAGGTAGGTAAGTGTTATTCCGGGTAATATTCACAACTATGGAATGCGAGGGTCTAGGTTATAAAATGAAATGCGTACGTACTTGGCACTGGCTATAATTGTACTGAATCCCCTGCCGAGCGGGCGCAGCCGCTTCCTGTCATATACAACTACCCTCAATCTACTAACAGTAAGCATATTTCCTGAACTATTAGTTGTATATTAGAATAATGACGTTGCCAAGTCTGCTAATCCTCCAAGTCGCTACCTATGTCAGGGAAAACTTGGACGATTATGAGGGGCTTGGTGACTGTCACGCATACTCCACCCGGCACGCGAAAAGGCTTCGCCCCATCACCCACACCCTAGTGAAGTGCGCGAAAACGATACGAGTAATGGGTCCCGCGGTGTACAACCGACTTCCCACTGAGGTCACCAGCTCTCCGAGCCTACCTATTTTTAAAAAGAGACTGTGCGCCTGGCTTGTCGAGCAGGCATTTTATTGCTATGAAGAGTTCTTGCAGAACGCATTAAAACTTATTTAGTTTTAAGAATTTTATTAGACATTTTTATATTTATGTTAGTTATTGATGTTTTTATATTTAATTGTGTTTAATTTGCCTTTATAATTTGATTTCATTTAACCTGTGTATAATTTTTATTTGACCTGTAACGGAAGTTATCAATAAAGTATGTCTATGTCTATCAAAATGAATTAATGCGGTAATTTATTGCATTCCATGGTGTCAACACATGGTGATCTTTAACAGAGTTCGTCATGGGCCTCTTTGGGCCAACAATATTGGCGACGTTCGTTATCAAGTCATTTATTATTATAATAGCTGTTGCCCGCGACTTCGTCCGCGTGGACAACTTAACATCACAAATTATTATGTATTTCCCGTAGGAATGTGATGTTTTTTCGGGATGAAATTGAGTAACAAATATTTAAATATCCAAACTTTGGCATTTATAATATTATCTTATCTTATCTTCTCAGGGGGCCAGGAAGACCTGGCGACACTTCGACCCTTCAGGATCTTTTGTGCCAAACCCCTGACCACCAACGGTGCCCCAAGCCGATTTGTTGGACTTCACATACGCCTCAGAATTTCTTCTTTGGCATATGCAGGTTTCCTTACGATGTTTTCCTTCACCGAAAAGCCTGTGGTATTATAAGTAAACCGTACTTACTTATTTATAATATTAGTAGGATAAATGCATATAAAATAATAATAACCATTTTGTTAATTACTTAATGAAGCAAACTTTTTTCATTGACTGTGTTTTCTTAGCTCTAATAGCTTTTGCGGAAATAAAAAATACACTTCCCCCCTCCCAGATACATTGGGGGGGTGGGGGGGGGGGGGGGAAGCCTTGGGGTGTCAACTCCCATCCTTTGAAGAAATACTTCTAAGAACCTAAGGAAAACTCTATTCTAGGTTACTTAATTCGAGGTTTCACTAAAATTATGCATAAATAGCTTGTGCTGATGTAGTTATGTTCTGTGAACAGGCGCTGTCAGCGAAGGCGCTGGACATCGGCACTATACGGTACCCGGCCGCGCCCGGGCAGAACGACGACACGGTCTACGTGACGAGATCACAACTAGACAAGTGAGTAACCACCCTATCTTCTTCTTCTCTGTCGTTCCCTCACTGCTGAGGATCGCGACCGTATAAAATGCGGCTCCACGCATAGCGGTCATTGGCCACGCACTGCTTCAAAGTCAAAGTCAAAATCATTTATTCCATATGAGTACACTTGGTACATTTATACACGTCATTTTTTTATCGACTACCGCTTCCTAGGTGTGTACTTTAATTTTCTTTTCTTTTTCAGACTGCGCGAGCTGGTATCGGAACTGCAGTCCGATGACGTGAAGCTAGAGCTGATCCCTCTAGACAATACCGTCTGTGCTGCGTAGACACAATTACCCAATTAAATTAATTAATATATTTAATAAATCATGAATTAATTAGTGGTGCAGGCGATACCGATACGATACGTCGGATATCGGCGTATCGGAGCTTTTTGCAGATATATCATCATGTCAGCCCTTAGACGTCCACTGCTGGACATAGGCTTTCCCCAATGAACGCCACCACACCCGGTCCTCCGCCCTCTGCATCCAGCCGCTACTGGCCATCTTCTTAAGGTCGTCGGTTCACCTGGCGGCGCGGCGTGCCGATCCGCGGTCTCCACTCCAGAACTCGTCTGCCCCAACGGCCGTCGGTTCTGCGACATATGTGGCCCGCCCACTGCCACTTCAGCTTACTAATCCTTTCGGCTATGTCGGTGACTTTCGTTATTCAATTCAAATATTCTTTATTGTGCACCAAACTTACATAGAAGGATGAATTTAGTGCACAACGGCGGCCTTATCGCTTTCAGCTATTTCTTACAGGCAACCTTTGGGTGGTGGCGAATTTTTTGAGGAGTTCTTCGTCGGATCTCCTCATTACGAATCATATCCTTCAAACAAACCCCGAGCATAGCCCTCTCCATAGCTCGCTGAACGACTTGAAACTTGTATATCAGGCCCACCGTCAGTGTCCACATACATACATCAATGTACAGAACTTCAATTCAAACTTGGCGCGCTAGTGCATCGCGACTCAGTATGAAGCTATCTCAGTGTGATGTTGTATTGTTGTGATAGATGACCTCCGTGGCGGAACGGGGTAGCTCTCGGACTGCCACGCCGGAGGTTGCGGGTTCGAATCCCGCTGGTGGCTAATATTCGTATGATGAATATGAATGTTTGTACCCAAGTCTTGGATGTTTATATATTTATTTAAGTATGTCTATCCGTTATCTAGTAACCATAGTACAGGGTCTGGATAATTGGTGTGAATGTCTTACATATTTATATTTAGTTCATTTATTTTGTAGACTGATTAAACGTTAGGTTAAAATTGAAAATTAAATTCGCTATTAACATACCTATTCGTAATTTTTTCTTGCATTAAAATTAAAAATTGGCACTAGCTTGCTCGTATCGGTGTATCGTATCGGTATCGTATCGGTATCGGCGATATTTTTCTAAAAATATCGTATCTGCAGATCAGTGTATCGTTGCACCCCTATAATTAATATTATAAAGACACTAGTATTCGTATAGCAAGGTTGTATAGATGTTAAATACAACTTCCGAAAAAATTATTAAATATTATTAACTCGACACATCGCACGCTTATTAAAATACTGACCTAACTCAAAATTTGGGTGCCTTTAGTTTTATTAGTACCTAACAGATAGAGTTTGTAACTTACCTTGTCCCGAAAAAAAAAACGCTCGTTTTTCTTATATATTATATTCTTTATTGCACATAAATTTAAAAAAAAAGGGGGCATAACATAAAAGTGTACAAAGGTGGACTTATCTCTATAAGAGATCTCTTCCAGCCAACCTTCACTGTGGGAAAAGCTTAAACAAGCGGTGGGTCAAAAACAATAAAAATTAAATGTGCATGGATTTGTTAAAGAAATGTTCACGTATAGATTTTCATTGGTTATTGTTACTATTATTCGAGTTGGGGCTATTTCAAGATCTCAGTCTAGACCTTGTATCACTGCGACTATTTCTGGTCTATTGTGGTCGCCACTATGCTATAGTTCCGTGTTAAGCCTTGCAGCAGTTAGAAACTGCACAATGCTTTTAGCACTGAGTTGTTTTACTTCGTCAGGGTGAAGCAAGTAGTTAACTAGGCATTTTCATTGGTTACGAAAAGTTTGTGATTTTGCATTATTTTGGCCCCGCGGTGTTCGTTTGTTCAATTTTCCCGTGGTAACTTTAATGTACCGCCAAAAAGGGTCCCTCGTTACTGCCGGGTTATTAAATTCCTGCGTGCAAAAATTTCATTTAACCGCAAAGGTTCGCATGAAATTAATTAGGATAGGCCTGCGCCACGCTTGGAGGTTATAGACAATTTTTGTTTCACTGCTTACTTCTATTGTTTATATAATTATTGTAAACCAAATAGGTAAACTATAGACAAATACAAATGCTTTAAAATTAAAATATTCATCTCATAATGTAAATTGAAATTATTAATATAAAATATTGTTTTTCGCTATTGTTAAATTTATTATCTAGCTGAATATATTAACAAAAATTACATTAAACTGTAACAATTATAAAAAAAAACATACATATAAAATAAAATTAAAAAAAATCAATGTCAATAATAGGTATTAACAACAAATTCTTAAAATTAAAAATAATTAAAAATACCACTCCGGCCGTTTTTGTAACTGAGATTCGACGTTCTTAATTTCGTATTTTTAAAATGTTTTCAATGTATAAAATTCGTCCAAACTGTAAAACGCGTGCTCGATAAGCCAGCGTTTGATCTGTGTCTTGAATGCCCTTAGGCTTCCGGTGTTATAGAACTAATGGGAGTTTATAAAATTGACAGAAATTCTATTCAAATATGGACGTTGTTGCTAAAATAATTCCTATGTGCTCCATTTATTGGGTTGATTTTTCAACAGCATTTTATAGATTTTTTTTCTTTTAAAAGACTATAAAATGGTATTAAAAACCAACAAAAATTTAATTGATGACATAGGTGGTATTTTATTGTATCGCACATTAAAACAAAATTTAAATAGAACATAAGTATAGAAAGTAATTGTTTTGTTAATTGTTAAAGGATTGAAACGTTTCATCCAACAGTAATCATTTCCTAAAATGACCACTTAATTAAACTGTCCACTTTTTAAAAATAAGTGATAATAAAATGATCACTTAATTAAACTGTCCATTCTTAAAATGGCCACTTCTAAAATTGTCCGCTTCTTAAAATGTCCACTTTTGCAAATGTTATGTTATGATGCTGTGACATTACGACAGAGCGACAGACAGGGTTCCGTTTTCGCTATTAGCCTACAGAACCCCAATAAAAATAGGGTACATTCCAGATGAGGATATTTGCAAAGTGTGGATACTTTAAGAAGTGGACATTTTAAGAATTGGTCATTTCAAAAAGTGGACATTTCAAGAAGTGGACATTTAAAAAATTTGACTTATCAAGAATGGATATTTTAAGAAGTGGACATTTTTAGAATTGCTTATTTCAAGAAGTGGACAATTTAAGAATTTGACATTTTAAGACGTGGCCATTGTCCGACGAAACGGATTCAACTTGTAATTTGTCTAGAAATTTTATTTATGCACTAGCTGTGCCCGCGGCTCCGCTCGCGTGGACTACAGATTACAGACTACAGATCCGCTCCAGTTCCCACTCCCGCTCCCTTTCATTTTCCCACTTCAACCCCACTCCCACTCCCGCTCCTGCTTGCCTCCGCTTCCGCCCGCTCCCGCTCCCGCGCCCGCGCTCGCGCCCACTCCTACTCCCATTACCACTACCAGCTCCAAATGTAGTCCAAACTATCGCAATCAGAATAGTACGAAAATATTTGCAATATATTACCTACTAATATATTTGAAATATTTGAACTTTTGATTGAGTAAACCGATTGCGATGAAATAAAGACTAAATGTTAAGTTAAGCCCCATGTTTCTGTGAAAAGTCCATCAAAATCCGTTCAGTAGTTTTTAAGTGATGCGTGCACAAACACAGACAAAATTTTCAAAAATGATCGAAATGTGTTCTGTTGCTTATTCTTAGACCCCCCAATTTTTTTTTGGCAAATATCTACAATGTACAGACACGCGAAGTTTACGATTTTATTTATTAGATTATTTGCCTAGTATCATTTGTAAATAATAATAAGTTGATGAAAAAATGTTATCGGATGTACTTATAATTGTATTATGAATGAAATAAACGCTTATTTATTAAATTTTACATTCGTTTCAATCTTTACGTATTCATCATCAGCCTACATAATAATTGTCCACTGCTGAACACAAGCCTCCCCAATAGAATGCCACTTTTGGTGGGCTGTCCATTGGGGGATTAGCCATAATCACCACGCTTGGCAGAAGACGACTTGGTGATCACGGTATATCATAATATACACAGGAGAACGCTGCTGCCCGCCCCTTAGTCGCCTTGACGACACCCACGGTAAGATTAGGGGTGGCCCTATTCTAATCCGGGAACCACACGGCAAATGGCATACAAGTTTTTTTTTATCAAACCTAGGTACCTTCAACAGTGTACGGCTGACAAAAATTTTGCTCTTTTATCACCATCCGGGAGCCACGTGATGGGAAGCTGGGGCCACTCCTACGGACGTCGGCACCGTCAAATTCCACTATTATTATAAATGCGAAAGTTTTGATGTTTGTTACTTAATCACGCTTCAACGGACGGATCGGGATGAAACTTGGCACACACATAGGTTAGCTCCTAGAATAGGACATAGGATAGTTTTCATCCCGAAAAAACATCTTATTCCTGCGGGACACTAAATTAACCTTTAAAAGCAGTCTGTAAATCGAAATCTACGCGGACGAAGTCGCGGGCAAAAGCTAGCCAAATATATAAATCTTGTATTATTCCCATGACTTCCTAAACTATATAAGGTCTATATTTTAGGAGTCTCGTAACTCTAATTATAAGGCATACTAAGGGCCCGATTCTGAAGCCACACATTTAAAATTTGACAGCGCTAAAAAATTATGAAGATAAAGTTTCGTCTTTATCTTCATAATACTGAGTGACAAGGATAGCAACAGTTTTAGTGCTGTCAAATTTTTACATTTTGGCATCAGAATCGAGCCCTAAGTATTCTTTAACTAAGCGTCTATGTAAACACGTCGATGGCCTAGTGGTTGGTCATTGGACTCGAGCGACAGTGGTCGCGGGTTCGATTCCCACTGAGGACAACTTCGTACAAACTTTTTTTTTATTCCTGATCGGTTTACACTTTACCTCAGTCACACCTGATGGCAGTGACGATGAGGCCTAAGGTGGACCGCGCTTACCCAGAAGATGCTTATTCACTCTTCCTTTAACAAGATCCAAGTTATTCTTGTCCGGAAATACCCGTGCTGGCAGAGAGTGCCATCCATAGCAGTTCGCATTATGAAAGAGGAAGCTAAACGTTTTAATACAGTCTAAATGTTTTATTTGTGAACTAGCTGTGCCCGCGGCTCCGCTCGCGTGGACTACAGGTTCCTCTCCCATTCCCACTTTCGCTCCCTATCCTACTTCCACTCCCACTCCAACTCCCACTCCAATTCCCACTCGCAGCTCCAAATGTAGGTAATCCCAATTACTATTATGTGCAATATATTGCACACTAACCTTACCTACTAATGTATTTGAAAACTAAAAATGTCTATAACTTTTGATTGAGTTAGCCGATTGCGATTAAATAAAGACTAAATGTTAAGTTAAGCCCCATGTCTTTGTGAAAATTCCATCAAAGTCCGTTCAGTAGTTTTTAAGTGATGCGTGCACAAACTCACAGACAAACAGATAAAAATTCCAAAAATGATTGAAATGTGTTCTATTACTTATCCTTAGACCCCTCAATTTTTTTTGCAAATATCTTTAATGTACAGACACGCGATGTTTACTATTTTATTTATTAGATTGTCCTATCCTTGTTTAATTTCCATATCACATGACAAAGTCCTAGTTTGGGTTTAGACAAGTGTAACTAGATCATTCTACTGCTAGAACTTAAAAAAAATCTGCAAGCAAAGCCGTCGGCGTAACCTAGTTACCCTAATAACAAAGACATGATCAAAATCACTGTTTAGTTACTGTTAACGAAGCTGACCGGCCCTAATCCTATTAAAGGGATTACCTGGGTTGGACATTAATTAACCCGGTCCTCTTGGTCATCGATGGTATCAGACAGTAGCCCTTTGAAGCCCTAATCAGGGCCAAGTAAATTATAATATACCTACAAATTCAATGCAGTTTCCGTCGAGTGCGAGTCCGACTCGCGCACCAAGGGTTCCGTTCCTTGAAAGTTCAAAAATTATTCAAGTAGGTATTATTAGCACACAATAAAATTAATTTTTTAGAGCCGCATAACTGAGTTTATAAAGGATTTTTGGTGATTTTTAAAAACTGTGCTAGATAGACGCATCATCGTATTGTTCCTGTAACATTTATATAAACTTTTATCAACTCTTATTATTTTAGATTTTTCTGTGCAAACTTCGGAGAAAAGGGGGGGAGGGGGTTGTTTGTTTTAATTGGCTAAAATGCTTGTTCACAAACCAATTACTATTTTAGAATGTATAATGCCCTATCATACGACACCTCACTTGACCTAGTAACCACATTTAAAAATGTTGCCTTCCCCATTGCTATTTTATTTATTTGACGAAACCAACAGCTTATTTTTATGCTTAATTAAACAATTTGTGCTGTTATCTTAATTAACAAAGTCAATTACAGGTTTCCTAGTATAACTCCAGGTTAGGGTGAGACATGCATTATCTACTTATATTTCATTCCAGATTAATAGTCCTATGAAAACCAACGCTATTTACGTCTCGGTAACACATACATGAAAGGGTCACCAGCAGCAAAAATAGGTTTGTATTACCAAGTAAACTTTGCGGTCCACTTAGGAACACCATCTATTGTGTATTTTGTTTTCGAGACGCAAATGCGTTTGTTTTCATAGGACTATTAATCTGGAATGAAATATACAGATATCTATTTAAGAAAGAGAAAAAATGTGTCTTGGTGTGTGTGTGTGTGGTGTGCAGGCGTAATAAAACATTACCGATTATTAAGTTTTTTTTAGCTTTATTTCAGCCTATTATGTAGTGAATATATATTTTTTTAATTCTTTCATTTGCAAGAAAGAGCAAGTACCTATTATTTAAAACTACTTATTCCATTACAACTCGATTGTTTATAGTTTACATATTATTACGACAATTTACACACTTTCTTAATTCAAACACAACTCATACGAGTATATAGGCCGAGCATGCGTTATGGAATGACAGTGTGTGTCCAGAGAAGCCCCAATAGGCTATACAGCCCGTGCCTGGACTATCTCTTAATCTTTACGACAGGTTTTAATGTCTAGACGGTCTTTATTGAGAACTAGCTGTGCCCGCGGCTCCGCTCGCGTGGACTACAGGATCCGCTCCCATTCCCACTTCCGCTCCCTATCCCACTTCCACTCAGACTTCAAATCTAGGTCCAGGTCCAGGTCGAGGTCGCGGTCGCGGTCGCGGTCGCGGTCGAGGTCGAGGTCCAGGTCCAGGTCCAGGTCCAGGTCCAGGTCTGGTACAGGTCAGGTCCAGGCCCAGGTCTAGTTCCAGTTCCAGGTCCAGATCCAGATCCTCAACTCTCCCCTCAACCCTCCTCTCAACACTCCTCTCAACCCTTCCCTCAACACTCCCCTCAACCCTCCTCTCAACCCTCTCCTCAGCTCTCCCCTCAACCCTCCCCTCAAACCTCTTTCCCTCGTCTCTCCAAATGTAGTCCTCGTAACTAATCCAAATTCCGACCAACATTACTTTGTTGTATACGTATACCACAAATTCATCGTAATCGGGTAACTCAGTCAAAAGTTATGCGAATTTTCAAACACTCAAATTACACTGGTACTATACCCGCTCCCGCTCCGGTCCAGCTCCGGTTCCGCTCCCGCTCCCCTCCCGCTTCCGCTCTTAATCCAACCTCCCACGCCCACTCCCACTCCCACTCCCACTCCAATTCCTACTCGCAGCTCCAAATGTAATCCAAACTCATCGGAATCTGAATAGTAGGAACGGAAATACTACTTTAAGCAATATATTGCATAATTACCTTACCTAACTAATGTATTTGAAAACTAAAAATGTCTATAACTTTTGATTGAGTTAGCCGATTGCGATGAAATAAAGACTAAATGTTAAGTTAAGTTAAGCACCATGTTTTCGTGAAAAGTCCATCAAAATCCGTTCAGTAGTTTTTAAGTGATGCGTGCACAAACTCACAGACAAACAGACAAAAATTTCAAAAATGATCGAAATGCATTCTGTTGCTTATTCTTAGACCCCCCAATTTTTTTTTTGTAAATATCGTCAATGTACAGACACGCGAAGTTTACGATTTTATTTATTAGATATTACAAATATGAGAATTTTATAGGGTCTAGAAGTATATAATATATAAGAGCGAATAATATTAAGAATAATATTAATATAAATAAATATGAGTAATTATAGATAATGAATTCTTTAACAAATACATATGCATACTACATGTTTTATCAATAAGATACATTACATACATACATATACCTACACCTGCACATACATGTACGTGCACATAAATAAATATTATATATTGTATCGGTGTGACAGATATTGCTGGATTACACTGTATACACCCATTTAAGGAAATTATCAATTCAATAGCTTTAACCACGTTTCTTCCATCCCAGTTTCGTCACAACCCAACAGAAATTGTTTGATTTTCCGATTTAAGATGAGTTTGGTGTGTTTGTGGCATGTCTTGTCTGTGTCTATGTACTGTGAGACTGAAGTGGGAAGTAGGTGGTACATTCGTGGCGCGATTGCTGAGAAGTGTCTGCGACCAAAAGCTGTAGATCGGAAAGGTACATGGTATTTATGGCGAATTTCACATCTAAGATGTCTATTAATTGAAGCTAGAGGAAAATAGGCTATATGTGTAGACATATATACCATCGTCCGCCAGATATATATCTTACGAGGAGACAGCACACTGCACAATCGATAGAGATCATTTGAGGGATATCTTATTGGTTTACGTTTAATTACCTTTAAATTGAGTTTTTGAGCTACATTTAATTTGTTTAGTATTGTAGTGCCACATGAGCCCCACCCTATGATTCCATATAATAGGAGAGATTGTGTAAGAGCAAAATAAACCTGCCATAGAAGTTCATCAGATAGGATGTTCTTTAACTCATTGTACACATAACCCAGTTTCCTAATTCTCCCCGACAGAATATTAACATGTTCTTCCCACTTGAGGTGCTGATCCACAATTACACCCAAATAGGTAGTGTGTGTGGTAGCCTTAAGATTACTGCAGTCACAGTCATTGCTGCTGTCGGGACAACTGTGTAGTTTAAGATTATTATCATTTTTAGGTAATCCGGCTTTAGTTTTTGCAAAGCACATATGTAGGGTTTTGTCTTCATTTATTGAGAGTAGATTATGATCGTACCAAGACTTAGCTATACGTAGCCCCCCCTCTGCTCCTTTGAAAGATTCCTTCCAGATCTTTCCTGAGAAAAGTAAAACTGTATCATCCGCAAAGCATATAGTCTTACAATTGGGTAATAGCGTGCAAAAGTCGTTAAGATACAGATTGAATAGAATGGGTCCAAGAACACTGCCCTGCGGAACGCCGAAGTTAATTTGTTGTTCTGTACTCATTCTACACTCAACTCTGACGACTTGGGTACGATTTTGTAAATAAGTATAAAACCAGTTTAGTGCTACTCAAGTAATACCCAACCCCTCCAACTTCTTTAAAAGGATTTTGTGTGGAACTGTATCGAAGGCTTTTGCGAGATCAACAAATACTGCTAGTGTTTTCTGTTTTGCTTCAGTATTTTCGATGACATGGCTTGTTACAGCTGCAATAGCGTCGCTGGTGCTAGTTCCCGTTCTAAAACCGAATTGGTTTTTCGACAATAAGTCATCACTAAACGCAGTCAGTCTACTCGTATGCTTTACAATTTTTTCAAAAATTTTTGAAGACGTAGGCAGCAGGGATATGGGTCTGTAATTTGACATGAGTTGTCTGGAACCTTTTTTGTGAAGAGGTATGACTACTGCAGTTTTAAGGCTCTTGGGAAAAACTCCCGACTTGAAACTTAAGTTAATTAAGAAAGATAGAGGAGATAGAATTGACTTCCTTACACATTTCATTACTTTAGAAGTTATCCCGTCAATTCCAGATGAGTCAGTCGGTTTGAGAGTAAGAATTATTTTGTCAATTTCAGTTTCGTTAGTTGGTCTTAAGTAAAATGATCTGTCAGACTGTATAGAGGATATGGATGTACTGAGTTCGTCTTCTGTTTTATTTAAACGATTTAGATGGTTTTCAGCCAATTTGGAGCCAATGTTACAGAAATAGGTATTGAGAGCATTGGTTATGATTTCAGCGTTATCTTTGGATTTTACAAGGTTATTATCTACCATTAACTCGTCTATTTGTCGTCTATCCACTTTATTGCGATTGCTCGCTTCGTTAATAACACGCCATATTTGTTTGGTATCACCACCACATTTATTTATTCTCGATCTATAATAGCTTTGTTTGGTGTTTTTAATTGTCCTGTTACATTAGTAGTTGCTGAAATAAATCAGCTGTGCCAGACGGATGGGACGGACGAAGTCGCTAAGGGTTCCGTTTTCACCATTTTAGTAAGGAACCTTAAAAGTATCAGAGGAACAAAACAGCTTCGTTCGTATCCTAATACTTGGCAAACGTCCCCGCACCCAGTGCCGTCACTAGGGTAGTGCCAGCGGTGCCCAGGTATAAGGCGCAGACCTTGGAGGGACGCAAAATAATCTATGTGGGCATTTTTCAAGGGCGCAGTTATAGAAGACCGCACCGGGCGCATAAAATGCTAGATACGGCACTGCCCGCACCGTGTTATTGGAAAACGACTTCAGTACAGCATAGCGTCATGTCATAGTCTCCAGCGAATCGTTTTGCCGTCGGCGCGCTCTCGGCGAGGCAAGTGGAGCGCGTGATGCACCGAGGCCGGGGACACGCCCCCTCCGCACGGATTAATTTAAATACCGAGCGTTCCTACCGAGCAGGGAGGCACTTGGGAATTAACTACACTATAGCGTATGCCGTGTGGTTTCCGGTAGAGTAGAATAGGACCACTACAACTGTTCCCGTGGATGTCGTACAAGGCGACTGAGGGAGTACATTATAATACATCAATCAGGCCTCCCCCAACCCGTTTGGCCAGCGCGGGGAGTGTAGGCCAAATCCTCCGTCTGTCTCCGGCAGATGAGAGAGGGTTGTGCTCCTGCAGTGGAGACAAAAATAACCTGATGATGATAGCGTATACATATAATCCTTTCGGCTATGTCGGTCACCTTCGTTCTTCGTCAGATCTCCTTATGACGAATCATATCCTTCAATCCGAACATAGCCCTCTCCATAGCTCGCTGAGCGACTTGAACCTTATGGATCAGGCCCACCGTCATCAGGCTCACGGATTATTATGAATTAATGAAATATATTCTACTAGCTATTGCTCGCGACTTCGTCCGCGTGGACAACTTAACATCACAAATTATTATGTATTTCCCGTAGGAATGGGATATTTTTTCGGGATAAAAACTAACCTATGTCCTATTCCAGAACCTAACCTATACGTGTGCCAAGTTTCATCTCGATCCATCCAGTGGTTGTAGCGTGATTGAGTAACAAACATCCAAATATCCATGCTGAGTCGTTTGCCCTTTTGCTGCCACGGCACACGCATACTATTTTAACTATGTTAAAATTTTTTAATTGTTTTCTCTAGTTCCTATAAGTTTTTTTTTTCCTTTTTCTTGCTTTGTTGGTTTTTTCTTTGTGTGTGCCAGTTGTGGTATTGAATAAATGTTTTTCTTTCTTTTCTTTCTTTTCTTTCTTTTCTTTCTTTTCTTTCTTTTCTTTCTTTTCTTTCTTTTCTTTCTTTTCTTTCTTTTCTTTCTTTCTTTCTAAATATCCAAACTTTCGCATTTATAATATTAGTAGGATGCCTAGTTCCTAAATCCATCCCTGTGACAAGAGGCAGGATGTATAACAATTGTAACGGGGGGCCCGAGTAAAATTGGCCGCAACCGCCTTCACGCTGTTACGATAAACACCGACGGAATTAAGAGACATTATTGACGCAAAAGCAGGAATACTTATTATAAACTTATCCTTTATACCATGAAGCAAAATAATTTTTCGTCGCTCATAGTTGCACCTCAAAGTGTTTTCCTTCATGATTGACACTAATTGGTTATTAAATTAGATAACAGATTCCCCTTTTAAAAATCATCTGTTATCTAATTTAATAACCAATTAGTGTCAATCCTGAAGGAAAACACTTTGAGGTAAAACTATGAGCTACGAAAAATTATTTTGCTTCATGGTATGAGGTGTAGATACTTTTGTCTGTGCATTTAGGGGCTAGGTGCTAAGCTTAAGGCTTAGCAAATAGTGTTAACTTCACCTGTATTGAGATACCAAGCGCGCCATGATGGCGCGGTGCGGGGAAAAGAGGGAGATGATGGCTCGGGCAGTCAACTCAAGGCATGCGACCAGCACTGTAGTGGAGTAATAGTATAGACAGTATTAATTTGGAAGTTGTAACTACATAATTATAATCCAACGTACTATTTGATGTGGAAAAAGTATTGGTTTGATTTATAGCTGACCTCAAAAATAGGCACATGCTTAGGATAGAGAACACCAAATATTTACCACCTTAAGTAATTACCTATACCTTGTGCCAAGTTTCATTCCGATCCGTCCAGTGGTTAAAGCGTGATTGAGTAACAAACATCTAAAGTAGGCCTTATTCTGCATGCCAGAATATGGATCAATCCTGGGACACTTGATTTTGAGGGTCACAGCGTAATATAAATTATAATATACAACACACTTAACTAAATTAGTATTTAAAAGTTTACTGAACTAATGTAGTATTCATCATCATCATCAGGTTATTTTTGTCTCCACTGCAGGAGCACAACCCTCTCTCATCTGCCGGAGACAGACGGAGGATTTGGCCTACACTCCCCGCGCTGGCCAGACGGGTTGGGGAGGCCTGATTGATGTTTTATAATGTATTCCCTCAGTCGCCTTGTACGACATCCACGGGAAGAGTTGGAGTGGTCCTATTCTACTCTACCGGAAACCACACGGCAGTATCAATAATAATCAATGCAGCATTGAGGACTATCAATTGAAAACAATATTTTATAGAATAAATTGCATAAACATCCATTTGAAACTGAAAAATGGGGTGATTTTACAAGTTTTTTACAGAAAGTAATTTTTTTTTTTTCATTAACCTATAACGTCTACATGAGTGCCTTATCAATAACTTGACTCGTTTTTATGCCTTCTTTTGTCATGTTATTTTAGTTTTCACCAGTAATGAGAAAAAATAAAAGCCACGAATCTGACGCGAAGAACGCTTCTCTCAAAAATTACCCATATAACGTTTGATTCTGTATGAAAACTTTCAATGCCCTGTAACTTTTAAACGGAGTATCGACCATACCTGATTTTTTGCGACTAGGTTCGACTAATTCACCTGACCAATCGACTAAATCAGTAGCTCGCTATGTACTATGGTTCTGGTGGTATTAGGGGGCCATGCCGTAATAAGCCTTAGTCTGGCATAGCCACCGACATACCCCTATAACTTTTAAACGGCGGACCGACGAAATCTAGTTTTTGCGACTAAATTTGACTAATAATAATTGGTTCTATCGATTCAGAATTGCAATCCGCGTTGGTGGCATGCCAGAATAAAGCATACAGATCCAAACATCCAAACTTTCGCATTTATAATATTAGTGGGAGGTACAGACACGCGAAGTTTTCGATTTTATTTACTAGATAATTCACCACATGTTATTATAACGTACTAGCTGTAGCCCGTGACTTCGTCCGCGTGGACAACTGAACATCACAAATTATTATGTATTTCCTACTTACTTGATATTTTGGACAATTCACACAATATCTTTATAAATTGTAGTCTATGTGTTATTCTGATGTATAAGCTATAATATTGTAAAGTTACATTAAAATCCATTCAGTAGTTTTTACGTGAAAGAGTAACAAACGTCCATCCATACTTACAAACTTTCGCGTTTATAATATTAGTAGGATAGTAGGATAACACAAATATTGTCATAAAGACCAGTAATACGTGACAGTAACAAGGTGCCCATCTCCCCTCGTCGCACGTGGTCCATTCAAGCCATCTCCCCTCACGAACATGTCGTTTGCAGTGACTTTGTGACATTTATTGAAATTAGACCCAGTTACGCCGAAATTATCCAACCCACACTTAGGATTTTTTGAGATATCAAGCGTTTAAACCCCCCTGTCTTTCCCGTGGGTGTCGTCAAGGCGACTAAGGGATTGCACCCGGGACGGGCAGCAGCGTTCTTCTGTGTGTGTATGTTAAGATCATTACTGCGATCACCAATCCGCCTGCCAAGCGTGGTGATTATGGCAAATCCCCCAATGGACAACTTATTAAAAGTGGTATTCTATTGGGGAGGCCTATGTCCAGCAGTGGACGTATTTAGACTGATGATGATGATGAAGCGTTTAAAGTCTGACCTGGGTTTTCTTCAATAGAATGGGTTTAGAACTTTATTACGAGAATGTATTGATGAACGTGCTACACAAAATATATTAAAACTAGCCTAGACCTTTTCTGTCGATTCATCATCAGCCTAAATACGTCCACTGCTGGACATAGGCGTCCCCAATAGAATAAGTAAGTTATTCTTTATTTTATTCTCTAGGAATATATACAGTACCTAATTATACTCGTATATTATCTTTGCTAATACATAAGATTTGGTTTTTAAAGTAAGTTGATTAATAGACAAAAAGGTAAGTTGTCCATTGGAGCATTTGCCATAATCACCACGCTTGGCAGGAGGATTGGTGGTCCCAGTAATGATCTTAACATACACATACACAGGAGAACGCTCCTGCCCGTTCCTGGTGCAATCCCTTAGTCGCCTTGACGACACCCACGGGAAAGATAGGGGTGGCCATATTCTAAGCCGGGAACCACATGGCAATTCGACAGATTGCTAGATGATTTTTGTGAATAAATAGATTGGTTTGAGGTGAAGGAGGGAAGGAGGAGGTTGAATAATTTCTGCTTAACTTTATTTAATACATTATATTTGTGGTCGCGGAGAATAATTGTACGTTAAGTATGCCGTGTGGTTTCAACTAAGTCTGTGACTAAGTATATCAGGACCAGCGTTTGTCTGAGGCACTCTGATACTGATAGTAAATAGAAAATAAAATAAAAATATTACGATTAGACTGATGGAATATTGCCTAGATCTCTCCTAAATCAAAAAAAAAAATTGTGCTCGAAAAAAAAAACAAACAAAACACAATTTTCGCCTAAGATTTTCGCACAGGCAGGCGGCCACGAAAAAGTTTTTACTTTCTGATTAAAACAACGAGGCGATCACCAAAAAGTTTTTACCTTCATGGTTGAGACAAAGAATTGCCCATAACTTCTTTTTTGGGAGATAGGTGTCGATTTTCGACCAAGCGGTTCTTAGATAGCTCAGTATAAGTTAGATATATATACCTACTGCTACTAACACATCAAACAATAACCGACATCCTCACACAAATCCCCCCTGCCCCGCCTCTTGATCGCCACGTTAATTCGCAACATAGTTATTGCAGAGTTAACATCAAACGGCGAATAATTTTCATAAGTCCTTTGATGTCGGGGCTGTATGCGGGCAATAATAAAAATATTCAATAACAGACTCGCAAAGCATACCACGGGGTGGGGTTGCTGCTGGTTGGGTATTTTTCTCCCTATTTATTTAAAATCAACAGCTTATTGCAAATATACTTTGAAGCAGACCTCACCCAAAATAATATGGGAGATAAACGAAATTAATAAAAAATAAAAGAGAATTTATCCATCAACATCATTCAGTATGTAGAACAATTCAGTATTTAAGTATAACTATTCTACAGTGAGATGAATTGGTCGATGCCTCAGCGAAGCACTGCTTTTCAGGCATCGCCATTATAGTGAAATTGAAGCTAAAAAAGATAGTGGATATCATTATCTCTGCCAAAGTACTAATTAACTACGTAGTACACTACGTAGTAATACGAGGGCTGTTTGATAAGTCGTTATAAAAAGTAAAAAAAAAATATTTTTTAAACAATTTAGTTTTATTTTTCAAGATTTATGATTGATTGTTTCAGTCTCCTTTGAGGGCCAAACACTTGTTTCAGCGAGTTTCCAATTTTTTTATCCCCTACAAAAAATACATTTTGTCGAGATCTTCAAAATAGCCGTTTACACCTGCGATGCAGTCCTCATTTGTCAAAAATGTTTGCCCTCCAAGCCATCTTTTCAGATTTGGGAATAGGTAATAATCGCACGGAGCTAGGTCCGGCGAATACGGAGCATGCGGAACCAGCTCGAAGCTCAACTCGTGGATTTTGGCCATTGCAATAGCTGACGTGTGCACTGGGGCATTGTCTTGATGAAAGAGGACTCTCTTGGGGGACAATTTTGGTCGTTTTTCCGCTATTTCATGTTATGCCTGTGTTCTCAGCTATGTCACGCACCTCACCTCACGCACTCGGCGGTCGTCGAGTACAATATTATGGACTTCTTCAACAACATCCTCAGTAGAGACTTCGATTGGGCGACCAGAGCGTGGAGCATCAGATGTGCTTGACCGACCACGTTTAAAATCATTTATCCAGTTATAAACAGTCTGCAACGTTGGTGCGTTAGTGCCATGAACAGAATCAAGTTCAGTTTTTATTGTGGCAGCACTGCAACCCTTCATAAAAAATATTTTATAACGGCACGAAATTCAGATTTTTCTATAGTTGTTGAAAATTTACGAGTGATCACAGTTAAGCATTGGTTAAACTGACAAAAACTTGTTTTTTTTTTGCTGAATTTTTGACAGTCTTTATTTGAAAGATTGTTTGTGCCTTTCAGTGTTATTGCCATTTACCACATAAAAGGTTTTATAAAAACTAGTTTTTAAAAGGACTTATCAAACAGCCCACGTACTTAAATTCTATTATAATGAGCAATTCTCCAGTAGTTTTGGAAAATACTAACGTTTTCAGAAGAAAATAATATAAAAATAAGTTCAAATGTTGACACACAGTCCAATTATACTAGGTAAGAAAAATAAATATATATATTATTATTACTACAGTCGCATAGCCGTTATAGAACTTATGTCTATTCTATTCTATGGAGCTAGGATATAATTGATATCCAGCCCCGGCAAAGTCACACTACCTAATAGAAATCACGAACCATTGCTTTTACCGTTAACCTTAGTTTACCTTTTTCCGTTGTATCGATTTAATTTAAAAAATTCCGCTTTAAAACTTGAGAAAAAACTGTACATGTTCTACCCGATATAAATCACAAAATATTACCCATTATAGCGGATTATTTATTCGCGTGGCAACACCGGCTGCGAGCTCGGCGGGTAATTATTGCATTCCTCGGCAACCGCTGTATTCGGCGGCAAAAATTATGATTTGTTGCTTTATGGCGGCCGTGGAGAGATAGGAAGGGGTTTGTTTATTGGATGTATAGATATATTCTCTATTGCACCTCAGAACAATAACATTTACACCAACCTTAGACAAAGGAAAGTTAAAGACATAATCTTTTATGCCACATGAAAGGCTACCACTTCCTAAGGTTTCGTCCCATCTAATAAATAAAATCGTAAACTTCGCGTGTCTGTAGGTACATTGAAGATATTTACAATAACAAAGATTGGGGAGTCTAAAGATAATTAATAGAACACATTTCAATCATATTTGGATTTTTTATTTTCATCATGTGAAAACTACGGAACCGATTTTTTTAATGGACTTTTCACAGAAATGGGCTTAGAAAGATAGGGTTTAACTCTGAGTAACATTTAGTCTTTATTTCATCACAATTTATTTTATTCAATCAAAAGTTATGGTATTTTTTTTCATATGGCGAAATAAATATAAAATAAACTTTCTGTAGTGAATATTACAGTTGATTTAACCTATTTTAAAGAATAATATCATTTTGTACACTAACATAAAACGTTAAATATATATTGCCTAATCTCTTGAATGGTCTGCCAAATGATGTACAGAATACTTATTTAACACATCCTAAATACAAAATATTATTGAAAAAACGGATACTGACATATTAGCATAGAAAATCGCTGCATTTTATGAATTAACACGTGAGAAATACACCTACTGTGTGCTATAGGAATTAAACAAGGACTAGACAATTCACAAATTATAACATCCAGACCGGAACCAACTTGTACAAAATTGTCTGTCCCCAGTAGTAATCAAACCCACGACATGATCCAATGCGGCCAATTATCAAGTCACTAGGCCAAAGAGGTGGAGTGAGTATTATTTTGTATTATAACTTATAGATAACTCGTCTTCTACAGATAAAGATAAAGTTATGTTTTTCGTTAGACGACTGGAGCAGTAAGTACTATGCACTAAGTATACATATATTGGGCCCGATTCTGAAGGCACACATTTAAAATTTTACAGCGCTAAAATTGGTTTCGTCTTTATCTTCATAATACTGTGTAACAAGGACAGCAACAGCTTTAGTGCTGTCAAAATGTTGTGTCTTCAGAATCGAGCCTATTATTACTGTAAAGCAAAGTAAAGCAATGTATTGCAGTGCAATGTGCAAGAAAAAATCATTATTGTCCACTTATTAAGAAACTTTTAGGCATGTGAAGTCCAAAATGTTCTATCAGTTTATTACTTTAATGTCCCAGGTTGGGCGCCAACCAGTGTACGCAAATAAATCATCATCATCAGCCTGAAAGAGTCCACTGCTGGACATAGGCCTCTCCTAAGGTGCACCACTGAATCCGATCTTCGGTTCTTCTCATCCAGTCACTGCCAGCCGCCTTACGCAGATCGTCGCTGCATCTAGCCAGGGGGTGTCCCACACTACGCTTGCCCAGTCGCGGTCTCCGCTCGTGAACTTATTTACCCCAGCGGGAATCGGTTCTCCGGCATATGTGACCAGCCCACTGCCACTTCAGTGTACTAACTTTTTGAGCTATGTCGAAGGCTTTAGTTCTCTGGCGGTTCACCTCATTTCGAAACCTGTTCCTTAGAGAAACTCCGACTTACTTAGCCCGCTGAGCGACCTTGAGTTTTCGGACTAGTCCCACTGTCAGTGCTCACGTTTCGGCGCCGCCGGTCATTACGGGGAAGACGCACTGGTTGAAGACTTAAATAAATCATGTTTTATTTGCGTTCACTGGCGCCAACTATATTTTAAAGTTTACCTATCAACTCTTTTAAAAAATTACTCGCCACCAATACTCAAAATTTATACCGCGTCTACTAGTTCTGACATCCCACCCTCTCATTTACTGTTACCCGCGCATTTCGGTTAATGCGTCCGCCATTTGTCAGCTTTGATAAATTATAATGTTGTTCGCGAATTAATAACCGCGCAAATTGGTTTAGAGCTATTATTAACGACTCTACAGCGATTTTAATATATCTATTTTTTGTGCTGGCAACATTGTTATAAATTGGAGTTGCCATTTATTAGAAGGTACACCGATATTAAAATCATCATCAGCGGCTGTTTGTCGTGAAACAATGATGTTGTTCAGTAGTATTCGATATTAAATACCTCACTTCTAAACTGTTGACTCTGTGTGATTGAGCTGATTCGATTAAGAGCAACCGAATGCGTCACGATTACATTTAACGTAGCAAAACTATTTTAACTTTCTTAACCTGTCAGACAGAATCCGAATTGACAAAAAACATTTGATTTCCGTGGTGGCTGCAAACTTACATTCTCTTTGGTGGCAGCTTCCTATTACTGAAGCAGTACCTACCTACTTATTATTCTGTGGCCATGCTAGGTTATTTGCCTTTAGAGTTTATTCAGTTTGAGGAGGTTGTTCCCGCGTTTTTTGGAGAACAGTCTGTTGTGTATTTGTTTCTCCAAAATGATCGGGATTTGGTGTTTAGGAGTGATAGTATAGTATGCAACAGATGTCTGTGCGTGTGTACATTGTGAAGGAAACATAAATAAACGTGACTAAGCTGATATTATTAAAACTGAGAACTTCCTAACCTCAAACCTTACTAAAGCTTACTATCAACGTTAGTAAGGGAAGTTATGTGACTATATTAGGACCAGTATTGGTATGAAGCACTCTGATACTGATAGTGAACAGAAAATAAAAAGATATCGTGATTAGACTGATGGCATTGTTGTCAATGTCTTGAAACAAACAAAAAAATGTTTGACTTTTGAAATAACATAGACTTTCTACTATAAATGACCTGGCTGTATAGTCTAGCGACTTTTGCCTGTCAGAAAGACGAATTAACAAAAAAAAATTATTCAGTTTTAGCGATATTAAATTCAAATAGTTTATTATTATAAATTGCCAGATTAAACATTATTACAGTCATCCTTATTAGTGTGTAATGATCACCACAGTGCGCATTAATGCTAGTGGATAGAACTAATTTATTGATAATTCAAATAACTTCGTGCAATTGCAAAGTCCATGGTACTCCGCAGCTGTAGGGCTTCCCGACCACAAATTAGATAGAGTATGTCCAAGGATTCCCGACGGGGATCCACGTGGGCTACGGTGATATTCTTTGATCTGAGCGACACTCCCTCGGTGCTTTGGCATAATCCACAGTGTCACTCCGTTAATCCGTGGTCTTTTGTTTGTTCGTCCTTTATACGACATTGACAAAATCCCAAGGCCATTTGGAAGAAGAAACAAATAACATTCATTCGCATAAACTACGCATGATCTGTAGTTTAAGTTAAACTTTCTTACTGTTATACCTGATCTAGTCTTTGTGCATGGTTCGTATATTATTATTAGGTACTGCAGATCTTTTAATAGTAGTCTTAATAGTAGTTTAATCATCATCATCATCATATCAGCCCTTAGACATCCACTGTTGGACATAGGTCTTCCCTAATGAACGCCACCACACTAGGTCCTCCGCCCTCCGCATCCAGCCGCTTCCGGCCACCTTCTTCAGGTCGTCGGTCCATCTGACGGCGGGGCGTCCCACCCTGCGCGTGCCGATCCGCGATAGTAGTTTAGTTCTGTTCTATTCTATATTTATAATAGGTAAGAAAATCCCGACTCTTGCTGAATGGGTAAAGAAACTGAATGGTAAACGATTTAATACGGTATCACAGATTGAATTTACGATTTATGACAGAAGATTAAATTTATGATTTCAGGCATACAAAATACATTCACTTATTTATTATCTATCAACATAAAGAAAAAAAAATCGCGGCCCATTAAGGCCGGAGGCGACCACCAAAAAGTTTTTACCTTCATGTCTATCAAACACCATCCAAGAAAACAAAACCAAACGACCCGCCAATTCAATCCGTCATCTCACTTCTATTATTAGATACCATAGACAAATATTTAATTGTTTTTTTCGCCGCGTGCTAGCACTTGAACAACATGTTTCAGCCTATTATCAAAAGAGGAACACGTGCCTTTACGACACAAAGTTCGTGACGCACCCCCCGTCTCTCGCGTGAAAGTTTTACAGACCCCCAAAGGGAAGGTTGTTGGAAGCCAGGGTTCAATGAAAACTGGTTGTGGACTACAATAGATGACAAATTGGCCGTCGACAAAGGAATACGGTTTATTGGCGACGTTATGAGGGTAGTCTGCGAGCTTGGGGCACAGGAGTGCAGTGGAGTTGACTCTGGTTAAATATTTTCTTTAATAAATATTTCTACTGTCGGACTCTGATGTGGTAGGTATTAAAATAAACATGAAATGCAGTGCTCTATTTAGGGACTACGAGGAGCCACAATACTATAAGTAGCAACTTATGTTAAATAGTATTAGTTTTAGTAATATTTATTAACTGCCACATAAAGGACCAGTCGTACCTATTTGCGATTAATTCCTGAATTTAAGCTATTAAGGCTGCGTCAAACTCTCAGACGCGAATTTTTTTCGCAAGGAGGCGTGAAAGACATCTATGCGCGCTGCTGCGAAAATTATAGAGGCACTACAGAAGCGGGGCAGCCCCAACAACGCCCTAAATGCATTGTTGTATTAGATACGTAGAGCGTTGTATGATTTTTGGGTTTACCTAAACGAAGTCAAAAGTATCCGTTTCAATTAAAGTGTGTATCAAGACTCACAATTCATGAATAAATGGACGTTGCTGAGGTTTGATGCTTCTCAAAGCCGTAATGGCATATATTTTGGCTTTCAAGGTTGTTTGCGACTCCACGTCGCTTCAGATACCCTACATAATAAGATAATGAGCTAGCGCGACTCTGCTCAACTAGCACACTGGTGAAATATACAGCCTTTTTACAGCTATCTCCATAGCGGGGGTAGGTATATCGGTGTCTGGTGCACTAACACCGATATACGTCCAGTATGGATCTACTTTACAGCTTATATCTGTATATGTTAAGCCAGTGTGCTAGTTGGGCCTCATATCACTGTGTTATTTACCAATTACAGACTGTTTTATAAGAAGAAGATTTTGAATGGTGCGAAACCAAAGGGAGAGAAGAGTTGACACAAGATTCGTGTTTCGTTTCTGTGTCATTCATTCAAAACTTCTACATTTAAAGTCTTCTTATAAAAATTAGACTGTAATTAGACTGGTTAAATTTTATCAATAATTTCCAGCTAAACAGATACGAGTGGCTAGGGTTGCCAGACGTCCGGATAAAGCCGGACAGGGTCAGGCTTTTTGCATGTTTGTCCGGCCAAATTCGCCAGTGTCCGGTCCGTCCGGTTTTTGTTAGGTTTTTACATCTTGGGCCATCTCGCGGCTCGTACACGAGCACGAGTTAATCGAGTCGCTATCTCACGGCTCATGCACGAGTCAATCGAGTCGGATGGAGTTCTAAAATCGTTGGCTTTTAGAGCACTGTCTCGTTTCGTAATCGTTTCTGTGCACCAGTTCGGCGCACCAGACACACCACTTTGTTCTATGTCCCTGCCACCCGCACTAATTATGCACAAAACTCCATTATTTGTCGCATGCAATCCGCTTACAATAAGAAATTTTCAACTGTGGATTTATTTAACTGTAGTAAATTAACTTTCAGGAAACAAGTACTGAAATTGCTGAGCTGAGAGAGAGAGAACAAACTTATTATTATATATTTATCTGTTTATCTTTTTACATATTTATATAAATATAGAACAATAAATAAACAATTAATATATTGTTTTCCAGATCATACAATAATATATATACACACACACACACACACACGCACACAAACACACACCCACACACACAATCACTAGACTGTAATATTAATATATTGTAAATCCGTTATTGGCAGTAAGAACTATAAATTAGAATAATTCTACTGTATACTAAGTGCTGTGGATTTTGTGAAAATAAATAAAATAAAATAAATAAAATAGAGTGTCCGGCCTTGATATCGAAAAGTCCGGGTAAACTGCCTGCCCAGTCCGGCTTCGCCGTATTAAGACCTGGCAACCCTACGAGTGGCGCATATCTTGCCTGTACTCTGGTAGTTAATCGGCGACTCCACGCCGCGCTCTGTCCGCGCAGTGATTCAGTAGGTACACCCCACATAATGAGATAGTGAGCTATGTGCGACTCCGTTATATCTCAACGTTATTACACTGTTATTATACCAGTCATATAGATACCTACAGGTGGTAGAGAAACGATCGTTTATAGAGACATCCATTATCTTTCATCAAAAGTTGGGCATAAGATTTCCTTTATGCCTATAAAAGGCCATGATTGCACTAGAACTTCTCGTTGGTCTCGCGACTTGGTCATTGGTCTCGAGCGCCAGAGGAGGTGAGTTCGATCCCCAATGGGGACAGACAAACTATGTACAATTTGTGACTGTCCTATCCTTGTTTAATTCCCATAGCACAGAAGACAATCCTAATTTTGGATTAGACAAGTATATATATCATCATCATCATCATCAGGTTATTTTTGTCTAAACTGCAGGAGCACAACCCTCTCTCATCTGCCGAAGACAGACGGAGGATTTGGCTTACACTCCCCGCGCTGGCCAGACGGGTTGGGGAGGCCTGATTGATGTTTTATAATGTATTCCCTTAGTCTATATATATATTTATATAAGTGTATATATATATATATATGTATGTTATGTAATATTTATTTATTTATGCTAGGTATAGACAGCTAGACGTGTAGTACTAGACTTCCGTTGGCCCTGCAGCCTGCAATTGCAATGAAATATAGACTAAGTGGTAACTCGAAGTTCATAAAGGGCTTCTATGTGATTTTCATTAGAATCCTCTAACAGAGTTTGACTTATTAAATTGCACTTGACATCTCTATCACAGACACCTATTGCACACATAGTAGGCTATAATATCACACACTCACCACTGCTGGACATAGGCCTCTTCTAAGGTGCCCACTGAACCCGATCCTTGGTTCTTCTCATCCAGTCACTGCCAGCCGCCTTACGCCACACGTGGCTCCATCTAGCTAGGACGCCCGTCCCACATAACGCTTGCCCAGTCGCGATCTCCACTCGAGAACTCGTTTACCCCATCGGTAATAGATTCTCCGACACTGCCACTTCAACGTGCTAACTTTTGAGCTATGTCTAAGGCTTTAGTTCTCCGGCGGAACCGCTCCGGCCGTTTTCGTAACTGAGATTCCCAAGAATCCAAGAATTTTTATTCTTTGTTCGCAACCAGTTGCGAATCAAGAGAACTTTTTCCTTAATGGCAACTAGATATCCTGACGATAGAGTTTCGTAACCAGTTACGGCAAAAGTATTATTTTTCCTCTTTCGCAACCTTCCACCTCATTTCTGATCCTGTCCCTTAGAGAAATCCCGAGCATAGCTCTTTCCAAGCCCGTTGAGAGACTTTCGAGTTTTCGATCCACTGTCAGTGTCCACGTTTCGGCGCCGTTTATAATAACTATTGTAATCAATAGTTAGGTATACAATAATATTGGATATACTGGGCTCGATTCTAAAGGCACACAATTAAAATTTGACAGCACTTAAATTAGTTTCGTCTCTATCTTCATAATACCGTGTGACAGGGATAGCAACAATTTTAGTGCTGTCTAATTTTAACATTGTACCTTCAGAATCAGGCCCACTATGTAGTTACGTATAGTAGAATCTGTCTAAATTAATAATTTCGCAGTACTTTGTTTTTATCAGGTAATTAATTTTAATCTAATTGCTTGGTATGGCAGGGTGAAGCGCAAAAATGTCATGGGGTGGCCTGGTGACCTGATCTCACAGGTTCATCCTATTTTAGGCACCAGTCTCTCACAAAAGATATATTGTACTCATTTTAATTTTATACATTATAATTGTACTTAATCTTTGTGTTGAGATAATAAATAAATTTTGTATTGTATTGTTATTGTATTGTCCAACCATACAGTGTTGCAAGTGTGAAAAATAAAAACACGTTTAATAAATCACTATGGCAAAATGGCACTAAGCTCTCACTAGGTATAACCCAAGAAACCTAGCGATAAGCTTCCCGTCGTTTCATGTTGTTATTTAGTTGCGATTGATTACAATAAAAAGGCAATAAAGTACGCAGCGAGGCAGCGAGGCGGGCCGTCAGTTCCGCCGATTACACCGCTTAATATATGATCACAGATATTAGGAGGTGGAATTTTAATCACTCGAGGGATAACCCTAGGCGGCGGGTTGACAGGGATCGTGAGCTAGGGCTGCTACCTCATACAGCTACTTGTTGTACTCGTTATTTGTAATACGAAAAGCGAGCGATCTATTGGTTCTTAGAGTCGTAGTTCGAAAGTTTAATTCGTATAGATTATATTAGCTTCTGTCCGCGATTTCGTCTGCGTTGGTTTCGATATTTACGTGTGTAACGATTTTAACGATTTTGGTTTTTTTTTGTTAACGTGCTTTTAACGATTAATTAACCTAACCTAACCTATATGTGTGCCAAGTTTCATCGCGATCAGTCCAGTGGTTGAAGCGTGATTGAGTAACAAACATCCAAAAATCCAAACATCCAAACTATCGCATTTATAATGTTAGTGGGATTTAGTGCATTATCAGCAAGTTGATGATCTTCCGCCTTCCTCATCTAGCCAGGAGGACGACTCCGTAAGCATTTCGGATAATATCACGAAGTCATGTTGTACTCTAACAGGTACATGCGTCATATTCTGATAAGATTTTGACGTCTAACTACGAGAATTACACGCCAAACGCATACCAGAATATGACACATGACCCATTAAAGAGTACATAAGCGGATTCGACGGATATTATTAGTATCCGAAATGCTTACGGAGTAGGTTAGGTATCTCCCCTCCTTTTCAGAATTTGTCTTCACCAATGTCCGTCGGTTCTGAGACAGACGTGACCTGCTTTCACTATTACTATTAAGTTGTCAACCCTACTTTACCAGCCAGGGGTGCGCAACGTATCAAAAAGCGCATCATCCGATTGCGGGTCGTCGTTCCCTTCAATTTTACACACTTTTTGTCATCCCCTGATGTTTGAATTCATTACAACCACTTGAGCAGAGGGTCGAAGTTTAATATTGTTTGTCTGCTTAACTTCAATTGTCGTTGTTGAAATTAATAATTGCTGTTATATTGCAAAAGTTTAGTCATTTCTGTTATATTATTTTAGATTCAGAGACCAAAGCTATATGTGACATGATCACGACAACAATCTGCAAAATATACTTAATCTGGCTGGAAACGGCGATTAAACGCTTAATAAGACTGAACAAAGAACATTTTTTGATTTGAATAAGATTAGCCGCGAACAGTAACAACCATACGAGCGCACCAAGCTTGATATAACTCTTATGGGTAATTCTCATTGACACTCAATTTTTATGGTCACACAGTTATATCTCCTAAACAGTATAAGTTAAAAACATAACTTGTGGATCGGATTATAAAACATCTATTAGGTCATAAAATAAATAAAACTTGTCTTAATAGAAGCAAAAATAATATAAATAATTAACATGAACGATCAAAAACGGGGCCATTTTTCGTGTTCTCATCGTGTCACACTTCCCGTTGCAGTAAAACATTTGGTTACTGCTTTACCAAATTTCAGTATATTTGTATGTTATATATACTAAAGTCACCGTAATTAAATACACTTTACATACAATGGTGTAAAAAAAATCTTTTCATCATTATTTTGAATTGGAAACACAATATGTGTCGGTCACACGATTTTAGGTACTTTAGATTTGAGTAGTAATAAAGGCTTGCTGTTGAACACAACAGCAGCAACTAATCACAGAGTTCGATTCGGTCATCGTCAGTCGTGTTCCTACTTCGCAGAAATGGGACGAGCGACTCATCGTTCCGTGAGTAAAAATTATTGGTAAGTTTATATTTATTCGTAGGTGTACCGATCACTTGCGTGGACAACATATTTGCGCATTGTATTTTAGTAATTGAAATTAAAGTTAGCTCATCGAAACTCCAAAATGTTCGAGATATTTATGTAGTATTTGATTTAAAACGTTACACCTAAACTTTGCAGGAATTTATAAAAAATGGATATTTTCGTCACCTTTGTGGCATCACCTTCGTGGCGTTTTATCCACGAAGGTGATTTTTTGCCACGAAAGTGATTTTTTGCATTGTTTTATTTGGAAATATAGCGACTGGTGTATACTTATTCACAAAATCAACTAGCTTGATGTGGTAAATAGTGTTTTGAATACATAAGTATAAGTAAGTATATTTATTTGTTGTAACCATACATGATAAATTAACAACTACACTATTAATAGATAACTAATTAGACATGAAGTATGGGTAGGTACTAATTAAAGTAAGTAAGTACATTAATGTTGTTTTTAGGGTATAAATAAATAAATATCTCAGACACTCACACCAATTATCCAGTCCCAAACTAGGCAGAGCCTGTGGTATGGTTACTAGATACAAACATTCATATTCATCATTCGAACTTAGGCCTCTAGCGGGAATCGAACCCGCAACCTCCGGCGTGGCAGTCCGAGAGCTACCCGTTCCGCCACGGAGGTCGTCACCGGTCCTTACGAACCAAGCTGGTAATACCCTCAACATCAACGTAGCTTCTGGTCTGATGATGATCCAGATTCGAGTTACAATATATTTAATTTACGCAAAAACTAACGTTCTGATATTTTCTTTTATTGTTCGAAGAGGTTACCGTCTTCTTGTTATGAGATTTTTTTTATAGAATAACGTTTTTGTTTTTGAAAAGGAAAAGTGCTATCTAACTACGTGTAACGTTTCGTTTTTATTTTTTGAGAGATTAAGACTTTCTAAAGCTCAGACTAAAAGTAGTACATAATCTCAGTTCTAAAGACTTATATGATTCATCATAAGGAAAAAGTTTATATTACAACCAATTAGGTTAAGTTTTTGATTATTTTTTAACACCGGAGACTGATTATTTCTGAATGTCACAAATTACCTGCGATATTTCAATTAAAGTATACTCAAATTAAGCACAATTGTTATAAGTTTAGATACTTTATTTCAGTTTATTTTTACTATGTAAGTATGTTATTGTGTTAACACATGTATAAAGAGGGTTTTTTAGAGTAAAACTATCCTCCGAAATATAAGTACCTGATTAATAAAACCACAGTAAAGTTCCTATTTGTTACCTACGTTAATAATGTTCCATAATAAAAACTTTTCACTAAAATTGTGTAGTTTTAATTGACATAGCACATCAAAATCAAATCAAAATATTTATTTTCAAAATTGGAATACATTATTCTCTTTTTGACGTCAACTTCTGCCTAAAACTACTCCACTTCCACCTGCATCAGTAATATTAAGAACCTATTTCGTAGGATGACCGAACCTAGGACTGAACTGGTAATTCTGTTTGCGTAGGTATTGAATTGTATTTGCCTGTTTAATTATGAAAATAAGATTAAGTTGTTATTTCATGAACATTTAGTCTCATAACCAGTAGTCAATTCTAAGAAAATAATGGCTGTAAAGTTACTACGTCACTTTCGTGGCATCTAGAACTTCAAAACATTATTACTTCCAACCGAGACTCACGATTTGATTAATTTACTTATAAATATACTCGTATTATCAAGCGCTATTAGATTGTTTACAAAAATAGTTCATATAAGCAAAAAATAGAATTTACCACGAAGGTGACGATGAGAATCGTGGCGATGAGAATTAGCCTTATACTCTTGTACTTACTTATCTTCTTAGTGGGCCCGGAAGACCTGGCGACACTTCTCTCTTCAGGATCTTTTGTGCCAAACCCCTGACCACCAACGGTGCTCCCAAGCCCATTTATCCTATGTCCTATCCTATGTCCTATTCCAGGATTTAACCTGTATGTGTGCCAAGTTTCATCACGATCCGTCCAGTGGTTGAAGCGTGATTGAGTAACAAACATCCAAATATCTAAATATCCAAACTTTCGCATTTATAATATTAGTAGGTTAGTAGGATACCACAGGCTTTGCGATGAAGGAAAACATCGTAAGGAAACCTGCAAAGGTATGCCAAAGAAGAAATTATAAGGCGCATGTGAAGACCATCAAATCGGCTTGGGGCGCCGTCGGTTTTGGCACAAAAGATCCCGAATGGTCGAAGTGTCGCCAGGTCTTCCTGGATCTCTAAGAAGATATCGCAACTGATGTCTCCTCTCTCTGTCTCCTGTTCGACCGAGTGTCAGTAGATGACCATTCAGGCGCGGATACAGATTTCGTTTTAGCGGGAGGCCTGTATGTTACCTATCTACCTACCTCGTTGGCCTGACCGCCTCGTTGGCCTGACCGCCTCGTGGTTTGGTCATTGAACTTGAGCGCCAGAGGCCGTGGGTTCGATTCCCACTGGGGACAGACAACTTTGTACAATTTGTACAAGTGTCCGGGTCTGGACGTTATATTGGTGAATTGTCCTCATCATAATCATCATCAGGTTATTTCTGTCTCCACTGCAGGAGCACAACCCTCTCTCATCTGCCGGAGACAGACGGAGGATTCGGCCTACACTCCCCGCGCTGGCCAGACGGGTTGGGGAGGCCTGATTGATGTTTTATAATGTATTCCCTTAGTCGCCTTGTACGACATCCACGGGAAGAGTTGGAGTGGTCCTATTCTACTCTACCGGAAACCACACGGCATTGTCCTATCCTTGTTTAATTTCCATAGCAAAGGAGAAAATCCTAGTTTGGGATTAGACTAGGGTGTATATATGCAATTTATTTATTTATTTAGCTATACTTGATCGATCGATGGAATATAGACACTTTGGTATAAATAAGTTAAAAATGATTCGTGTAAACAGTTACAAAACATTTGTAATTTGTCAGAATGAAGCGCTTCGATCGTAAATCTAGGATAGGGGGAGGGGGGTTACGCACCCATTCCCCCCCAAACACCTTTCCGTATAGCCGCCTGTAACTATTCCTGTGACTGTTCTACTGTTCTTTTTTGCCTGAAATGAAATGAAATAAGTTTATTTGTAAGATTTTTGGTATAATTCAGTTGTCATTTGATTGAAAAGTGTCCCTGAAAATCTATCTGAATGCTGTACAAATATTTTGATTTTCTTGATTTTGATTAGTCAACCGACTTCAAAAAAGGAGGAGGTTCTCAATTTGACCGGTATGTTTTTTTTTGTATTTTGATTTTCTTTCCTGTTCGCTAGCCGCGAGAATCTGGAGCTGTAGCATCAAATATCTTCCTCACATTATATTCGCCAGGTTTCGCAAGTTTGTTGTGTTTCTTATATGGCTCATCCAAATATTACATCTACCTCCACGGCTCGCAAGTATCGGCGAGATTATGATATTAAATTGTTTCACCAAAGGGGAAGGGAATGCGGGAGGGAGGGAGGAAAGATGGCCAGGGACGGATTGGTTAATTCAAAAACGAGTAACAGTTCTAAACGCAAAGAATATGTTTTGTCCATAATGAAAGGTTATGAAAGTTCAAATAAGTAGGTACTTAATAAGTAACAGATGAAATAAAATGTAGGTAGGTTATTTTTTTTGTCTAACTTGTTATTCTTGCCATAAACTACCAAGTTTATGTATTTTTAGCAACTCCACATATACATTTAGTGGAAGAACCGGGGTAATTCTTCCAGACAACATTAACTCGTCGATTTCAATAAATATTGGAAAGGAATTCAAGTTCGTTGTCTTATTGAAAACTAAACAATTTATTGGTCCTCCGAGCCGGATCTGAAAGTGTATAAACTTTGAGTGAATTGAAGCCTACTTTGATTCCATCTCTCTCTATCTCTCCTACCTCCAGAGCCTTTCACCTAAATGACCACAATCAAGTACTGAAACTTGGCAGACATCCAGATCGTCAATGAAATATTATGTGCAATTAAAACCTATTCTGAACCCGTCCCTGGCTCAATCAAAGGCTTTCTATGACCGCAAATCACTGCCAAACCACACCCACCAAAATCCGGCCACGCCTTCTTCCACGCATGCGCGTAGCAGACCAATCAGAAGCGGTATAACTTACCCCACTGTAGGGGTACGGATGGGCAATCATGCACCCTCAATTGACCGCTTTATGCGATGTCATTTTTTCGCGCCAAACCGATCGTTTGACAGCCCCGCCCTCGTACAATTTTGAAATTTTCTTTTTAATCATAAAACCGCAGCAATCGAGTTCGCGTCGCCGGCCAGTGCACTCGTCTCATTTCGCTCTAGATTAAATTCAAATTAACCCGTTAAATAGAGCATCACGTGCATAATTAAGCTTCTTAATTTACAAGCTTATTATAAACTAAATAAAGTCGCTAATAAAATCGAAATAAATTCATGGAAAATTAACAGAATAATCCTAGTGATATTTATCAGTGCTTTGTTAAAAAAAAGTGATTGAAAAATTATGAGAAAACTAATGTCATACAAAGTTCACTAAAAACTAAAAATGATGGATCAAAGACAAAATCCTTACCCGTCGAATTTGACCGAACTGCTGGCTGTTTCGGCGTACCAGCAGAACGTTGACCGACTCTCAGCAATCGCCGACGGCGAAGACAAATACAACGCCGAAAGTTACGGCGACCATTTTGCCGAAAACGTCGACAGATCTTCATCACCGGCTTCAATTTTAGAAGACAATGACAGCAGCCAATCGGCTTTTGGTGTCGATTTGACAGGAAAAGGCACCGCTTTGGCGGGAAAATCCTTCACAATAGCCGCCATTTTGGGTTTAACTAACACGGAAGAGGATGTGATGAATCTGAGTGTGCAAGAAAGACTTCATCAGAACCAGAGACAATTGCAGAATTATTTGTACTCAGGTCATGATATGCAGAGGCTCAGTGATGGCTTTTGCAGGAGTATGGCAGTGCCGCCGGGGTTGAGACAGGGTAAGCTTTAAAATTATAATTTGTGTTTATAATCTTAAAAATGGTCCTTCGAGCCGGATGGTTTAAAAACTGTATTGAAGGAAAATAACATTAATTAGGTATCGCATTAATGTTTACACTAATAATAAATTTTATGTAGCACAAACTACCCACATTATTTAATTTAAATTTAGTTAAACTATAAAAATATATAAAACAATAATCTCTTGTTAATTCCTGCTGCATATGAATTCCGATATGAATTCCTTTTCATTTTTTCTTTTTTTAAGTACTTAATCTTAAATTTATTTATTTATTTATTAAAGTACTTAATCATTTCGATTCATGATAACAAAGAAGACATTGCTTGAACGAATTAATAAACATTAAATGAAAATATACTTAGGTAGCTTAATGGAACAATATTATAACAATATAAAAATAAATAAGCTAAATAATATAATAAATATTTTATTACCCGTAATTAGTTAAAAAAATATATTTTACTGAAAAAAAAAATTATTGCACAGATACTCTAATTTAGATTAACTATTTTAATAAACCCTATATTTTATTGGTGCAAATTCGAGCAATTTAGTTGTATAAAAAGTTGTGACTGGATGTTATTTATATATTATATTATGTATTTATGTATGTATATCAGCCGTCTGATACCCATATTACAGGCTCTGTCTAGTTTGGGATCAGGTGGCCGTGTGTGAAATGTCCCCACATTTTTTTTTTAAGTTTCTAGAAGTTGTTCTAATTTTTTTGGACAAATTTACCGTCGGCTTCCACCAGTTTCATTTTACAATAGCAAATCCCCGACAAACATAAAAATCTACGTAATAATTTAATAAATAATCTTAAATCCACATACATAATCTCACGCCTTGGTCCCAGAGGGGTAGGCAGAGACGAAGGATCGCCGCTTTGCGCGATCCTGCCACACCTCACTAGCCAAAATCTAGGTTTGTGAATTCCGTCGGACATAAGAAGTTAGGCAATATTTACTCAATCAGACCAGATCAGACCTTATTAACTACTTCCTAATTGTTGGGATTGTGTGGACTGTATAATTTTTATGCTCTTCATCATCATTATCATCATCAGGTTATCTTTGTCTCCACAGCAGGAACACAACCCTCTCTCATCTGCCGGAGACAAAGGCCCGCCACCTCCCTTTGGTCTTTCCAACCTTACGGTTATACGGACCGAATCACGGGGGGGTGCCCGGTACTTGCGTTAGAGCTCTTTCCCGGCGCACCCTGCTTGATCCCCTACAAGTTTTCTTCATTGTCCCTTCTGTTTTCTGGTGATCCTTCCGTCATCCAGCCCCTTTCTGGGGATTTAACGTTACAACCACATCTCTTCGCTCGCGGCGGGCGGGCGGGCGGCTCGTTTACTTGTACTGCTTCATCCTCCACTCTCTTGCGCTCTCTCGGGCAGCTCCAACTGACGTCTGCGCTTATGCCACGCCTTGGCAAACCGCCACAGACGAGCAAAGTTCGCCTCCGTCTTCACGAGGTACTGGTAGTAAACCGGGCCCGCCTCCGATCGCTCGAGACCATCCAGCATCTCCGACCGCTCCGACTCGTACAGTTCGCAGTCCCACAGAATATGGTCCCTCGTTTCATCGGCCTCACAACCGCAGTAACACTCCCCCGTCTCACTCAGGCCCAGGTCCTTCAGACGCTTTCTGAAGCAGCCGTGTCCAACCAGTACCTGGGAAACCTCGTAGTCCGGCTCCACCCAGTCGCTCCGCATTCTCACCGAGACACAAGGGAAGAATCTGTATAGATCCCTCCCCTTTTCGCTGACTTCCCATCTCTCCTGCCAAAGGGAGACAGCATCCTCCCACATCGCCCTCTGCATAATTTTGCGCTCTTTCCCTGTATGTGTCTGTCGTGCCTCGTCCGTTCTGCCTGCACGAATGGCCTCCAGGTCGGCCGGAAGTACGCCCGCTAGCACAGGTAATGCTGCGGAGCTTGCCGTCCTGTAGGCCTTCGTTAGTAGAGTCAAGGCTGGCCGTTGAGTTCTCAGGAGCGAACTACGCACCACATGTAGCGACGCGCGTCGGTACCACACAGCAGCGGCATATACTAGAGTGGCCACGTATATCCCCTTATAGAGCACTCGGAGCGCCCTATATTTGACCCCCCACGATGATGCTGAGACGCGTGACATTTTCCCAAAGCATTTGGCCGCTCGTTCTCCAATATATGACGCGTGCTGTGCAAACGACCGACTCGCGTCTATGACGATACCCAACACTGTTGCTTGTGTGACGCTCGCGATCGAAGCACCATCCATCCTGATGGTGGGTGGACGTTGGAACTTTCCCTTTATGGTCATAGTCTGGGATTTTCCAGAGGAGAATCCCAGACGATTACGTTTCCCCCAATCTGAGACCGCACTGAGCACAGTGCTAGCACTGCGCTCAATTGCGGCTCTGGATGGTGCTTCGATCACGATCGTCACGTCGTCTGCGTAAGCTGTCATGCTCACTCCCTCGGGCACTGGCACACGCAAGAGGTCGTCCAACAGTAAGTTCGACAGTGTAGGGCCCAGGACCGATCCCTGGGGGCATCCCATGGTGGACGTCTTCCACTCCACCTGGCCGCCGATGAACAGTCCTACACGCCTCTGCAGGAAGTAGGCCACCAGCATCTTGTAGATGTTTGGTGGACAGCCCCCCTGCTTCGACTTGACCAGGATCATCGGCCACCAGGCATTGTCGAAGGCGCCCGAGATGTCAAGGAATATCAACTGAACGTAAGTGTCCCTGGTGGTCTGAACAGTGTTGAGGACACTGTTCAGTGCTGTAACTGTTGAACGACCCCTTGTGAAGCCGTGTTGACTCCCGGATATACTCCTCCACAGACATGGAGCACAGTCTGCCGGAGACAGACGGAGGATTTGGCCTACACTCCCCGCGCTGGCCAGACGGGTTGGGGAGGCCTGACTGATGTTTTATAATGTACTCCCTCAGTCGCCTTGTACGACATCCACGGGAAGAGTTGGAGTGGTCCTATTCTACTGTACCGGAAATCACCTAGTGTATTTAGTCATAATCAAAATGAACACAAAATATTTTAACAGTCTTCAACTAATCTCTCATTAAATATATATTTCTAAAACACTGGTATGGCCATCTTCATCTAACCAATATGAGCTGGCCATAGAGGTTGCGCTAAGTCAAAGTCAAAGTCAAAATCATTTATTGCATATGAGTACACTTGGTACATTTATACACGTCATTTTTTTTCGACTACCGCTTCCTAGGTGTTAGCGCTGTGAAGAAGAAACGGCGCAACAAACTTCACGCAACAAATCAAGTTTGCATACTAAATATTTTTTAGTTTGCATACTAATAATAAAGATTTTGCGAAGCTGAATTAACATTAGTACCAGGCATCTTTGTCATTCAAATAATCGTTTATTTTATAATAGGCTTTCTTACAAAGTTGTTTTTTAATGTAAATCTTAAACTTTCTGTCCGTCATATTTAAGATTTCCTCTGGTAATTTGTTGTAGAAGCGTATACATTGCCCCGTGAACAATTTACTGACCTTACTTAGTCTTAACCCTGGTAAAACAAGTAAGATGGTCTTATCATTATGACGCGCTTCTTATTCGGAAACCATTTGTTTGTATTTTAAAAATGTGTCGAACTAGTCTTTGTCATGTTCTATTCCAAAAATGGATGAAGGACCCATAATAAATGCGTCCACTGCTGAACACAAGCCTCCCCAATAGAATGCCACTTTTGATGGGCTATCCATTGGAGATTTCCCATTATCACCACGCTTGGCAGACGGATTGGTGATCGCAGAACGCTGCTGTGCTGCCAGTATTCTTGACGACACCCACCACGGGAAGATTGGGGGTGGCCCCATTCTAAAGAAGCAGTAAGCAGTGCTCAAACCCTCTAAACATCGATCAACCAACTAACGAAACTGTAATAAACAAACGGACAACATTTATGCTTTAATTAAATTAAGTAAAGAGTTAAGCGACTTTAAGGCTTAATTAAACTTTAACTGCCGAGTTGCCGACGCGACGGCGGGTATCTAAGCCCTCCCTATTAACAAGGGATTAATAAAAGACAGGATGTATTTTAAATATACCTGTTATACCTTTAATTAGGACTCTAGTGCAGGGTCACCCTCTACGTTGTTTATCCCAACTCTCACAATGGCGAAATATACAGTCATAAGCTGTAAAATAGATCCATGAGGGTGTTAGTGCACTTGTATACATGCATAATGCTCACGCCTTGGTCCCAGAGGGGTATGCCGAGATGATGTATCGCGCAATCCAACTTTTCTTCGCCCGCTTTTCTCTCCGTGATACCCCTTGACGTGATGTGTTGAGAACAACATCGCCGCCTCCTTGTTGAGGTATTACCGAGTCATGCGGGGCTCTGACGAGGTGGACAATTATTTCCCTTAAGGCACCTAATAGCGATATATCCCCGTTATGGAGCTTTTAAGCTGTAAAAGGCTGTATATTTCGCCAGTGTGCTATAGATAGTATGTCGTCAAACAGAAATCTGTGCATTTATGTGTTCCAGTTTAAAGAGTTATAACATAGAACTACATGAGGAATCAATTACAAGTTTTAATCAGCCGTTAACAAGCCCTATGAGACTGAAAAGCTAGTTGAAAGTAATATGAAATTGCCGTTTTATATGTAGTATAATAGACACTTTGAATTGACATAAATCCTTCATGGTGTGAGATTTTCGAGTGAAACTTTTTTCACATGATACCTATGAGGTTCTTGTTTTAAACATTGTGCAACATTCGATTCTCGACTTTCAGTTGTTTTTTTATTCAGCTAAGATAGGAAAGATGGATACTTCGAAAATCCGAGTAATCTTTGAATACGAGTTCCGTCGCGGAACAAACGGCTCGCAATATCAATGCTGCGTTTGGAAAAGGAGACTGCTAACGAACGAACCGTGCGTTTTTGGTTTAAATGATTTCGTAATGGAAACTTCGAACTTGAACGAACCACGAGGAAGAGAGGGCGGTCTTGGGCACACAGGTATATATAACGCTGAATTGCAGGAGATGGTGGAAGCCGATCCGAGTCAAACTAGCAAAGAATTAGCGGCATGGTCTAACGTTACCTTACCAACAATATTGTCTCATTTGCATCAAATCAATAAGATAAAAAAATATGAAAAATGGGTGCCTCATGATTTGACTGATCTGCAGAAAGAATCGCGTGTTGAAACTTCCGTTGCCTTGTTGAATCGGTACAGAAATGAAGGAATATTGGGTCGAATTGTGACATGTGACGAAAAGTGTATTCTTTACGATAACCGAAAGCGAAAAATGCAATGGCTGATCCCAGGTCCAACGCCGCAACAGTGCCCTAAAGCAAAGCTTACCAATAAAAAGGTAATGGTGTTATTCACTATAGCTTTCTCGGGTCTGGTCAAGCAATAACAGCAGATGTTTACTGTGCCGAACTTCGAATAATGATGGCGAAACTAGCAGCGAAACAGCCCCGACTCGTGAATCGATCTTCACCATTATTGCTCCATGAACACGCAGGACCTCACACTGCACGAGAAACCGCTGTAACTCTACAGGAGCTGCAGTTTGAAACCATACGTCATCCTCCGTACTCGCCAGATCTTGCTCCAACGGACAAATTTTTTTTCGTGATTTAGACAATTTCTATGTTGTAAAAAATTTTCTTCCCAAGAGGCAGTACAAAATGATAGTTTGTCGAATCTAGATCCCCAGAGTTCTATCGCAAAGGCATAAATGAACTTGTGGGTAATATTTTGATTAAAAAAATATGTTACATTTTAGAAGTTTTTATTTTTCAGTACAAATCGGCAAGTTCATACTTTAACCCCTAATATTAACAGCAGCAAAAATCTGGATAACTGTTATCGAATGCTGCAAAAAGGCTTGAAGCAATATTTCCTCCATTCTCCAGCTGTTAATCAGCTATGCTGTATAACATTCACGGAATGCATCCAATATTCTTATAAATAAAAACGTAAACTTCGCGTGTCAGTACACTGAAGATTTAACAAAATTGTGCACGCCTACTGAACCAATTTTGATAGACTTGTAACAGAAACATAGGGCTTAGAAATTGTAGTAACATTTAATCTTTATTTCATCGCAATCAGCATACTCAATCAAGAATTTTTGAATTTTCTCACTCAAAGAAGTATACTGGTCGGCAGGATTCAGATTGCGATGAGTTAGCCCAAAGGTGGCGACGGCAGTGGCAGTTGGAGTGGGGGGTGAGTGCGGGAGTGGGAGCAGGGAATAAATCTGTAATCCACGCGAGTGAAGCCGCGGGCACAGCTAGTCTTCAATAAAGGTTAAATCTGTAAATAGGCTGTAGTTTGGATAGGCTTCAGCTTGTGTGCTACTTGGGTACAGACGTTCCCGCCTCACAACCATTCTCCCCCCGCAACTCCTCTAAGCGAGGATCAACGGAGGTACGCACCCACAGAACACCTACCAGTGACGGTAGGGCGAGTCCCAAGGACTGAATCTACGCTATCTAGGGCTCCAGTGAAATTAAATTAAAGAAGTAAAGAGTCAAAGCAGGAAGAGAGTTCCTACAAGTACTTCCCCTCTAGCAAATGGGAGTGTAGCAAAGAAATGATGGTCAGTCGGGGAGTTGAGGGTTTGGTGTGGCCAAGATAAGCCTGGTAAGCACTGGTTGGGTACAGAGACAGTGTACACACCAAGTATACACGCTCAGAGGGATAGGGTTAAGGCTATGCTCAGGGCTTATCTGAAGGAGTCATGAGGACACTCGGCGGCGATGTTGTTCGCAACACGTCACGTCAAGGGGTATCACGGGGCGAAATGAGGGCTAAGAAAAGTCACTTTGCGACATTAGATTGCGCTAAGTGGCGATACATCGTCTCTGCCTATCCCTCTGATACCAGGGAGTGAGCATTACGTTTGTATGAGGGCGGGCCACATCTGTCGCAGAACCGACGACGGGCGTTGGGACAGACGAGTTCTGAAGTGGACGCGCGGGGTGGGACGCCCCGCCGCCAGGTGGACCGACGACCTGATGAAGGCGGCTGGATGTGGAGAGCGGAGATTGGGGAATGCTTATGTCTAGCAGTGGACATTTATAAGAGTTGATATGATGATGATGAGGTCTTTCACCTTAATACACGTGGCAACACTCTTGTAGCATGTGAATAGAATAGAATAGGTCATTTATTCATCGCTACGACACACACATACATGAGAATTAAACGTAACAGTAGTGCTATTCTCTAAAATACAAATTCACGTACGAGTCTTACTCAAGTGACTTCTCTCACTTAATCCATTGGTAATTCTGTAAACATTCACATAGTGAAGTTAACAAAGAACTCACTTCACTTCGACAGTGCTCTGGAATGTTTACAGAATGCCAATGGATTAATTATCGAGGTGAGTGAAGTCACTTGAGTGAGACTCGTACGTGAGTTTGTATTTTAGAGAGCACTACAGTATTATTAAATTACAATTTAAAAATAATTAAGGTCCTTAAGTGTCCCAGCAACAAATGGCGCTGACTCAGCATAATGCTACGCGAACTGCGGCGCTGGTATTCTGTCAGCACCAGGTCAAGTGATTTCACAGATTTAGTTTATGTGGAGTGTTGGCCGCTCTCCATCAGCTGAGCTGCCTGATTGTTTGTAGCTTCAGAAAGTAAATACCTAAAAATCTATCACAGACCTGTCAACATCTAGTATAGTAATGCCTGTACAATAATAATCGTGGTAAATGTAGGCCTAAGACTAGGCCGGTGCCGGTGATACTGCTATCCGTTGTCGATACATACATACATAATGTTTACGCCTTTGTCCCAGAGGGTTGGAGGTGATGTATCGCCACTTTGCGCAATCCTGGCAAACGGTTTTTTTGTGAAACTGGCAAAAAAAAAATCCTGGCAAACCAAAAAAAATCGCCGCCTCCATGTTGAGACACATTGTGGTACGATGGTTAGCTAAGAAAATACTTGTCCACCTCGTCAGAGCCCCGCGTGACTCGGTAAGGTCAATAGCCCAACTCCGGGATGTCGGCACGCTTACGACCAGGCTAGCCCCTGGACACGCATCCTTCGGCACGGCAGACCTTGGATTGGCTGACGAGACAGAGATCGGGGCAAGAGGGAGACAGGAAATGGGAGTATGGGTAAGGAGTACATAGGCTGGGTTTGGGATATCGCTATTACGGAAGCATAGTCTGATTGCAGTAGCGATAACTCTGTAAGCCGGGACCGCATACCCGGGACTCGTCTGGATAGCACCGGACAGGCAACCTCCAGAAACCAAGTCCCCTGACTATATGATTAACAATATTCTAATAAACAATACACCTAATTTAAACCCAGTTCTGAGATTTCACGCAGATGTGCGTGTTCAATAGGTCGGTATTTCAGATTAGTTCAAGGTGCAAGCCTGATTGCACGTCCGCCGGAACAAAATAATAAACATGCGATAATCTAGAGGTTCGATAATTTAGAGGTTATAATAGTTAGCTAGTTTACCATAGAAAAGATTAAATTAAATTATTTTTTATTGCACGATATCAATACACAGGTATAAGAATAAAGTACCTTACGAAGATGGGCTAAGACAAGCCAGTCCTGGGTGTCGATTCTGTAAAATTGAAACAATAACGCGAAAATCGAAACGAATACCGACGCTTACTGCGAATTAGATCACGAACGACTCTGAATAGGTATTTTGTAAACAAGAACAAGCCACTTTCGAAGTTGTGTGAGCTTCGTTGCTCGCATTCATTGGACTAGTGCTTGACGCTCTGAAAAATATCCTAGTCAATATAATCGAGTTTTTTTTTCGTTTAACTTATTTAAAGAAATTTACTAATAAAAAATTGTTTAAGTGCTGTCCTTTAACTACAGTTTCTAAGTCTAGATTTTTTTGCATACAGCATAAAGTTACATAGTAAAAAATACATAATGCATTCAAATATTGTCATTGCTTTAAAAAAAAAAGAATTTCATACTCATTCTTGGCCAACATGGTTTCAATCTACTGATGGTTCATTCAATTGTACACTAGATGTCTAATGCGTAGCATACTATAGTTTGTTTTAAACAAAACTTAAAGGAAGAAGAGATTATTGTTATTTGGAGTTGTTACTCCTCAAGATCGGCAAGATCCTCAAGATGAATATGAGGTATCGATACTTCGTCACATACTCGATACTTTTTCGTGTAGCGATACCATTTGCGAATCACTCGCGCCAGGGATAATTATATGACCGCAGTAGCCTCCGCATGTGTAAATGCGGTAAACTGCATCGCATACGCATAGAGTGTCATCTTATTACCCTTCTCTTCTCTCTTGTTTTGCTGATGCATACCGACCCTCTCGGTTGAGGTAGATAGATTTAGTGGAAACCCCTAACTTATTAAAATATGATGTCGTAGCATGGAGACAAACTACTTTTTATGTCTAATTATGGTCTGATTGCAGTGATAAAGATTGGGGGTTTAAAAAATAATCATATTTACATCTACCATTAGGTCAATGTCTGCTGAAGTAAATAAACAGAGATGGGCTATTAATATTGGTATTATACTTTTTATTATTGTTAATTTTGAGACACGGTTTATAAGGTGATGAAAATAGTACTTGAAAATACATACATTTAAGACATGTTTTTATGTAATTAAATAAAATTTGAGGATAATTTAAACGTACCATTATTTCAAAGGTAGTATACTATTTTTAATTTTTTTCATCTGACAGCCCTGCTGCGCAATGGTCAATCAAGTCAAATCAGTACGCAGAGCTTGTTCCCGCGTTTTTTGGAGTATTTGTTTTTTCCAAAATAATGTATACATCGGGCTTTGGTGTTTAGTAGGGATAGTATATTATACAACAAGTGTCTGTGCGTGTGTACTTTATGAAGGAAACATATATAAACGTGACTAAGCTGATTTTCTTAACTCAAACTCAAAACTTCCTAACCTCAAACCTTACTAAAGTTTACTATCAACGTTAGTAAGGGGGTTCTGCCCTTTCTGTGATTATGTCAAGACCACAGTGTCGGGAAAAATAAGAATTTGCTTCGGCATTATAAGCTGCAAAAAACTAAGAAATCCTACTAAAAATGACCTGGCTGTATAGTCTAGCGACCTTTGCCTGTCCGAAGGACGAAACAACCAAAAAAATCAATCAGTACGTGTTGTGTCAATTCTGCTCACGTAATTTATTTTTATATTGTATTTGTGGTCGTTCGTGGTGATTAATCGTGTTAAAAATGAACAAACCTGTAATCCGCAGTTGCGCTAGAGAGGTCCTATATTATTATAAAGTGTATACACGATGTTTGCCAGAACTCGAAGCCGGAAATTTGTTGTCCGATCTCCTAACGATGTTTTTAGAAGAGCTGCTGAAATGACCGGTATGTTATGGTTTTATTTAATTAATTATATTTGCCGTGTGATTTCCGGTAGAGTAGAATAGGGCCACTCCAACTCTTCTCGTGGATGTACAAGGCGACTGAGGGAATAATACATTATTAAACATCAATCAGGCCTCCCCAACCCGTCTGGCCAGCGCGGGGAGTGTAGGCCAAATCCTCCGCCTGTCTCCGGCAGATGAGAGAGGGTTGTGCTCCTGCAGTGGAGACAAAAATAACCTGATGATGATAAGCTAAGTATTGCCCTAATGCAGTGTTAGTATAACCGCCCTCTATCAATGAATTATATTTAGTTATGTGTTCTAAGGTGCTATGACTTTATTGTATCAAATTATTGAGTATAGATACAAGACGGTAAAGTTATTATTATTATGTTCCGTAGCCTAGTCTGTAGTACACCTGCCTGCCAAGTTCGTGGTCGCGAGTTGGAATCCCGCCCAGGATATAGCTAACATTTGTGTGAAGAGCATTTGTGTTAGCTGTACATAAAGATAAGATGATATTAAATTAATTTGCAAATGTTTATATTGTGTATTTTTTTTTTAGGCAGCAGTATAACAATCGTTTCTGGAGGTTTCAGTTGATGATTGGAGAAAATTATGCCAACATGTAATGAAAATAGAAAAGCAATGTTATGAAAGAGGACTGACAAACTTTGTATGGCGACTTCGTCAGAATAGTCAGTCATACACCCCTCAAGATGACAGCAGCAGTAGTGACACGCCTGAAGACAGCCAGACTATTGGATAAAGCTCCAGCTTAGCCAAGCCATGGATGAAGATTTTTCTGGCGTGGAATATTTAGATGAAAGCGAGTTTGATTCAGATTAAATAAATAATTATAAATTGACTTTTTTTACTTCCACAAACATACATTGTACTGTAACAAAAATAAAAACTGACAAAAATTGTAGCTACATACTATAACATAATACCTAATATGCTCCGCAATATTGTGATATAGAAGCACGGGATCGCGGGTTCGAATCCTGCCCAGGGCAAATATTTTGTATGATGAGTGCTTGTCTTTGCCTTGTGTCTGGATGTTACATGAGTGTGTACTCGTAAGTATGCATTTATCTATTTATGTGATATATATTAGCTGCCTGATATCCACCATATTACAGGTGGCTTAGGAGGGCTTAAAACCATTGGCAGATGAAAAAAAAAAAACAATTTATATGGTCCTCGTCAAGTAGTAATATATTTTCTTTGTCAACAACAACCAAGGTGGTAAAACCAATTGCTCGTCCTACTGAATTACGGGCTGTCTTCTGCTGTTGATTATAAAAGCCTCTGGACTACCTTCTTCTACATTAGCCAAAGGAATCATGGTGAAGACACGCTATGCATATCCATAATCACCTGAAAATAAACAGGCATTTACCTAAAAAGAAAAATAATAAAGTTGCATACAAATGAAATACCCACAAAAGATGAAAATTATTATATTAGTTTTTAGCTAATAAAGTAATATAATAATAGGTAGGTGAATAAGAAAACAATTTGCGATTAGTTTAAGGAAAATGACGGGGTTCGATTCCCAGTTGTGTATGAGAATTTTAGGAAATCTTTGTCAAAACATTGCATGTCAAACATTTTTTCTAACTTAGATTTTTTTCTTGTTAATACAAGTAGTGTATCACTGGTGATTTTTCTTCATACTTACCCACCGCAATGGCTCACCTTGTATATCACCATCAGCCGAAATATGTTTACTGCTAAATATAGGTAAGCCTCAATAAAATTACACATTAGGGATTTGCCGTGTGCTGACTGACGCTCCAGCTCCGACAAAGTATATCTTTTACTGCTTGCTCTAATTTAACACCTGCCTTGTCGATTTTGTGGAAACTGAAAAGGTATATTTTTTCACTGTAATAGGATGGTTAAGGCTTTCACTACTTCGTTTATACAGGTGAAGTTAAAGATTGGGACAAATATGTAGGCACTATTTTCACCATTTTTGGTAGCTATCATTAGCCAGGAATGATAGTGGACATAGTATCTGCAAGTAGATAAGTGTTATGATTTGTTTGTGATATCATTTAAAATACACGGTAAGTCGCATAATAATTAAGAAAGCTATAAAAACGTACCTTTGTTCTTATTAGGTCCAAATTGATTAATTAATTCTTCCGACAACCTATAAACCTCCACATAGTCGTTTTCGCTGATTTTACGTATAATATTAGCTTGATGCTGGATATCATAATTGTGAGCTTCTTCTACTGAACTTATGAATTGAAATGAACGAGCCATCTTTAAAATACGTCACTAAACACAAGTAACCACTATTCTGCGATAGAATAACTTTTATTTTCCAGTTCCACAACATTCGATCAAGTTTTCACGCACAAAATAGTAACTTTTTGCTAGTCGAATACAAGTACGAGTCTTAGATAGAAATAGCGTTCGTAATGTTGCTATAAAATACCATTCTAAAGTTATCTCATACAAACAAAAGTCGACATGTCCACTAACAGTAGTTACAACACGAAGTCGCACTCGAAAGTGTAGCGCTAGCATAGAAATCGAACGACTGTGAACTTTAATTAATGAAAATGTGAAATCTCACGGCGGATTTAGATTATAGTTGCTAAGTTAAGCTTTACAAAATTTTTCTACAGCAATTCCACAATATTCGTGCAAATTTTCACGCACAAAGTACTAAAACTTCGTCGAATGCAGGCACGAGTTTCGAATTGAACGACGTGCGTAATGTTGCTACAGGATACGATTCTAAACGTCATCTCATACAAACAAACGTCAACATGTCCATTTAACAGTAGTTACAACCCGCCGTCGCGCCCGAAAGTGTGGCGCTGGTATAGAAATCGAACGACCGTAAACTTTACGGGATACGAATTTGTATTACTAAGCAATTTAGAAGTCGAGTTGCAAAGTAACTTTTTACAGAATCGCACTACTGTTTTTTGTGATGTTTACCATCCGACACTGTTAGGACTAAGAAAATCTGTGCTCTGCTCTCGCAGGCGAAGTAATACACTGAGCTGGGACCTACTAAATTCTTCCTACTAGAGTGTTATCACACTGTACCTACTGTTGGTTGCGAACAGTCACAACTTTAAAGCTTGTTTGCCATGCCTACTATTGGTACTACTATACGAAGTAGCCTTCTGCTACTCCGTCACAGCTCACTGCGTCACATAGGCGCTAATACGTCCGTGGTGTTCAACTAGGTGGCCAGGCTTCCCTTGGCCCCACCAAACCCCTAACTCCTCGATTGACAACTTTGGTCATCATTTCTTTGCTACACTCGCAATTGCTAGACGGGAAGTGGGATCTCTTTTCCTACTTAGACTCTTTGCTTCTATAATTTAATTACCTGGGGCCCAAGGTAGCGTAGATTCACTGGTAGGTGTTATGTGTTGCGTACCTCCGTTAATCCTCGCTCATAGGAGTTGCGGAGGGAGAATAGTGAGGAGGCGGGAATATACCTACTGTTGTTCACTCCCCTATAACCTATAAGTCAGTTGCTACTTGCACGCGTCGATTCTGTAGTGCTATTCTTTAAAATACAAACTCACGTGCGAGTCTCACTCAAGTGACTTTACTCACTTTAAAACCTAATCCATTGGCATTCTGTAAACATTCTATAGCACTGTGGACGTGAAGTGAGTTCTTTGTTCACTTCGACAGTGCTCTGAAATGTTTACAGAGTTACCAATGGATTAGGTTTCAAAGTGAGTGAGACTCGTGAGTTTGTGTTTTAGAGAATAGCACTTCTGCTCTCGATTTTTCGGACAAGTTCCTCCCGCATTTTTAAATATGATGCACTGTATATGTTTTAAAGCCGCTAATAAATGAAATATTCTATTCTAATTTGAAACTTTTCTTACAGACAGTCCCCGACCAGAACTGAGGCCCCAAGTGGGTCAAATGAAGACTTCTAGGAACCATTCTATGACATGTTCTAATAGGTAAGTCACCTAACTCAAGCGGCTTGAGTTAAGAGCCACATGTACCTTAGCTCATTTTGAAGTGATCAATTATTTTCATACTAATACCCAAGAAATTATAAGCGATAGACACTACCGTCTCTACTGGATTAATGGTTTTGATTACCTATACTTACACTGGTTGCTTTTGCCGATCTCGGTCTCCACTCCAGAACTCGTCTGCCTCAACGGCCGTCTGTTTTGCGACAGATGTGGCCCGCCCACTGCCACTTCAGCGTGCTAATCCTTTCAGCTATGTCGGTCACCTTCGTTCTTCGTCCGATCTCTTCATCACGAATCATATCCTTAAAACAAATCCCGAGCATAGCCCTATCCATAGCTCGCTAAGCAACTTAGGACTTGTGGATCAGGCTCACCGTTAGTGTCCAAGTTTATGTTTACGTTTCCGACCGTCTATAAAATTGTTTTGCCCATCAGCTCAGGAAGAAGTAAAAGAATACGAACGATCTTCACGCCTGAACAGCTGGAGAGACTAGAGGCGGAGTTCGAGAGGCAGCAGTACATGGTCGGCCCAGAGAGACTGTATCTAGCACACGCGTTGCAATTGACTGAAGCACAGGTGAGTCTTCGTATTCTTCTATGCCGACTTCGCACAACAATAGGTTCCAACCAGGACAAGTAGCATGAAAACCCTGGATTTTGGAGCTTACAACCCGGACATGTCAACAGAGGTTTTTTAAGTTACGCAGTAAAATAAAAATCGTTTTAATTGTTATTAATCAACTTTTTATTTATTTGCGAGCGGTGACTTGAAAACTTTAAAGCCCGGACTACAAATAAAACCCTGTCCAGTTGTCCCCGGACGCCCACTAATAAACTAGGAACGAACGAACGCCCACTAGTAAACTAGGACAAATCCGGGGAAACCCGAACGGATGGCGACCCTAGTCCAGAGATATTACTGTATTTGTCACACGTTTTTTCATGATCTTTTAGGCCGAGGTTGAGTTCTTAGGAAAATATGTATAAGAATACATTTATTTCATTTAATCTTTATTCCCTTAATCCATATGGGCTAACTTTTCACTCCTAATACTTCAAGAATGACAATTATAAAACTCTCTGTTATTTGAGCGACGAAACAGGCACTCTGTCGCTGTCTCGCCCTCACTGCTGTTCCAGACCATCATGCTATCACTGTCTATCGATGACTGCACGAACGCAACTATGATTTCAACTGTGTGAGTTTGTGTTTATGTAGTCGTGCACAGAGCCTTATTGTCTCAATGTTAGTAAAATATCTTCCTTCTACTTCTACTTCTACTACTTACTCATTCTAAAACCTTTTATTTCTGAAACACTACAATTGAACATTTCTTTCTCCAGGTAAAAGTATGGTTCCAAAACCGTCGTATTAAATGGCGGAAGCATCACCTAGAGGTAACGCAGCAGAGGCTGGCGGTGCTGCAACGACACAGGCCTGACGAAAGAGACGATGACATTTAGAAAAGTCTCTCTATGACGAGTCGTTGGTCTGAAGATCGTCCCTATACTACTTTCTCCGTCGGCTTCTATCTACAGCCGCCTAGCCCTGTGGAATATCGGTCAACGTCTAAAGTTCAGTTCAAACCAATGCGTTCTGCTTGCGTCCGAGTGTGCGTCCGCGGTGGCGATCAGTTAGATACCTACTTCCCATGTGCTTGTACCGGAGTGTTCACACAGAACGCTCCGTTCAACATCCTCTGCAGCGTTCAGACTCATTTTCTTCATCTTCTATAAGTACAGCTAATAATACAGTTTCATCGTCGATTTCATCAATTTTTGTATCGCAGAAGACCATTCCATTTTAAAGCTACGAAATGACAACATCAGTGATGACAGGACGCAAAGTTTATCGCCGGCGCTGACGAGAACGTGACTTGGTGTAAATGCAAATTGAACGCAGACTGATCGACTGACGAGCACGCGGTCGCAAACAGTAGTGCTATTTTGTAAAATACAAACTCACGTGCGAGTCTCACTCATGTGACTTCACTCACTTTGAAACCTAATCCGTTATAGTAATTCTGTGCTCTAGAATGTTTATAGAATGCCAATGGATTAGGTTTCGAAGTGAGTAAAGTCACTTGAGTGAGACCCGCACATGAGTTTGTATTTTAGAGAATAGCACTACAGGACGCACTGACTTGACTGGCCTTTATATCGTAATTTGCTAGCTGTCCTCCAAGAGGATAGTCATCAGGCGATGTGAAGCAATAAGAATTCAAGCTGATTACCAAATTAATAAGTTGCTCGTTTTGGGGCATTTAGTTTTCTTAAAAGATCCACGTATCTTCGGCCGAGCATGCCAAGGTGCTGTTTTAGTTTTATTCTGTGTTTTATAATGTGGAGAAAAAATTGTGGGTGAAGATTAGAGACCAGAAACGAAATATTACCTGCACCGTTCGATGTAAATAAATATTGTATGTTTGAGGTTAATGATATAACTGCGACTTAAGTACTAATAATTTCATTGTCATTAGTTTAACTGTATATTATTTTATAATACAATAGATTAAGTAAAAATGTCTAGTCAATGCCTAGTAAAAACGGTCGAATATGTAATATAGTTTTTTTATTACCTCTTGCAACTCTATGAATTAAATAATCAAATTTATTGGCAAACTTCTGAAGGGAACGTCCGGCGACTGTTGAGCCAGATCCTTTTTATCAGCCACATCAGTCTGGAGATTCGAAGGGGTAACGCAGCGAGCGTCTTGGACACCATCAATAATTCTTCTATCTGTAGGGCAGCCTCTCCCATATACAACTGTCCACTTCGTCAGAGCCCCGCATGACTCGGTAAGGTTAATACTGCCTTAAGGTCGCCCGGGATGTCGACACGCTTACGACCAGGCTAGCCCCTGGACGCGCATCCATCGGCACGGCAGACCTTGGATTGGAGGACGGGACAGAGACCGGGGCGAAGTAGACAGGGTTTTTTTTATTTTTGGGTTTTTGTGTTTGAGATGGGGATTTGATGGTTAAGGAGTATATGATAATACTAGCTTTTACCCACGACAATGTAATTGTATTCATTTAGTTATATTGAGGCCGATTCTAAAGGCACAACGTTAATATTTGTCAGCACTAAAATTGTTGCTATCCTTGTCAAACAGTATTGTAAAGATAGAGACGAAACTAACTTTAGTGCTGTCAAATGTTTTATTTGTGCCTTCGGAATCTGGCCCATTATTTGATTAAAATATAATCCACCATGCAAAATCAAAGCAGCTATTTTTTATTTATTTTATTGACTTTTGATTCTACAACGGGAGAGCGACCGGTAACTGCCAGTAAATGTATAGTTTCGATAGGTCCGCTTAGGTTTCGATATTTGCACATCTTCACTGCTTTTAACGATTAATTTAGTTTCCCGTAGGAAATTTTTATGTTTTTTCAGGATAAAACTATCCTATGTCCAATTCCAGGACCTAATCAATATGTGTTCCTATCATCCCGATCCGTCCAGTGGTTGAAGCGTGATTGAGTAACAAACATCCAACCTTTCGCATTTATAAAACTACTGGAAAGTGGGATACTGTAAAAAATAGAATAATTGATGATGCTTATGTCACATGGCCGGTTAGAGGGTACAAAATGCATTGTAGTTCTACAAATATGAAATGCTAATGGGGTAGGCCCGGCGACGCTGGAGCGACGACATCGTGCAGGTGGCAGGACGGACATGGACGAGACTGGCTGCTGACAGGAAACATTGGCGTATCATGGATGAGACCTTTACCCGTAAATGGGTGCCCCAATAATAAAAAGAAAAAGAAACTAATTAACTATTTAAGCTTACTTAAATTAGAATTAATATTAATGTTATTTAGAAATTTATATTATTCTATTCAATGCCTTAATTTAATTAATTATTATTGTATATAGTTCATAAGACCAATTATCATTAATTTCATTTTATAATTAGAATTTTATGTAAAATTTATTAGGGAAAATAAAGGTTTTATTATTATTATTATTAATGGGGTAGGCCCAGGCCTGTCTCACTCCGCAAAAAAATAACCTACGCAGCGCAACCCCGATTGCCGGGGCATCTAAGCGAATCGCATACGACAGTCAATGTTATGTGATTTAGCAGTTCAGAGTAAGAGCCTTTCTTCCAAGGATGTAGAATTTAATTTGGCTTGCATTGAATGTTGTAGGTACGTTTATGCGAAATTGAACAAGTTTTATTAGGTAGTGTGCCTTCTCTACTCGTAATATTAGTTACTAGCTGTGCCCGCGGCTCCGCTCGCATGGATTACAGAACAGCTCTAAATGTAGCCCGAACTCATTGCAATCTGAATTAAAATAATTATACTTTTTTGTTATTTTGCATACTAACATTGCCTACTAATGTATTTGTAAACTAAAAATGTCCATAACTTTTGATTGAGTAAATCGATTGCGATAAAATAAAGCCTATATGTTACATCGAGTTAAGCCCTATATTTAAGTGAAAAGTTCATAAAAATCGGTTCAGTAGTTTTTAAAAGATGCGTGTACAAACTAACAGACTAATAGATAAACAGACAAAAATTTCAAAAATCATTGAAATGTGTACCATTATTTATCCTTAGACCCCCATTTTTTTTTTTTGCAAATATCTTCAATGACAGACACGCAAAGTTTACGTTTTATTTATTAGATTCTGTGGTACAACATGCATTGGTCAAGGGGAGACGACTACCCCAATTTTGCATTATATAGGGCTTAAGGCTTGGACGTATTTCAGCTGACAGTGATGAAGGTCTATCCACGTTAGGAGACCTAAGTGATGTGCTGTCCATTAGCGGATTATTCGTAATCACCACGCTTGGCAGGCAGATTGGTGATCGCTTTAATGATCTTAATATACACAGTCGAACGCTGTCGTCCCTGGTGTAACCCCTTAGTCGCCTAGACGACACCCACGGGAAGACACGGGTGGCCCTATTATAGGCCGGGAACAAAAAATTTTACCTTAAGTCCGATATACACACAAAGTGAATGCGTGGCGGAGGCGTGCTCCGGTGTTTTGTATTGTTCGATTTACTATGAGCCATTTCACAGAGAGTCCCGCTGCGGGAAGCGGGGTTTGTATGAAGGGTATCGCTACCGCTACGCCTCCGCTACGCACTCTTTTCTGTGTGTTTCGGGCATTAGGTAAAGATAATGAGATAATTATTACAAGTGGTACCTACATACTTTTACCTCAGTAATTTCTTTACAAAACAAGATAACAAAAGCATTATGTTCTTTTGACCGATAACATGTGACAATAACAAATTGTTATCTTTTGTTTCATTCAAATATATTTAAATAGGGTTTAGTAGAAATAAAACGTCTCATCCACTTTGTTGAGTACTCAACGATTCTTAACAGAAAGTTTTCTATCCCTTATCTGCTATTCTCTAAAATATAAACTCACGTACGAGTCTCACTCAAGTGACTTCGCTCACTTCGAAACTTAATCCATTGGTAATTCTGTAATCAGTCTAGAGCACAATCGACATGAAGTGAACAAAGAACTCACTTCACTTCGACAGTGCTCTGGAATGTTTACAGAATCCCAATAGATTAAGTTTCGAGGTGAGTGAAGTCACTTGAGTGAGACTCGCACATGAGTTTGTATTTTAGAGAATAGCACTATTGGTAGGAATTGAACCCACAAACGACCCTAGTCTATCGAACAACACTAGGCCAAACTTACTGGCTGATCTGTCAACTCCGTAAGCATGTGAAATGATATCCGTCGATAATAGGTCACGTGACTAATTGCTATAAGCGTTTGGCGTCCGTTAAAAAATACAAAATGGCATCTAAGTTGGACGGATATTAAATGACTATGAAGTAGGCTCGCAGATTTTAATATATATTTTATGTTAGGTAATCTAATAAATAAAAACGTAAACTTCGCGTGCCTGTACATTGAAGATATTTGCAAAAAAAATTGGGGATCTGAGGATAGGTAATAGAACACATTTCGATAATTTTTGGAATTTTTGTCTGTTTATCTGTTTGTTTGTGCGCGCATCATTTAAAAACTACTGAACCAATCTTGATGGACTTTTCACAGAGACATAGTGCTTAATTCGGTGTAACATATAGGTTATTTCATTGCAATCGGTGCAGTCAATCAAAAGTTATGCGAATTTATAGTTTTTCTGAAAACTTGCATACACTGCTAGGAGTGTAGGGTGTAAATGGTCGACTGAATTCGTGAGCGGTAGCGGGAGCGGGTATGGTATCAATACAATGTGAGTTTGAAAACTATAAATTGCGATGGATTAGTTAGGAGGACTACATTTGGTGCGACGAGGGTAAGAGAGAAAGAGGTTTGAGGGGAGGGTTGAGGAAAGGTTGAGGGAGGGTCAAGGGGAGGGTTGAGGGGGGGTTGAGGGAAGGGTTAAGAGTAGAGTTGAGGGCAGGGGTAAGGGAGGTAGATGCGGGAGTGGGAACGGGACCTGAAGCGGGTGCTGGATCTGGAACTGAAGGTGGAGCTGGACCTGGAACTGTACCCTGACCTGGCCCTGGACCGTGCGTCGAGTGCGAGTGCGAGAGTCTGAGTGGGAGTGGAAGTGAAAGTGGGAAAATGAACGGAAGCGGAAGTGGGAACGGGAGCGGATTCTGTAGTCCACGCGAGCGGAGCCGCGGGCACAGCTAGTTATAAATAAACCGTACTCAAGTTTCGAAAAACCTATTGTTACGGGCGGGGTTTGAACCCACGACCTCAAGGACGTGAGGCGAGTGTACAACCAACCCGGCTGCTACTAAGTGTAAAGATCAACGGTCAGTAAACTCAAGCGCATTGTCCAACAAGACGCCCTTGCGCGCTGCGACATTGCGACGTCATGTATTGCAACATGCAGCTTCCGTCTTCCTTATATTGCGGCTATTCTGAATAAAGTTTTGTCACTTATAAATTATAATGGTCAAATCTAGGACAATTGTTAACATTTATACACCACTGTCTGCTTCGTTGCCTTCCTTAGTCAATATTCCAGAGGAATCCCGGTAATTTCTAAGAAATAGGTAGCCCATTTCAATCTATCTCCCAATCAATCAATGTATTATCAATCAATAATCAATCAAAAATAAATAAATCAATCAATCAATCAATATATGTTCAATTGATTTCGTGTCATAAGTTTGAAAACTGCAGGAAAGAATTTGATAGAGTTTTCAATATTTGGGCACAATTATAGTCGTATTAGCCACACGGCCACACCTAGTTCCTGACTTAGAATAGGGCCTCCTTCAATCTTCCCGGGGGGTCGTCAAGGTGACTAAGGGGTTGCACAAGGGTCGGGCAGCAGCATTCTCATGTGTATTATCTGTATATTAAGATTATTACTGCGATCACCAATCCGCCTGCTAAACGTGGTGGTTATGGCAAATCCCCCAGTGGGCAGCCCACCAACAGTGGCATTCTATTGGGGAGGCTTGTGTTCAGCAGTGGACGTAATTAGACTGATGATATAATTTAACATTTGTTTAAAAGTACAGTTTCAGCTTATACTGGTTACTGGAAATTTAAAGTTTAAATTATTAGATAGAAAACTTCTTACTCTAAAATCTTTTTAAAACATTTTAGTTTCAATCAAATCTTTACAAAACTATACTGCACCATTTGTCTATAGTGAGGAATCGATACCAATCATCATTATCATCAGCCTGTAAGAGCCCACTGCTGGACATAGGCCTCTCCCAAGGCGCGTCACAGAACCCGATCCTTGGTTCTTCTTATCCAGTCTCTGCCAGTCGCCTTACGCAGATCGTCGCTCCATCTAGCCAGGGGGCGTCCCACATGACGCTTGCCGAGTCGCGGTGGACACCAGTGACGTAATCAAAACCAGAACCTAGGAGAAAGGCACTGCACTCATATATGCATTTAACCTAGGTGCTTCCTGCATAATTAGATAAACTGAATGTAGGTATAGATCTATGGTTAGGTTTCCCACATACAAGCATACCTGTTTTGTTTTTCTTTGTGGGATATAATTCGTAATGAAGTGATCCGACGAAGACCGAAGGTCATCGACATAGCCGAAAGGATTAGCGAGCTGAAGGGACAGTCGCAAAACCTACGGCCGTTGGGGCAGACGAGTTCCGGGGTGAGACCGCGGAAAAGATCGACAAATGGACCAACGAGCTGAGGAAGGTGGCTGGATGCGGAGGGCGGAGGACCGGGTGTGGTGGCGTTCATTGGAGAAGGCCTACGTCCAACTGTGAACGTCTAAAGACTGATATAATCCTACTAATATTATAAACGCGAAAGTTTGTAAGTATGGATGGATGTTTGTTACTCTTTCAAGTAAAAACTACTGAATGGATTTTAACGAAACTTCACAATAATGTAGCTTATACATCAGAATAACACATAGACTACAATTTATAAAGATATTGTGTGAATTGTCCAAAATATCAAGCAAGTAGGAAAAAATCTACCATCTGCGGGCTATTCTGGCGAGCGCTGCCAAAACCGCTAGAGTTACACATATGTAATGTATGATGGAAATGTTTATCTTATATAGTCCTACAAAAAAGTTACTCGAAATACTAATCGTGCGCAGACGAAGTCGCGGGCACCAGCTAGTGATGAATAATTTAGCATATAAATTATTGATGACAAACCCCCAATGGATAGCCCATAAAAAGTGGCATTATATTGAGAAGGCTTATGTTCAGCTGATGAATAGTACTCTGGTGGGAACTGAATCCACGGCCTAACACTAGGCTTACGAGCAATGATCTCTATGTACTACTAGATGGAGCGTTCCAAACAATTGCTCTGTTCCACGCCACTGCGGCTCCGGGAGCCGCAACTCAGTTACGTTCACTTTGAAACTTGTGCACTTGGGAATATAAATAAAGATAAATAGCGTCAATATTTAGTAAATAATTAAATGTTATGCGTAGTAACTGCAAAGTTTTAAATGAATGTGAACGAGTTGCGGCTGTTAGAGCCGCAGTTTCGTGGAAAAGAGCGATTTTTTGGAACGCTTCATCTAGTAGTACATAGAGATCGTTGTCTACGAGGCGGTAGTTTATATTGAAAGTATCAGATATAACCCGCGTGTTACAAGAATTGTCTAACGATGTCATATACCAACAGTTTATAAAAAATTCATTAGTCTACGACCAACGATCTCTATATACTACTAGACTAGATGGAGCGTTCCAAACAATCGCTCTGTTCCACGCAAGTAGCCACACTCTTTCACATTCACTTTGAAACTTGTGCACTTACTACTCAGAACATTTAATTATTCACTAAATATTGACATTATTTAACCGTAGAGTCAATATTTAGTAATAATAAATGTTTTGAGTAGTAACTGCACAAGTTTCAAAGTGAATGTGAAAGAGTTGTAGCTACTTGCGTGGAACAGAGCGATTGTTTGGAACGCTCCATCTAGTAGGACATAGAGATCGTTGTCTACGACAAAAGCAGTGTTATGTCGGAGAAGAAAGTCGTAAGTATGGCAAAGCCCTTACGACATGTGCATTACGTAACTGTTACGTCACACAGCGCGCTAACATGCCCATGATGGAATCTAATGAGCGAATTAGATATTTAGCAACTTTAGTGTTAACTAACCATTTAAGAGTTAGCGGGGAGAGAAACTAGGTAACCGGTTATGCTGGTGACTGTGGTTGCAGAATAGCTCTGCGGTGTTTACGTTTTATAATTTGTAGTGCTGGGTTTGTGTATACATATGTAATTAATTTATCGATAAAAAATAATCTTTAGTAGTGTCTCTTATTAACTTCAAAAATAGTCTTTTTTAACCCTTTATTGTTAAAAGACTGGTACATATTAAGGAGTCCGTTAAACACTTGTAACAAATAAATCTTTAGCAAGTTTATAGAGCAATGGATATTATCAGATCGATTACTTATAATGATAGTAAAGCTGGGTACATCATTTAGTTTCTTTTATTGTTGATGGACATAAGGTGGAGCCGCTTACCCAGAAGATTCACTCTTCCTTTAAAAATATCAAAATTTTACTCGTCCGGAAATACCCAAGCTGGTAGGGAGTTCCATTCCTTGACAGTACGCATCATGAAAGAGGAACCAAAACGCTTCGTGCGAGATCGTGGTATGTCTACTACATAAGGATGAAGTCCTTCTTCACGCCTGGTAGTCCGTAATGAGGAAATCGAATCGTGCAAATCCTGGGCACACTCTCCAAAATCCTGTAGAATACCGAAAGACAGGCCACACTGCGACGATGTTTGAGGCTCTGTTTGAGGCTTTACCAGAGCATCGTCACCAATGAGTCTTCGGGCACGACGCTCAACCGCGTCCAGAGCAGCCAGCTGAATTAGTCTCTGTTTTGCATTCTCTTTTTACAACATAGCTGCAACCTTTTGCTGTAGGTAAGTGAGAGTGGTTGGACGGCGCTGGCTAAGGGGGCTAACTGTATATAGGGTATTACTTAATCATTCCGATGTTTTAAGTCACACGTTAGGCCCGATAAGACGTATTGTGCAATGTTCGATTCTATCGATAACCCACGTCCCATCACTACGATATAAACATTGGACTCTCGCTATCGTCGACTTGGTTTTTGTTTACATATTGATACAACAGAAGGAACTTGTGTTTATAATAATAATCATAAAGTTTTTTTTTAAATTATTATAATAAATAATATTATTGTCATTGTTTCGTTCGCGCCAATTTAGTGAAGGTGTGCAAGTTGGTTGAGATCATTGGTTTTCTAGTATCTAAAAACTGTTTTCTTTTGTGACAATGATTGCGTTGGATTATAATGATGAAGGTGAGTTGTTTATTGTGATTTTCCCATAGACATATAAATAGGTACATACACCCACGTAATATGAAAGATTGAAACTTGATTTTATTTTTAAAACTGGCGCTAGTTTTTGGTTTTTTTGTTTTTAATTAAGAGCACAGCTAGGAGGCAAAGGTCAGTGTGTGCAGAAGGGGCACTTAGAGTTAAAATGAGGTGAGGTACCGAATCAATTACTTTCTTCACCTCTATAAAAACTCGGTAGGTACCTAGTTGCATTTGCCTCCAAGAAGGTAGTTGAGCTTAGGATAATAAGCCTAGGATAATAAAAAACTAATTTCTGGATTAAGACATTTTCTAGACGTAGGATTGACATATCTCACCAAAGATAATTAGACTTGACTCGTGAAACTGCTCTACCAAATTATTTTTGGGCTGGAATCATATAAAACTACCTGGTACCTGGTACACAGGCATTTTACTAAACGAAAACGTCATTAGAAAACCTACAAGATGAATCGACAGCCCTAGAGGCTGCTTTTTTATTTGAACCCGTTGACTTACTGACTTGGGTCATTGGACTCGAGTATGCCAGAGGTCATGGGTTTGATTCGTACAATTTGTACAAGTTGGTACAGGTCAGGGTCAATGTTTGCACCTAAATTGTCTTAAGATTGTTCCATTTTAGTACAGGACAAAATCCTAGTTTGGAATCAGACAAGTCTTAGTGTACTTATATTGTTTATATTCTTATATATTTTTTTTTATTCCTGATGGGTTTACGAATGGATATTAATATGTTTATTTATTGCAAAAGGACCGCGTGTGGTGACGTGTAGGAAGTCCTATGACCAGCAGTGGACGTCTAAGGGCTGATATGATGATAATGATCTTTATTATTTTTATTTAATACGACTCACTGCCGGGCAAAGGCCATTCATAACGACTACGTCATATTACGGACCATATTTCACCACCACGTTAGTCCATTGAAAGTTGGTGGACTACACATGCGATAAAGATTCTTATATGGCGTCGGTAGGGTTCTTTTTCCTTCACCGTCTCCAACACCTTAAATACCTCTATTTAAGTCATACATAGCTTTTGAAAATATCTAGATTCGACCCCATGAATGTGAAACGAGTCTACCAAATATCCTTAGTATTGTGTTGTATACCAACCAACATAAAATAAATAAAATCAAAACTTTTTTTTCAGTTGGCAATACAAAAAGAACGGAAGGAACTGAAGGACTACAGGAATTGTACACTGATTTTGACAGCTGGATAATAAAATTCAAGAAAATGACGCATACGACCACAGATATTCAACTACAAGCAATGGAAACGCAAATTATTACTCGTAACAAATGTAAAGATCAAATTAAAAATAATGAAATAGTATCCGAAAATGACGTAGATATTTTACCATTGCAGGAATTGTACGTGCAAGGTATTATTGTAAAAAATAAATGTAGAAGGAACGTAGACCATTGTACTGTAAAAAACGTAGGCAACTTTTTTAATTTCAGTGACAATGCCAGTGATTTTACGTTTTATGATTATATTTTATTTCAACTTTGTAATGGTAATGAAAGATGTTTACAATATATCAAATCAAAACTTTAAATTCAGTTGTTTTAGGCAGTTTTCGCGCCTTACTTTACTCCTATTATCAGTTCAGTCTCACTTTTTTAAACGGGTTTTACGGCTCTGGATACGAGTCTTTTCATTTGACATATACTAAATTCCTACTAAGTAATATTTAGTACTCTGTGGTGTGGTGGTTGGATCCGACTAACACCACCCCCAGTTTCCTGTGAATGTGGGACGACAAAGGGTCAATCCAGGAGAATATAACTCATATCGAGAGAATAACCTGTCATTATTTTAGGAGAGGCGGTGTGGTTTCCGGTAGAGTAGAATAGAATCACTCCAACTCTTCCGGTGGCTGTCGTACAAAGCGACTAAGGGAATACAGTACAAAACATGATTCAGGCCTCCCTAACCCGTCTGGCCAGCGAGGGGAGTGTAGGCCAAATCCTTCGTCTGTCTCCGGCAGATAAGAGAGGGTTGTGCTCCTGCAGTGGAGACAAAAATAACCTGATGATGATGATTTCAGGAGGCTGGTTCAACAGTGGACTACGTTACTAGTGCGTGTTGTTGGACAATATGGACTTTCACTGTTTACCAGCGGGAGTTTTCATTGGTAGTAATATTATTATTTTACAACAAAAACAATCTTCATTAATCCACTAATTGACCAGATAAGACAAGACTTATTCCCAATGTTGATATGCATGCATTGTAAATAAAAATACATAATAATCATTCATTCATAATCGTACCTATTCGTAACAATATAACAAAGTAAGAAATATTAATTCAGTATAATATTAAGTATCTGCCTACCCCTCTAGGACCAAGGCGTGAGCATTATGAAAATGAAAATGAAAATTTTATTGATAACAATTGTTACAAGTCAAAAGAATGTCGATATATTCAAAATATCATATCATAAATTAATTTAATTAAATGTTATTACATACAATGTCAAAAATAGTGTATATACAAAATTAAAGAAAAATATAGGTATTTGTTACTCATTATTATTATGAATTATATATTTACTTAATTACTTTTACAGTAACATGTATGTATGTAAGTATGTATGTATTAAGTAAAATTATGACCAAATTTCATACTTTGTATTAAATTATTGAAAAAAATATATAATACTATTTTATTTTCTCATTATGTTTCTGTTCAATAAATGTTGATTTTTTTCTTAGAAAAATAATACAATTTGACATAAACTAAAGCCGTGTGGTTTCCGGTAGAGTAGAATAGACCACTCCAATTCTTCCCGTGGATGTCGTACAAGGCGACTAAGGGAATACATTATAAAACATCAATCAGGCCTCCCCAACCCGCCTGGCCAGCGCGGGGAGTGTAGGCTAAATCCTCCGTCTGTCTCCGGCAGATGAGAGAGGGTTGTGCTCCTGCAGTGGAGACAAAAATAATCTGATGATGATATACTAATACTAAACAAAAGGGGGATGGGAGCAGCCGTTCTACAGATAGAACATCTCCTCCAGCTCTGCAGAGTTATTAACAGTGCCGAGGATGCTCGCTGCGCTACTCCTTTGAATGTCCTGGCTGATGCGGCTGATAAAAAGGGACCTGGCTCGACCGTCGGACTTTTCCTTCAGAAGTTTGTCAATATTCGATGCAAATATCTTAGCTTCCGGAGCCCCTACCGCCAAAGGAACTCAAATTGGGCAAGCAGCCAATAAATATACTCCATTTCATACTGGCTGTGCCCGCGGCTCTGCTCGTGTGGACATAATTAATGTTTTTTTTTATTTCCCGCTCCCGCTCTAACTATCCAAGCCACTGCCACTCTTACTCTCGCTCCAAATGAAATGATAAAAAACTCAACGCAGTCTGAATTCCGACGAGCATCACACTTCTTTGTTGTATACTAATGTAACTTACTTATGGGAGTTTTTGAAAACTCGCATAACTTTTGATTTAGTAGCCGATTGCGATGAAATAAAGACAAAATGTTATTCCAAATTAGCCGCTATGTTTTTTTCTAAAAACTCTATCAGAACCGGTCAGTAGTTTTTACGTAAAGCGTGCACAAACTAACAAACAGACAGAAACCATTCCAAAAATGAACTTAATATCTTCTATTAGGTATTTATCTTTAGACCCCAAATTTTATTATTTGCAAATATTTACAGACACGCGAAGTTTACTATTTTATTTATTAGGTTAAAGAGTGTATAGTTTTATAAAACTCGCATACATTACATTTGTATGCAACAAAATAATGCTTGGCGGAATTCGGATTGCGATGGATTAGTTAGGAGGACTACATTGGAGCGACGAGGGTAAGAGAAAAAGAGGTTTGAGGGGAGGCTTGAGGGGAGGGTTGAGGTACCCGGACCCGGACCTGGGCCTGGGCTGTAGTAGTAGTAGGCGTGGGCGTGGGAGGGAAGGGGGAGAGGGAGGGGGGAGGGGGGAGAGGGAGGGGGGAGAGGGAGAGAGAGCGGGAGCGGGAATGTAGCGGATTCTATAGTCCACGCGAGTGGAGCCGCGGGCACAGCTAATAAAAAATATTTGTAATTGTTAAGAATATTATTTTTTATTTATTTTCATACAATTTTAGACTAAATATGTATTGTAAAGAAACAAAGCCCTCTAGTATATACCTCTAACAGGTTAGCTCTGCAGCTGATCTGTTTTGAAGCAAGTGCGCGCGGCGGCGAGCGGTGACTTGAAAACTTTAAAACCCAGACTACAAATGAAACCCCGCCCGCACGCTCCCCGGACGCCCCGTAAACTAGGACAAGTCCGGGAAAATCCGGACGGCTGGCACCCCAACCTTGCGGCCCTTTCAAAATATTTTTAGCTCTGACATGTAAATAAAAAGTCGTATTATACTGTTTTATTTTCGTCATGGCTACAATACAACACAGTGGAAAAGAAACACTGAATCAAAACAAAATATGACGGCCGCATAGCGTATCGTTACTACGTGAACGCCATTCGGGTCACACTTAATTTATTCCATTCCAAAGGTTTGAATATCTTGACTTTTTGTTCCCAATAAGATGAGTAAACCGAAAAACAACAATTTAGCTTCTTGTTGGCAATAACAAGCATAAAACTTGTTTTAATTAATTACTAGCTGTGCCCGCGGTTCCGCTCGCGTGGACTACACAATTATTTTCGACGCCCACACCCACTCCCAATCCCAATCTCACCTTCACTCCCACGCCCACTACAGCTTAAAATGTAGTCCTAACCTAACTCATCGCAATCCGAATTGCACCGAACATTATAATTATACTTCTTTGTTATATTGCATACCTACTAATGTATTTGAAAACTATACATTCCTATAACTTTTGATTGAGTAAGCCGATTGCAATGAAATAAATGCTAAATGTTACTTCGAGTTAAGCCTTTGAAAAGTTCATTAAAATTTGTTCAATAGTTATAACGTGATGCGTGCACAAACTAACAGACAAAGAAACTGTTTTAAATGATATTCCGTATAGTATACGCACTGGTAATTCTTTATTCAGTTGTTAACACAAAGTAACCTCTTATATAAACATTATGACAGCTGTCTAGGCGGGAGCACCTCTTATATTATTTGGTATTCATTTGTATAAGGAGCACCTACTAAGCCATAGACTATCGAACTTGTTGTATGTTATGTTACATTTTATATGTAGGTAAGTGGAAAATAAACTAGTATTTATCCAGCAAGACGTCGTTTCACTACAGAACTTACATCAGAAAAACCAACGATCTCTATATACTACTAGATGGAGTGTTCCAAACAATCGCTCTGTTCCACGCAAGTAGCCACAACTCTTTCACATTCACAATGAAACTTGTGCAGTTACTACGCAGAACATTAATTATTACTAAATATTGACGCTACGGTTAAATAATGTCAATATGTAGTAAATAATTAAATGATCTGAGTAGTAACTGCACTAGTTTCATTGTGAATGTGATAGAGTTGTGGCTACTTGCGTGGAACAGAGCGATTGTTTCGAACGCTCCATCTGGTAGTACATAAAGATCGTTGAGACCACCAAATTTTTTATTGCAAATATTCAATGTACAGACATCCGAAGTTTAGGATTTTGTTATTACATTTCGCAGACCGAACAGATCTAATAAATAAAATCGTAAACTTCGCGTGTCTGTACATTGAAGATATTTGCAAAAAAAAAATTAGGGGGGTCTAAGGATAAGCAACAGAACACATTTCGATCATTTTTGAAATTTTTGTCTGTTTGTCTGTTTGTCTGTTTATCTGTTTGTCTGTTTATCTGTTTGTCTGTGAGTTTGTGCACGCATCACTTAAAAACTACTGATCGGACTTTGATGGACTTTTCACAGAAACATGGGGCTTAACTTGGTGTAACATATAGGCTTTATTTCATTGCAATCGGTGCAGTCAATCAAAAGTTATGCGAATTTATAGTTCTCGCATACACTGCGAGGAGTGTAGGGTGTAAATGCTCGATTGAATTCGTGAGCGGTAGCGGGAGCGGGTATCGTACCAATGTAATGTGAAATTTTGAAAACTATAAATTCGCATAACTTTTGATTGAGTTAGTCGATTACGATGAAAAATCTGGAGCTGGATCTGGAGCTGGATCTGAATCTGGAGCTGGTTCTGGAGCTGGTTCTGGAGCTGGTTCTGGAGCTGGTTCTGGAGCTGGATCTGGAGCTGGAACGGGACCTGGATCTGGACCTGGATCTGGATCTGGATCTGGATCGGGATCGGGACTCGGACCCGGACCTGGACCTCAACCTGGGCCTGGACCTGGACCTGGACCTGGAGCGGGAGCGGGATTGAAAGTCTGTGTGGAAGTGGGATAGGGAGCGGAAGTGGGAATGGGAGCGGAACCTGTAGTCCACGCGAGCGGAGCCGCGGGCACAGCTAGTACATAATATGGTAATATCTCGGTGCCAATTTTGAAATAGAATTTCATCCAGGGTGTCGATTCTCTAAAATTGAAACAATAACTCGAAACTCGAAACGAATACCGACTCTTACTGCGAATTAGATCACGAACGACTCTGAATTGGTATTCTGTAAACAAAACAGTTATTAGGTTATGGCTTTGGAAATGACAAGAAGCTTGAATCATTTCATAGACAGGTGAATGGGTGTAGTTGGCGGCACGTAACTTCAGCTCGATTTGTATGAGCGTGCTCATCAACACAAATTAGAACTCAAGTTACATTGCGCAGTGGTTTGGTCGTTAGACTCCAGCACCAAAGGTCGTGAGTTCGATACCCACCAGAGACAAGACCACTTTGTCTCTACAATTTAGTTAGGTCTGTAGTGGTCTGGGTGTTATATTCGTTGTCTAATTCCTATTTTACAGGAGAAAATCTAGTTTTTAGGAATAGACAAGTGTATGTACGAGTAGGTATATTAAATATTAATTAATTTATTATTATTTCAATAATTACACTTATTGCTAAACCGATACATTGTCACTATCATCATTTCAGACCTGAGACGTCCACTGCTGGACATAGGCTTTCCCCAACGAAAGCCACCACAGCCCATCCTTCGCATTCAACCTTCCGGTCGTCGGTCCATGGGCGACGTGGCGGCCCCCCGCTAGACACCCCGCGTGCCGGCCCGTGGTCTCCATTACCTACAGAACTCGTCTACCCCAACACCTTTAGTGGCTGTCATTTTTCATTAATACATCATTTTTATCATCCAGCCGCTATAGCATTTTCTTTAGATGCAATTTTTTTTGTCACCCAATATCCCGGTAGATGGCACTGACTTGATCATTACTATAAAACGTTCACTATAAGTTTTTTGTGTAGTAAATTTAAGTTAGAATTAATTTTAGAATATAGCTGTTATTATCCTAAATAAATAAAAATTAAAATAAAAGAAATCATTAAATTTAAAATACGCGAGAATGCTTGCAATTCCATAAAATAGTTTAACAAACTTCTGGGCTATCGAATTTGACCTCTTTGAAAATGTCAAGTCTCGATAATGACAGTTGAGATCAATGCAGCGCCATCTATCGCCAGCATTAGCAACTAAAATTTAGTACCTACTGGAAAATCGTTCATTCATTTCCGAATCCGAATGAATGACCTTGTAATGTAACCGGCCAAGGTGTTTTGTTCCACCTGTATACCGCATGGCAAAAAGTTTCGTAGCGATAACCTTGAGTAATGCTGTACAAATCATCAACCTTTGATCTACGTGTAAAAAAAAATTAATATTTACATCAGTCTCTCAGTAATAATGAAATAGATAACACGTATTAGAGACAAAGATTAGAATAGTTATGTATTTGAACCTACGTAGCGTGTAGGTATAATTATCTGTCACTATCCGGTAATAGGTTTTTTCTTTATCATTCATTATTAACGTAAAGTACTCATTTAGTACGTTTGCGTGGAAGATTACTGCTGTACTTATGTACCTATAACTACTGAATTCGTTACCAATGGATAGTAAATTAAATAAAGAATGGAGTGTAAAAACGCCGTGGGGAAAAATGGCAAGTAAGTACATACATACATAATGCTCACGCCTTGGTCCCAGAGGGGTAGGCAGAGACGATGGATCGCCACTTTGCGCGATCCTGACACACCTCACTAGCCTCTAGTAAGTACATATTTTAATTAATTTAATTACGCATGAGACAATGCCTAGGTATAGATAACGTAGGAACCTCTTTGATAGGAACAATTGAATTGATTATAGTATCTGTATCTCTACTTCAAAAAGTACAAGGAGTAAATGTAAATACCGCTAACGAGAGGGCGCTAGTGACTATGTCAATTATTTTTATACTAGTGATGTGATAATATGGAAACTTTTATCAATCGGTATTTTTTTCCATTGGACGCATTCAACATGAATAAATTATTCCATTTCCATAGGTCTTTATCCATGAATACATGGGTTTTTAATATATAATTCAATACAAAACATAAAACCCTGTCGGGCACAGCAGTTGTATAATCTATTACATTGTACATTTTGCCAAACGGATCATGGTTTTCCTATTTAGTCCTTAGAGAAGTATGACTATGACTACCTATCCATAGGCAGTGAGGAAAAGAGGGAGGCAGGGATTGCGATGAGTAAGAACTATATTTGAAGGAAGGGAAGGAAAGAAGGAGGAGGGGAGGTTTGTTTGCAATTTCTATTGAAACCGATGATTGAAACTAATATTGCATGCAACTAATATTGTAGTTTACGAACACGTCTGTGGTTGTAGCTCTGACTGCTACCTACCCGTATTTTTTTTTTAATTTTCAGTGGTGTCATGGGGCGTACCTGCGAATCCACCGATACTTATGGTTCACGGATATATGGACAGCGCTGCTACATTTATTCGTCTTGTAGAGCAGCTACCTGATACTTATTACTATGTCGGTTTTGATTTTCCTGGTAAGTAAACGCATGGAAGGCCCTAGGGCTGTGCGGACCCGGGCGCCATCGTAGAGGGGGGCGCCGAAAATGCAATGCCAGTTGTGCTATCCTCTAAAATACAAACTCACATGCGAGTCTCACTCAACTGACGTTACTCACTTCGAAACCTAATCCATTGGCATTCTGTAAACATTCTAGAGCAATGTCGACATGAGGTGAATTCTTTATTCACTTAACATCGATAGCGCTCTGGAATGCTTACAGAATTACCAATGGATTGGGTTTCAAAGAGTGTGAAGTCACTTGAGTGAGACTCGCTCGTCTCTGAATTATTTTATGATTTAAAAATCAAGCTTACTGGGCTGATTATTTTTATCTGTATCTAAATTTTGTTATGTATGAGACTGCATATTGAAGGGGGGGCAGGGAAGGTGCGCATTGAGATCTCGCACTTCTTGAAAAAGTTGCTAGGGCTGCCCCCGAGTAGTCATCCTGTGAATATCATAAAAAGTGACTAAAAGATAAATGTAGGTGATGGTATCAGCACTTGTGCATCCATATTCTGCGATCGCCAACGCGTATGTCCAGTTTGGTGATCAGGGCACAGACCTAAGTTGTTTATTTAATTTGATCCACTTTCCAGGACATGGAAGATCAGACCCTTTTCCTCCAGGACCCCCAATATCGCACGTTCATCTAGTGGAATGTGTCAGGATCGTCGTGGAACACATGAAATGGGACAAGTTTATGTATATGTGTCATTCACAAGGATTTCTTATTGGTTAGCATGCCTTTTACAATTTACTATTCAACTTATAATATCGGTAGGGAACAACTCAAGAAAATGTTGCTTTAAGCAAAGATAATATATTTAAGTAAGTAATGCCATCGCTTCGCCTTTGCAGGCCTTTACCAGTTCTACAACCATACATCTATAGCCATAAATACAAACTAAAATCATAAGAAAACTACACTCATTTGTATGAGAGTCAAAACTTAAAAGTAAATTTTCTCTAAACAATCTATTGTTCCCCTATTGAATTGACACATCAATATATAGGTATTGTAAGCAGAATCGATTCATAATGGTGAAATTAAAATTGGTCCCAGTGGGTGTTGAACCTACGACCGCTATCCAACGGCTAAGCCTTTGAGTCAACGAGGCGGTCAAATTGGAATAATAATTGTATTGTTGGAATTTCAGGTGTCTATTACAATAGTATATTTCCTGGAAGGATATCCAAAATGGTAAACCTGGACCCCGGCCCAACCATGCCAATGTACTATATGACGACATATGATCCTCAATTTTATGCTCAGATCAGTTACAATGAATATTACGGTAATTATGAAAGGTAAGCTTACTTAGGTGCAATTTTGAACTTTATTAATTGTCAGTCCCTCCACCTCCCATGGCATTTCGACGTCAAGGCCGAATCACGGGGGAGATGCCCGGTACTTGCTCAGGTGCTCTTTGTCGGACACCCTGCTTGATCCCTCTACAAATAAAATATCACTGTCCCTTGTACTGAAGTGGAAACTCTTTTCCTACTTTGACTCTATTTGCCTGGTGCCCAAGGTAGCGTGGATTCAGTCCTTGGGACTCGCCCTACTTTCACTGGTAGGAGTTATGTCTTGCGTACCTCCGTTGATCCTCGCTCAGAGGAGTTGCGGGGGGAGAATAGTGAGGAGGCGGGAATGTCCCTTGTACTTTTCTACAGTAGCTCTAACGTCACACCAACAGATTTATCGTCGGGCAGTCCAGTCAATATGTCAGGTGAAGTCAAGTCAATCAAGTCTGATAGATAAGTAAATAGATATCGCCTTGCTCTCCTATTTTTTTTTTATAAAATTGAATTCTCACTTTATTTTTAAATAAATTATTAAATAGGCAGCTCTTCTCTCTACTCCTTCGTCTCGCCCATCTTAGGCTCTAGGCATCTAGGTCTTCCCGCTCCAAGCGGCTTCGTATCTTGTGCCACCTATGCTCGTACTCACGAAGCCTGCGAAGCCTCCGATATCCATCATTTTACACCTTTTTTAATTGTCAGCAAAAAGACCGCCGCGGTGCTCTCTGCTACTCATACACGTTGCCCATGTCAGTACTAGACCTAGTACAAGGGGCGTTACTAGTCTAGTTCAAATGAGATCGATCGTGATTAATATTGAATGCGAGATTTCAAATGCCGACGTGATTGCTTTCTCTCAAGCATCTGCACAAACAAGGACTTGCTTCGAATTGTACTGAACAGTTAACAAACTTGTTGATGCTGCCATGTCCCTTGCGTATACATGTATATAAAATTTCCGAGACGCAAATGTCGTTTGTTTTCGTATGTTATTTAATTTTTAATTCCCTAGCTAGTACTTAAGTATGCGGTGCATTTGTTCTAGCATGCATGTGGTATACTTGTAGTATTTTATTTCAGATATAACAGCGGTAATCCAAAACTCTATACGTATGACGAAGCAGTCACATTATTAGCCAATACGAGGCATCTGACTAAAGAACAAGCAGAGGTGGTACTTTCCAGGTGTTTGGTGCCAGTTGACAAAGATTTGTATAAGTAAGTTAGAATGTTGGTCCTACAAGTTTAAAATTTCTTTTGAACAAATAAAAATGGAAGTAATTTAACATAATATAAAGCTCGCGCCCTGGTCCCAGAGGGGTAGGCAGATACGATATATCGCCATTAATATAATCATTGCCGTGTGGTTTCCGGTAGAGTAGAATAGGACCACTCCAACTCTTCCCGTGGATGTCCTACAAGACGACTAAGGGAATACATTATAAAACATCAATCAAGCCTCCCCAACCCGTCTGGCCAGCGCGGGGAGTGTAGGCCAAATCCTCCGTCTGTCTCCGGCAGATGAGAGAGGGTTGTGCTCCTGCAGTGGAGACAAAATAACCTGATGATGATGAATATAATCAAATTTTTCCCCTAATTTTTCCTCTTAATTTTTTTTCTTTTTCCGCTTTTCTTGAGAGAATTGTGCTAATGTTAAGTCAGTCATGGGAGTCACACAAAGATAATTTGGCCGGTGGTAATCTTATTCCGTTTGAGTGTTTTTCATAATAAGTCTTAAAATTTATTTGGCACCTATCATTTAGTATTTTTTACTATCCATACAAATTGACTTACCGTTGGCCAGCGGTTGGTGTTGAGAGGTATGGAGATTTGTACGTGGAGCCTGGCTCACCTACCGTCCGCAATTTTTTTAAACGACGATTTAGATAGACTTGTGTCCATCAACTGAACATTTTGGCGCTGATCTGATTGCTTATATTGAGTTTCTGGAACACACGCGTTACTTAAATTTCTTCAATTCTGCACAATAAATTAGCTGTCAGTTATATTATGTTGGACACCCAGACCGGTGTCATTGGGATTTAAAGGTAAATAATAACCAAAGCATTTTACAGATTATCATGGGAACCTCGCATGAAGAGGGCCATAAGCAGTTTGCTTGCTGATGATACTATGCTTTCAATCGTCACTACCAACGCGCCTCCAATGCTAAACATCCACGCATCCAAACGTAGCGTGCGTCACCCAGAGCGGATCGAAAAATTAGGAGAAAAAATGTGGGACAACATCAGAAAAGCGCTTCCGGACTATATTGATATAACAGCTGGAGGCCGACACGATGTGCACATCACTAATCCAGAAATTTTTGTAAACTACATAGTAGATTTTTTAAAACGAGATTATAAACCTGTGATTAAAGCTAAACTGTAATAAGTGGACTATATTGTATAAACAAAATAAATAAAAAAATTGTTATAAAAAAAATGTGTTTTACATTATGTAGGTACCTACTTGTCAAAAATTACTTACTTACTCTTTACCATTGAGATTAATGAGAACTTAGTACATGAGTAGTAGGAAAAATATTACTATTATTTGTGGTCCATAGATTTAATAGTCTGAGTTATGGCCTATCGCTAGATGACAGTTTATAAAGCAATTATTATTAAAATATATTTTTTTTTTCCGGAATTCCAGAAGTATTCTGGAAACGATTGACATATGACACCCTAGTATATACATATAAATTAAGCTGTCTGATTTTTAATACTTTTGCCATTTTGACTAAGGAAACAGAAAAAGAAAAGGAAACTAAAGTGTCAAAAAGTTGTGAATTTAAATGTATTTTTCTTATATTGCGTTTTATCTTACGAAATTAATATGAAAAAAGTATCAAAAGAATGGTTTATATATACTCCGTGGGGTAAAATAGCATGTAAGTATGTTTTTGTTCAATTTGTTAGCTGTGCTAAGTAAATAGCAAAGTCCAAACTACGTAAGCATACTTTGATGTTGTGATGCATGAAGGAAGGAAAAATTTTACGCGGCGTAAAACTTTTTCTTCCTTCATGTTGTGATGCCTTTGAAAGGGTAAGTGCTGTCTAAGTGATGCCTTTGAAAGGGTAAAGGCTCCCTTTTTTTCACTATGACCCTAAGCATCGTGCATAATTATGCTAAACATTTATAAAAAAAGTCTTAAAATCTACATTAAACAGTCCACAACCTTTACTTAATTATTTTATTGCAGTGATATCATGGGGCAGTCCCACTGGAGAGCCAGTACTCCTAGTGCATGGGCGCGAAGACAGTGCTGCTACCTTCATACCGCTGCTGGAACTGTTGCCTGATCGATATTACTATGTATGCTTTGATTTTCCGGGACATGGGAAGTCTGATCCTTTCCCTACAGGTAGGTCATACATATTATTATGTCTTCGCTGATGATGCAGACAGATTTTTGATAAATGTTCTGGAGAGCCCAAAATCCATTTTTTCCCACGATTGTTAACTTAAATCATTTAACTTACAAATTCAACTTCTTTAATTCAATAGAACTTAATGTAATGTATATATTATAATTTTAATTTAGTTACAAACATGACCTATATTATGTTTAGAGACATATTTCTGTTCTCTCTTACCCACTGTTCAACTTTTTATGAGATAGGCATGTCTGTATCGTCAGCAACAACTTATCTCCTCCTTGTTGTTCGCTCAGATTCATCTTTTGCTCGCACTTAGTATGTAGTTAATATAATATAATGCACCAATCCAACTGATGATTGGTTTCATATCCCTGCAACCTTGGACAGCACCTGGATAGTCTGCCGGTTTCACACTGTACTTGGCACTTGGCCGCTTGGACTCCTCAGCCCAGAGGAGTCCGTCTGGCCATTGTGATTTTGCTGGCCAGGCGAGACTGTAACTTAGAATCTCTACATAAAAATTATAATGGAAATGGACAGGGCACTTAATGAGAGAGAAGTCAGTAATGGACCAGGAGCATAACAGAGTGAACCCCATGACTTCGGCAATGGTGGACCAATGATGTACAAAAAAGAGGTGGGTCCACTATGGACCAGACTGGCCAAGGAAAGAGAAAGAAAGATAGGAAAAAGAAGCTGGAGGAGACCTATGTGCAAAATTAAATTTTAAACTTTATTTTTTGTAACCTGGACCAGGAGTATCTACTCCTTAAGCATTTCCAATATATCCATCTACAAAGCGATACCATAAGTGTGACTATCGTAATGAGTTTATCAGAATCCTACTAATATAATATATGCGCAAGTTTGGAAGTTTGGATATTTGGATGTTAGTTAATCACACTTCACCCACTGGACGGATCAGGATGAAACTTCGCACACATATAGGTTAGGTCCTGGAATAGGACATAGGATAGTTTTATCTCGAAAAAATATCTCATTCCTATCGAAACCTACGGCGACGAAGTCGCAGGCAAAAGCTAGCAAACTAACAGAACAGCATGGAAAGAGGCAAACTGGGACTAAGACTAAAAGATTAATTCAGATTAGAACACATAAAAAGGGAAACTAAATTTAGAGATGTTTTAAAGACTATAAAGAGGCTGAAGTGGGCTTGGACGGGACATATGATGCGACACAAAGAAAAAAAATAAAACAAGATTGTAACTGAATGGTGCCCTAGATCACTAAAAAGAAAGAGGGGAAGACCCTTGAAAAGATGGGATGATTACATAAGTAAAGTAGCAGGATCGATATGGTCCAGGATGACCAGAAATCGGGAAAAGTGGAAGAGTCTGAAGGAGGCTTTTGTCAGAAGACAAGCTGGGGGAGAAACGATGGCTACCGAGGAGCCCAAGTTACCATAATTATTTACATTGTTTTTTAAACTTAGAGGTAACTAAACAAATGTAAAGTGAAGCAAAGAACCAGAATAAAGGCTATTTTTATTTTATTGTTTTATTATAGTTCGAAGCATATTATCTGAAATGTTTTCAGAGTACGGCCCCCATTAAATAAAGGCTTTGAAATGGAGTGATATCCTTGTTTTTGTTGCAGGGGTGATGGTGACGAGGTTCCATTTCATGCTGGCCTTGGACGTAGTGGTGAAGCACCTGGGATGGAAGCGCTATGTGTACATGGCCCATTCATTGGGCAGCGAGCTAGGTACCTAATCTATTTGATATACTAGTATCTTTATTGTTATTATTTATATAACTTCGTATACATAGATTGCTGAAATACGTACTGATGCCGTTTTTATAGGTATGCTCCTAGCCTTGGACATCCTCACAGCATAGTGATAACAAAAATAGAGTAGGTTAAAATTAAAATTTATTTATTTTCGTTAAACAAGAGTAATCATAAGAAAACATTTGGGGGCTGATGTCTCCTTTTAGACTTGGTAAGTCTGTGTTAGGAGGCACCGCTCTTCATTATAAATTAGTAACTCTGTTTTATTATAGATTTCCTAATACTAACATTTGTTTTTATTTCAAAAGATACTTATTTCTACTTATTATATGCAGTGAGAATTAAACACCAAAATAAAAAGTAAAAAGGCACAAGATAGGATCAGATCCCGCGTGTACAGTGTGTATGAAAGTAGGTGTATGTGTGTGTGTGTATGGTGTGTGTGTGGGATGTGTGTGGAATGTTTGTGGGGGGTTTGTGTGTAGGGTGTGTGTGTTGTGTGGGGTGACTCTGTATGATGCTTGTGTAGGTTTTAGTGTCATGAATATATTATAAGAGGCAGTACAGTACAAAAGTAGGTAGTAGTTATAACAGGCTTCTGTCACTAGAAGAACATACCGCGTTTCGTACCTACACTTACATTCCACCCTGGCCGGCGTTGTTTTCATACGGAGTAAAAAAAACACTGAGGCGAGCGCCTTAGACCCATTTTTGCACGTATTGTCTGACAGTAGATGATTAAAAACGTAGGTATTTCGTTTTATTAGGGAATGATGTACCTGTTACGTAGTAACTATTAGAGTCCCCGCAGACTGCAAACTTTATATCGGCCGATAATTTAGTCAGGCTCTTAAACAGTATAAAGATGTATGCAAGTGCGCACACTATGACGATTTGTTGGCCCAGTGTGCGCACTACCAGCTCAATCCAACTAAATTATCGGCCGATATAAAGTTTGCAGTCTGCGGGGACTCTTAAGTAATCTGTGGTTAGAGCTACAACCGCATATGTGTAAGTTAACTTTGACCCTCCTTATCTCCCTCCATGCTCTCTCTGAACTAAGCTTATCCTACATTGCTATGAATTTGAACTTTATTGTACAAATACTCTAAACTCCCATAGTTTTTGATTCATCATCAGCCGAAATACGTATACGTTTGTCTGTTTGTACACGCATCACAAAAACTAATGAACCGATTCCGATGGAGCTTTCTGAAATGCAGGGCTTAACTTGGATTAACATTTAGTCTTAATTTTATCGCAATCTGCTAACTCAATAAAAAGTTATGCGGATTCCCAGGTAAAACTCGCGTACACTACATTAAAACAAAGAAGTGTAGGGTGTAATGCTCGACGGAATTCGTATTGCAATGAGTGAGAACTATATTTTGGAGGTAGGTAAAAACGGCTAATACTAGCTAATCGTGGTACCTCAACAAGGCTGCGATGTTTTTCCTAACACATCACGTCAAGGGGTATCGTGGGGCGAAAAGTGGGCGAAGGAAAGCCACTTTGCAATATTACATTGCGCAAAGTGGCGATACATCGTCTCTGCCTACCCCTCTGGGAGCAGGGCGTGATATATGAGGATGATGATTATGCCTTGGGCGTGAGCATTATGTATGTATGTAGGTAAAAACGGTGGTGGATGGCCTTGAAAGTGTAGGGAAAGATAGGGGGAGCATAAGTAATGTGAGAGGTGAGGGGGTGGAGAAGAGAGGGAGGTGCTGGCACAGCTAGTGGTTCAATAACAATAAACTGATGATTTTACTAATAAATGATTGAAACATTGATAATTCCAGGTTTATTCTACAACGCCATCCATCCGCACGAGATAACGAAGTTCATTCACCTCGATGCGGGGATACCACTGCAGGCCAACCAAATGAAAACTATACGCGATTATTACGAGAGCTCATACGCAAAGTACTATAATAATTATAGCAAATATGTCAATGATGATAGAGTTTATAGCAAAAGGCAGGCTGTGGAGGCAGTGATGAGGTCACGAGGACTTACCGAGGAACAGGCAGAGGTTATACTGTCCAGGAATCTGAAGAGAATAGGAGAGGATCGATATAAGTAAGTTTGTAGGGTGAAATAATTGTTGGCTAAATGTGTGGCACCAGGCATGGGCAGCAGCATTCTCCTGTGTATATTAAGATCATTACTGCGATCACCAATCCGCCTGCCAAGCGTGGTGATTATGGCAAATCTCCTAATGGAAAGCCCACGAAAAGAGGCTTTCTATTGGGGAGGCCTATGTCCAGCAGTGGACGTATATAGGCTGATGATGAAATGTGTTAACCTGCCAACTTTACTTTGGCTGCTTTACCTATACCCTAACGTTTACACATCATCACCATCATCAGCCTAAATACTGGACACAGGCCTCCCCAATAGAATACCACTTTTGGTAAGTTGTCCGTTGGGGCATTTGCCATAATCACCACGCTTGGCAGGCGGATTGGTGATCGCTGCAATGATCTTAACATTTACACACCGGAGAACGCTGCTACCCGTCCCTAGTGCAATCCCTTAGTCGCCTTGAGTCGCCACCCACGGGAAAGATAGGGGTGGCCCTATTCTAAGCCGGGAACCAGACGGGAACGTTTACACAATAGCAGTCAAAATGCGAGGTTTACACGCTTTATGGAATATGTTTTTTATTCCTGATGGTTTTACGCTTGACCTCAATCACACGTCGATGGTAAGTGACGGTGAGGCCTAAGGTGGAGCGCGCTTACCCAGAAGATGCCTATTCACTCTTCTTTTAAAAAGATCCAAATTGTACTTGTCCGGTAATACAGAAGTTGGCAGAGAGTTCCATGCCTTAATAGTTCGCATTTTCATCATCATGAGCCCGAAAGAGTCCACTGTTGGACATAGGCCTCTCCCAAGGTGCGCCACTGAACCCGATCCTCGGTTCTTCTCATCCAGTTACTGCCAGCCGCCTTACGCAGATCGTCGCTCCATCTAGCCAGGGGGCGTCCCACACTACGTTTGCCTAGTCGCGGTCTCCACTCGAGAACTCGTTTACCCCAGCGGTAATCGGTTCTCCGACAGATGTGACCAGCCCACTGCCACTTCAGCGTACTAACTTTTTGAGCTATGTCGAAGACTTTAGTTCTCTGGCGGATCACCTCGTTTCGGATCCTGTCCCTTAGAGACAGTTCGCATTTTAAATAAATAATAATAATAAATAAATATGTCAGACATTCAAACCAATTATCCAGTCCCAAACTAGGCAGAGCCTGTGCTATGGTTACTAGATAACGGATAGACATACTTAAATAAATATATAAACACCCAAGACTTGGGTACAAACATTCATATTCATCATACGAACATTTGCCCCTAGCGGGATTCGAACCCGCAACCTCCGGCGTGGCAGGCCGAGAGCTACCCGTTCCGCCACGGAGGCCGTCATTATGAAAGGAAGCAAACGCTTCGTGCGAGAGCGTGGTGTGTCTACTACATAAGGATGAAGTCCCTCCGAGCCTGGTAGTCCGGTGATGGAACGCAGATGGGGATCTCTTCCATAACTACACTTCCTTTTTTCCCCTTCTAGACTATCTTGGGACAAACGCCTTAAAGGCATGGCACCTCTGAACCTCTCAAACGATTTCCTGTTGCATCTCTTCTCGACTGACGCCCCTCCCACCCTCTTTATAGCAGCTAGTGTGGTCAAGAACACGTATGCGAAAGGTAAATAATGCTTCATTTTACAATACAACACACACCAACACACACTTTTTCTCTTTCTTAAATACATATATGTAAGTAGATAATGCATGCCCCACTCTTACCATGAGTTATACTAGGAGACCTGTAATTGGCTTTGTTAATTAAGATAACTGCACAATTTGTTTAATTAAGCATAAGAATAAGCTGTTGGTTTCGTCAAATAAATAAAATAAAATACCAAATACTTTTAGAGCCTATAATGAGAAAGAAAGTGTATTTAATAAAAAAAAACACTCGATACTTATTAGATAACTAGCTGTGCCCTCGGCTCCGCTCGCGTGGACTACAGTTTCCGCTCCCATTTCCACTTTCGCTCCCTATCCCACTTCCACTCAGACTCTCAATCTCACTCTCAATCCAGGCCACCTTAAACTAACTAGCCCTAGAACAGTCCAAGGTCTTTTTGGGCTGTTACTGCCACACCATGTCTCATTTATATACGCTTGCCCAAATAGGAGTGTGTACCTATAACTATGGTGTAATATATTGTCTGATTGTTGTTTACTAAATAAAATAAAAATAAAATAAATCCCGCTCCCACTCCCACTCCCCTTTTCCCACGCCCACTCCCACTCCAATTCCCACTCGCAGCTCCAAATGTAATCCAAACTCATCGCAATCTGAATAGTACGGAAATACTATTATGTGCAATATATTGCATACTAACCTTACCTACTAAAATGACCATAACTTTTGATTGAGTAAACCGATTGCGATGAAAAGTCTATCAAAATCCGTTCAGTAGTTTTTAAGTGATGCGTGCACAAACTCACAGACAAACAGACAAAAATTTCAAAAATGATCGAAATGTGTTCTGCTGTTGCTTATCCTTAGACGCCCAAAAATAAAAGATAACCAGTAGACGTGACAGATAACAACTCTCTTAACTTGACTCAACAAACATACAACAGTAATAAATAACAGTAGAGATAAGTTTTCAATTTATAAGTATTTTGACATTACATTCAATTTATAACCTTGACTGGTCTCGATTCTGAAGACACAACGTTTTGACAGTACTAAAGCTGTTGCTATCCTTGTCACACAGTATTATGAAGATAATGACGAAACCAATTTTAGCGCTGTAAAATTTTAATTGTGTGCTTCAGAATCGAAATATTTTTGTTTGTAATTAACCCTAATCTTTGCAATTTATATAATACTAGCTGTTGCCCGCGACTTCGTCCGCGTGGACAACTTAACATCACAAATTATTAAATATTTCCCGTAGGAATAAGATGTTTTTCGGGATAAAAACTATCCTATATCCTATTCCAGGGCCTAACCTATATGTTTGCCAGGTTTCATCCCGGTCCGTCCACTGGTTGAAGCATGATTGAGTAGCAAACATTCAAATATCCAAACATCCAAACTTTCGCGTTAATAATATTAGTAGGATTATTCGTACATACACTTATAAAATAATGTAATACGCAACAATTCATCACGTATGGGTTAATAAATAGGTATATGTATTTGTCTAGCCTAACAAACATCAGTTAGCTATGCGAAAGTAGTCGAAAGTATATTTCATTCCAGATTAATAGTCCTATGAAAACAAACGCATTTGCGTCTCGAAAACAAAATACACAATAGATGGTGTTCCTAAGTGGACCGCAAAGTTTACATGGTAATACAAACCTATTTTTGCTGCTGGTGACCCTTTCATGTATATGTTACCGAGACGTAAATAGCGTTGGTTTTCATAGGACTATTAATCTGGAATGAAATATAGTAATTTATATTAACCTAACCTAACCTAACCTATATGTGTGCCAAGATTCATCCCGATCCGTCCAGTGGTTGAAGGGTTTGCCAGTAGTGATGCAGTGCCTGTGTTTTCGCTTCGCGGCAATCGATTATTGTTGTTTTCTGTATATTATAAAAATAGTTTGTAACTACCCGCTTCGTTTTAAAAGTATTTTGCTTTGTATAAGCTCAATTCGGAGTAGATTAGAATAGAACATAATATAATTTTAGTTTACTATCTCATATAAGTGAAATGTTATTTCTTATGAGAATAAATAATCTTAAACCATAAACCATGATTGAGTAACAAACATCCAAACTTTCTCATTTTAATTAAGTAATGCAACTTTTATTTGCAGGTAGAGAAGGAGCGAATGAATTGATAGCGGACATGAGTAAGAGAATAAAGTGTTTCCACATGAGAGTCGTGGAAGGCACCCACGATGTGCACGTGACGCACCCAGAGAGGATATCCGGAGACATTCGTTGGTTTTTGGAAAAAGACTTTGTCAAATCGAATCTTTAATATTATCTCACGCTTTATTTATAGCGAAACTTTTTCGTTATACTGTTCTAATCAGAATGGCGCAAAGTGGCGATCCACCGTCTCTGCCTACCCATTATGTATGTATGTATGTATATATTTTTTTGTGAATTATGAATGTTAATTATTATTTAATTTATTTCTAGAAGTGGAAACTTTTAATTGGCTCCTTTTTGCTATATGTTTAATGTACTTAGTTATAGGGCCCGATTCTGAAGGCACACATTTAAAATTTGACAGCGCTAAAATTGGTTTCGTCTTTATCTTCATAATACTGTGTGACAAGGATAGCAACAATTTTAGTGCTGTCAAATTTTAACGTTGTGCCTTCAGAATCAAGCCCACAATAGCTGTAAGTTTTCTTAAAATAAAATAAATAAATAAATTAAATTGTTTAAAACATGTTTTATATATAAAAAGCAGTTTTTTATACAACCCTGCTTTACAATGATAATGTTGAGGTCATTATGGAGTATCTCATTTGTGATGTACCAAGGGGCACCAGTGATTGTTGATGATGACGAAATATTTTTTTATACAAGCGGGCTAAATCCTAGATTCTTTATACATTGGCCATGGAATACTTACTTCATAATTGGCTGTGAATTTAAATTATATTTTTTACAATTGTTACGAATAAAAATACTTCATATTAAATTATTGTAAATTTTATTCTTACTGGCTAAGTTACACTTTAATCCATAACACAGAAAGCGAAGGCGTGGCGGAGGCGGGCTCCGGTTTTTTCTATTGTTCGATTTGGTATGAGATACTTCACACCGATACCGCCGCGGGACGCGGGATTTATATGAAGTACACCGCTACCGCCACCCCTTCGCCACGATATATTGATGTCCGAGCTGGAGTGACGTCATTCCAGCTCGGACTTCAATACCCCCTTGTAACTTTTGATCTGTTTAAGTACAAAATCTGAAAATCAAGTATAAAATAAGTACGTTATGAGTACTAAATCCTGTCAGGGTCAGATTACTGATATTTGACTTTGTCGAACTACAGCTAGAGGTCTTCCTAGGAGGACATTCAAGGATCAAATTAGTAACGTCCTCAAAAAGGCTGCGGAGAAGAATAAAAGGAGGTGCATGAAAAGGTTGATGAATGTGAGTGAGGCTAGTGAGGTGTGTCAGGATCGCGTAAAGTGGCGATCCATCGTCTCTGCCTACCCCTCTGGGACCAAGGCGTGAGCATTATGACTTTGTCGAGCTGGAGTGACGCACACCAGAATATGTTCCATTATCCGCCACATAACGCCAAGTGGGTATCACGAGGCGGAAAGCGGGTGAAGGAAAGTCGCTTTGCGCGACGTGTGTCAGGATCGCGCTAAGTGGCGATACATCTCTGCGTACCCCTCTGGGAACAAGGCGTGAGCATTAGGTATCTATGTATGGATATTGATGAAGGTAGCCGGAAGCGGCTGGATGCGGAGGAGTTAGGACCGCGTGTGGCGTTCATTGGGGAAGGCCTATGTCCAGCAGTGGACGTCTGAGGGCTATTATTGTTATATTAGGTCAAACCACGGCCTGCACCATTTACTTATTGTAGCAATGTGTTCAAATAAATTATATAATTAAGTAACATATTTATCTTAATTAAGTAGGTATCTTTGGTTTTAATATACATATGCAGCTCATAAGTCACCTCAAAGTTTTTACCTTCATGATTGTCACTAATTGGTTATTAAATTAGATAGCAGCCACGATCTCTATGTACTACTAGATGGAGCGTTCCAAACAATCGCTCTGTTCCACGCAAGTAGCCACAACTCTTTCACGTTCACAATGAAACTTGTGCAGTTACTACGCAGAACATTTAATTATTACTAAATATTGACGCTACGTTATAATGTCATGGTATGAGGTGTAAAAAGTCCATATTCGCAATTACAAATTGAACAACAAAACAGTTTAAAAAGAAAATCACAACTTTGCCTTAACATCCTCCATTAAAAACTTTGAAATATCTTCGGCCATGCATTCCGGTGTATTAATGTGTACATCGTGACCCCCCTCTACAATTCTAAACTTATAATTGTTATTCGGCCAAGCGGTCTCGTCCTGTATGAATGGAACGGAGTTATAAGCGCCCATGTCTAACAAAGTCTTAGCAATAATTGTGAATATTGGTATTGTGGTAGACGTGTAAAGCTTTTTTATGTAATCAGCGGGGAATGGCAGACGAGGGACGTCTTTGAGGCGCTGGTCGAACGTGAATCTGAAATGAGACAATCATAAGTTTTTTGAAGCCTCGTTAGCATTTTCAGGAATAAGCACAGAAAATCCTATCAGGACAGAACGGTTATAGCAACGATCTCTGTGTACCTACTACTAGATGGAGCGTTCCAAACAATCGTTCTGTTCCACGCAACTGCGGCTCCGGGAGCCGCAACTCGTTCGCATTCTCTTTGAAACTTGTGCAGTTACTACGCAGAACATTTAATTATTTATTAAATATTGACGCTATTTACCCGTAGCGTCAATATCTAATAAATAAAATCGTAAACATCGCGTGTCTGTATATTGAAGATATTTGCCAAAAAAATTGTGGGGTGTAAGGATAAGTAATACACATTTCGATCATTTTTTTTTTTGTCTGTGAGTTTGTGTACGCATCACTTAAAACTACTGAACGGATTTTGATGGACTTTTCGCAGAAACATGAGCCTTAACTTAAAATTTAGTCTTTATTTCATCGCAATCGGCTAACTCAATCAAAAGCTATGGGAATTTTTAGTTTTCTAATACATTACTTAGTCTGCTTGCAAAACCGGGACTATGTTGGCTTCGCTGGGGACACCGGAGCAGACTGCCTGAAACCGGGACTGTCCCGTTCAAACCGGGACGTATGGTCACGTTATATATGCAATGTAACAAAGAAGTAAAATTATTATGTTCGGTATAATTCAGATTGCGATTGGTTTGGACTACATTTGGAGCTGGAGTGGGAATGGGCGTGGGCGTGGGTGTGGGCGTCGGGATCGGGGTCGGGGTATGAGTCGTAGTGGAAGTCGAAGTCGGACCGAGAGTGAGTAGTCCACGCGAGCGGACATATATTAGCTGTATGCAATATGACAAAGGAGATTGCAATCAGTAAGGACTCCATTTGGAGCTGGACTGATCGTAGGCGTGGGATTGGGTTTTGGTTTCAATTTCAAATTCGGGTCCAGATTTGGATTCGGATTGGGAGTCTGAGCGGAAGTGGGAACGGGAGCGGATCCTGTAGTCCACGCGAGCGGAGCCGCGGGCACAGCTAGTATTTACTAATAATCAAATGTTCTGCGTAGTAACTGCACAAGTTTCATTGTAAATTTAACCGAGTAGTCGTGGAACCGTGGAGCCGTGGAACCGTGGAGTCGTGGAGTAGTTGGACGTGGAACAGAGCGATTGTTTGGAACGCTCCATCTAGTAGTTATAGCACTTGTTTACTTCAGTCTCGCACGTTCCGATTTTCGGACTCATCGCACCCCTCCCGCGCAACCTTTACGTCTCGCGTTCACTTTTCTAGTCAGCAGATACAGTTAGAAACCGCGCAATATGGTGGACCGACGACCTAAAGAAGTGGCCGGATGCGGAGGGCTGAGACCGGGTGTGATGGCGTTAATTGGGGAAGGCCTATGTCCAGCAGTGGACGCCTAGGAGCTGACATGATGGCATTTTCATTCCAAACCAATAATCATATGAAAACAAACGCATTTGCGCGTCGAGAACAAAATAAATAATAGGTGGTGTTCCTAAGTGGACAGCAAAGTGTACATGGTAATACAAACTTGTTTTTGCTGCTGGTGAACCTTTCAAGTACACGTTACCGAGACGAAAATAGCGTTGGTTTTCGTGTGACTTGGTTTGGAATGAAATTATAATACACTAGCTGTTGCCCGCGACTTCGTCCGCGTGGACAACCTAATATCACAAATTATTATGTATTTCCCGTAGGAATCGGATGTTTTTTCGGGATATAAACTATCCTATGTCCTATTCCAGGACCTAACTTATATGTGTGCCAAGTTTCATCACGATCCGTCCGGTGGTTGAAGCGTGATTGAGTAACAAACATCCGTCCATACTTACAAACTTTCGCGTTTATAATATTAGTAGGAAGAATATGATGACGGCCTCGAGTCCAATGACCAAGCCATACAGGTGGTCATTGGGCTCGAGCGCCACAGGTGGGTTCGATTCCCACTGGGGACAGACAACTTTGTACAAGGTGGTCCCGGTTTGGATGTTACCACAGGAGAAAATAGTATGGGATTAGACAAGTGTACCTATGTGTGAAATAAAAATGTGATTTTTGTGAATGATGTCTTCATACGAACCTGTACAGACCATCACCGACCGGTTCCATTGCCCGCTCCAGGATGTGTCCTGACGCTTCCCTGCTCAGACCTCGCGTGTTCATCATGAGGTTCAGTGCCTAGAACATACAGATAACCAGTTAATAACTAGATCCCTGGACACAGTACAACCACACCCCGACACTCCACACAAGCGAACATATTTAATAACCTACTACTATGTCATGCCCACCAGCCTGCCTGTACACGGTGCGTCACTCCAGCTCGAAAGATGTGTGGCGTACTAATAAACGCCACGATGCGTAGCTTGGGCCCCCGCCTTACAATCCTAGAAGATCGCTGCCGCTTGTGATCTTGCGCCAAGCCTGGGAGACCGGTTCCCGATAGATCGGCCAGCGACGAGCGCGCGGCAGTCGAAGACAGTTGTTACGTGCACTTAATAATATCATTACTCTGTACTAATTTCATTTCTATTATCAGTAAATTCTTATACCTTCTTTCATTTCGTATACTTTCTCTTGATTCATTCTCATAATTCCTTCATTCATCTCTACACTATCATCTGCACGCAGAGTCCCACACGGGACTACTTAAATGCTGGAGGGTTACCCACAGTTCATCGCCACTTCGCGCTTCTGACACACGTCGTGCAAAGCGACTTTCCTTCACCCGCTTTCCGCCTCGCTTCGCACTTGGCGTTATGTGGCGGATAATGGGATATATTCTGGTGCGCGTCACTCCAGCTCGACAAAGTCATAATGCTCACGCCTTGGTCCCAGAGGGGTAGGCAGAGACGATGGATCGCCACAGTTTGAGAGTGAATACGAATTTGAGTTGCGTCTCCCGGAGCCGCAGTTTCGTGGAACAGAGCGATTATTATCTAGTACGTAGAGATCGTTGACCTGTAGTAGTGATCGCTTGTATGCCTCTGGCCTAGGATGGTGTAGATTCCAACTATCGACTCACCTTCTCATAACTATACTTTGGCGCGGTCTCTACGTTGGCGTTGTACTTCCAGAACTTTTCCTCCGAGTAGAAATCGCCATATAAATCGTGGTACCAATTCGCGAAGCTATTCGTCTCCCAGGTCTCGTACGCGGGGACCGGGTCCAGCTCCACCATGCGGGTGATAGTGCCAGGGTACGCGAAGTCCAAGTATTTACCTGGAAATCGTAGATCATATAGGTATGACGTAGGCGTAGCGAGGTACGGGCAGAAGAGCCTAGAAGAGCGCTATTTCTGGTTATTATATTTCGTTTTTTAATTTTATACCTATCCGAACTCCTTTGGTCCTCCCAACCATGTTTAATATTTTACACCTTTTGGCTAGGATCGAGCATGTTTAATAATAATAATAATAGAAATTCACACCAATTATCCATTCCCAAACTAGGTAGCTTAATGCTTGTTTGGTTAGTTTTTCTCTATTTGTGAATGCCCTTACCCGCAGAGCCAATATCTTTGCCCACATAATTATCGACATTGTCTGCCCACCGTTTCGTGGAGTCCATGGAGTCAATTATCAGGATCAAACCTCTCTAATAAGCATTGCATCTTAAATTTAAGGAGATCGTGAAATATCTATCTAGTCTAACCAGTAAGAAAAAAAAATCGAGGACGGAGGCGCCCACCAAAAAGTTTTTACCTTCATGCGTCTACACTTTTTGTAGACCTCTAAACTTCTCGTCTTTTCAAAATTTCAAAATCGAATGTTATCTGATTACTAATTAGTAATTACTATAGGTATTTCATAGTTAGATTTCAAATCGGTATCGGGGTAAAGGGTAGGGATCTAGGTTTAAAGATTTTATGAGAAACAATACAAAAAATATTATTTTATAAGCTCGCACCGCGCACACCAAAAACATTTATTATATTTTACCCACTCGTCTAATGCATTTCTTGTTAGATATCGTAATTGTCAAGTACCTACATGTTGGGCAAGTTTACCTTTGAATTCGTTAAACGAGTCGATATTTTTTACGTGTGACGGTAGTTGTTATATAGTTGTGCTCCCTCGTATATAAACATTCTTTTGCCATAGGTGGTTCTTTTCTTCGGTAATACGTGATAATACGATATACGCACGCACGACGAGTTATAATGCGTCTTTTTGTGTGTTTGGATTTTACGAGTAAGATGTTGGTATGCATGGTTTTGTTTAAAATTTTTGTTTATAGCTTTTGTTGGATCTAGTAGGCACTTACCTATAACAACTCCTAAAGAATGCCCTATATAGGCAAATTTCTCCCATTTAAAATGTTCTTGCACCCTCGTTATTGTTGGAACCAAATCCGCTACAGTGAACCGCGTCCCTTTAGCGAAATGCTCCGACCGCCCGTTGCCAGGCAGGTCCACGCTGACGTAATAGAAGCAGCTGGGAAGCATGGAGACCAGGGGACGGAAACCAGAGCATACATCCACTTTACCGTGGCAGAGGATCACTGGGGGGTTAGACGGATCACCCCAGGCTAATGCTGAAAATAAAAATATTTATAACTAGCTGTGCCCGCGGCTCCACTCGCGTGGACTACTCGCGTGGCGGAAGGGAAGAGGGACGGAAATTAATTTTAAACTTTTTGTATTAAAGTTGAAAATTAATTTCCGTCCCTCTTCCCTTCCGCCGCCCATTCCCCGAATAGTATCGAACAGTGCTTCTTTATATTGCTTACTACTACACTCTAGTATATATTATCTTTGCTACTACTTACTAATGTATTTGAAAACTAATAATTCCCATAACATTTGATTGAGTAAGCCGATTGCGATGAAATAAAGACTAAATGTTAAGTTGAGTTAAGACCCATATTTCTGTGAAAAGTCCATCACAATCAGTTCAGTAGTTTTTACGTGATGCGTGCACAAACTAACAGACAAACAGACAAAAATGATCGAAATGTGTTCTGTTACTTATTCTTAGACCCCTAAATTTTTTTGTTGCATATATCTTAAATGTACAGACACGCAAAGTTTACGATATTATTTATTAGATTGTAAATGGACGAATAATCTGAACACGCTGGCCGAAAGCGGCAGGATGAGGAGGGAGGGCTGGCGACGGGGTGTGATGTCTAAAGCTGCAGACACATTATCCAACGCGGCGTAACTGTATCTGGATAGTGCATTATACAGTACACCAGGGATTCCCAAAGTGGTCGATACCGACCCCTTGGGGTCGAAATCGGTTTCCCAGGGGTCGATATAAACGAAGACTGATTTTGGGGGTCGACGAGGTATAAAAATCGACCCCTATTAATTAACACAGGTTCTTATTTATTCTAAACTTTCAAGATACTGTATAAGTTGTGTTACGTGTACCAACTTGTTATAAGAATGACTAATATTTTAGTAGGAAGTACCTATAATTGTTATAGGTCATCATCAGGTTATTTTTGTCTCCACTGCAGGAGCACATCTGCCGGAGACAGACGGAGGACTTGGCCTACACACCCCGCGCTGGCCAGACGGGTTGGGGAGGCCTGGTTGATGTTTTATAATGTATTGTGGCCGTGTGGTTTCCGGTAGAGTAGAATAGGACCTCTCCAACTCTTCCCGTGGATGTCGTACAAGGCGACTAAGGGAATACATTATAAAACATTGTTATAGGTACTTTGTTACTTTGTATCAATAGGAAAAAAACTAGATAGGATTTTTAAAGTAATTTGGCTATGGGGATCTAAGATACCTTATAGATCAGTTTATTTTGAAAAAGGGGTCTCTCGACCAAAATAGATTGGGAATCCCTGCACTACACTGACTGTGCACACTACCGGACGTTTTCTGAAATCTGATGAGTGAAAAATGAGTGAAATCTGGCCGACCGGATGTCGAACAACCGTGCACACCTGACGGACGCGTCCGATAATGTGTTTGCAGCTTAAATCTCAAGAAGTCGTTTAACCGGTTAATTGAACGAAACGGAAACCATACCCTAAAATAATTTCGAATCTGGGATATCCAGTATCGATACGAAACCGGTTTGGAATTATAACCAGAACCTATCCTAACATATAATCTTACATAGCTACAAGCTGACGTAGTATTTTTTACCTGCAATTTTTCCCCATGGCGCTTCTATACTTATTTCTTTTTCCAGCAGTCGCATTGTTGTTTTCATTGTTCTATAAAAATAAATGCATGTTTTTAGTAAATAAATTAATTAATTTGAAATATATCTATGGGCGTGTATCCGAACGGCTGTCACTTTGTGGTTGGAATGCACAGTGGGTCAAGGTTAAACATTCAGTCAAATGTAATTTCACTTTCGTTCATTTGCTCATAACAAAGAAATTAGATGTTTTCTTACTTGCTTCTCGGTGACACTAACACAGTAACTAATAGAAATACACGTTTTATTACTAGATATCATTTAATTATTTGAGGAACTTCGTGTTGTAGTACCTATCTAATCTACACTACACTTCTACGCAACACGACGCAGCACTTGTTTAGTCGGGTAGGAACATGGACCATTTAAGGTTATAATACGTAACATTTAACTTTCACTCACCTATTAATACAGAAAAATACTTTAGATAGCTTCATTACAATAATCAGAAGCACAGTAAATAAACAGAACTAACTTCACGGAAATATATAAAAATTTGCCAGCACTATTTAGGGTTCTGCATACAAAATAAAATTATTGTAACGTCTTTAGATAAATAGAAAGTAGACTGCTTATAATGAAATACGTTACATTACCTATGTCTACTTATAATTTTAAAATAGGGTAAGACCTATTAAAGTTCTGTGAAAATTGAACTTTATTAATTCGTTTTTTTATATATTTGTTATATAAGATAACAGAAGTGTATCCAAAATCAATTTGAATTCTTTAAAAAATTACTGACACATAAGATTTCAAATTATTTAGATTTTAATCTTTGTATAGTCTATATTAAGCATCACCAAAAAATAAACCGGAAGACAAACACAGAGCACTATTTACCTCTCCTAAAAAAAAACAAATTATACTGAAAAAATTATAATAGGAAGTTTTACAAATTGGTTCATAGTAAATAGGTAGATAAAAAATGAAATTAATTTTAATTACACGGAACCCTACATTTAGAATGAGTTCGCTTTACAATGGTGTCGCCAACTATTTACGTTCAGTACCTACCTAAGAATGTGTTATATAAATAATCATTTTGGACTTTGAACCACTGATCCCCGCTGATAAAATATTGTCTCGAGTGTGTGTCAGTAGGTAAAGATAATGTCGTATTTAATTTTTTAGCAATTGCAATTCATGCCGCTATGCTATTATTATTCAATTAGGACAAGGGTTGGGATTAGGACAGTATAGCGATTCTAGTGTCCGGGTGATATTATCTTAGTTTTTAATAGCTAACTAACCTGCTTTTCTAAGTATAAGTAAGAATTGTATAAAGGTTAGTGAGGTGTGTCAGGATCGCCCAAAGTGGCGATCGTCTCTGAGTGCTCGTGAGCATTATGTATGTACGTATGTATGTACACCTACATACAGATTATAGGTTGTCTGGAAGAAATCGCTTAGATGTACAATGTAAGGTACTTTGTTACTGTATCTTTTTTATTTATTTATGTGCAATAAAGAGTAATTGAATTGAATTGATTATATACCTTACTTGTTTTTAAATCATTGTTACATCCAATGTGCTCGAACAACTATGTGTATTTAGTACCATTAATGTTCTTTTATAGAAATATAATTATAAAAATATACTTAAATGTCATGCTAAGGATGAATATGTAATTTTTATATTTTTGATTCTTTAAATAAACGGTTTGTACCTAAAAATTAAACTAACTCAAACCATTGCAACATCACTAAATTTACTTGAGAATAAATAAGGTAGAGGCACGAAACTTGAGCTCAGATTTGTACCTCTAACTACAAACCAGGCCTCAAGCAGGCCTCCGTCACTTGATCGAACCTACCGCGATAATATACCTACACTTTCGGGTCGCCCCGGCCGCCCGTACGGAGTAATAACAACGTCAAATTCGCTTAGGCACATTTTTGCATGAACTTACCTATTGTCTGACACTAGGTGATTAAAAACGTAGATATTTTCGTTTTAGATATATAAATATATATTATAATAGGGACATTTCACACATCGCCACCTGATGCCAAACTAGGCAGAGCCTGTATATGGGTACCAGACAGCTGATATACATACATAAATACATAATCTATATATATAAAAGAAGAAACTGACCTTAGAAGAACGAATGGATATATCCATTCTTCTAAGAAACTGACTGACTGAATGACTGACTGACTGACTGACTGACTGACTGACATATCAACGCACAGCCCAAACCGCTGAGTCTAGAGGCTTGAAATTTTGCACAACGGTTCCTTATGTAGCATAGGCAAGCACTAAGGAACGGATTTTCCAAATTCATCCCCTAAGGGGGTCAAATTGGAGTTCAAAGTTTGTATGGAGAACGTCTATTAGATAAACCTATCAATTTGAAACTTTGTAGGAATACTCTAAAACCTTAATGATTCAATACGTGTTTTACAGTTTTTGAAAAACCATCCCCTAGGGGCCTGAAATGGAGTTCAAAAGTAGTAGTGTCCAAACCGATTGCTCTAGAAGTTTCAAATTTAGCACAAAGGTTCCGTATGTATCTCCGGTATGCACCATCGAAGGCTTTTTCAAAATTCAACCCCTAAGGTGGTCAAATAAGGGTTCAAAGTTTGTATGGAGAAAAAATATTAGATGTTCCAATCAATTCGAAACTTTGTAAGAGTACACTAAATATTTAATGATTCAACACGTGTTTTTCAGTTTTTGAAAAGTCATCCCCTAAGTGGATGACGTCCGGCCAGCGCGGGGAGTTTAGGCCAAATCCTCCGTCTGTTTCCGGCAGATGAGAGAGGGTTGTGCTCCTGCAGTGGAGACAAAAATAACCTGATGATGATGAAGGATGACATGGAGTCGAAAGTGGTAGTTTCCAAACCGATTGCTCTAGAAACTTGACATTTATCACAAAGTTTCTTCATAACTACAGTATGCACTAATGAAGGGTTTCTCAAAACTCAACCACTAAGGTGGTAAAATAGGCGTTCAAAGTTAATATGGAGAAAGACTATTAGTTGTTCCTACAATTCGAAACTTTGGAGGAGTACTCGAAACGTAATGATTTAACACGGGTTTTACAGTTTTTGAAAAACCATCCCTAAGGGGCTGAAATGGTGTTCGAGAGTAGTATTCTCCAAACGTATAGATACATTTAAATTAAAAAGGATTATAAAGCTGAGGAGGCAGTGGGCGGACCACATCTGCCGCAGAACTGATGGCAGCTGAGGTAGACGAGTTCTGGAGTAGAGACCTCGGATAGGCGCCGCGCCACTAGATGGACCGACGCCCTGAGCAAGGCGGCCGGAAGCAGCAGGATTCGGAGGCGGTGAACCGGGTGTGGTGACGTTTATTGGGGAAGGCCTATGTCCAGCAGTATTTGTCGCAGGGCTAATATGATGATGAACTGTATTATATGTATAAAACGATGAAAACATTACTAAGTAAACACGTCGATTAAATAATTTATTATAATGATAACGTCATCAGCTTCTTCTCCAAAACCACTAAATGAATTCGAATGTGGTTATCACTGTTTGATAGCTTGGTTTACCGTGGGTTTTTTCAAGCTGGAAACAAACACCTTTTTTAAGCAGGTGAATCTGCGGGCAACAGTTTTAATATAATTAAGTCGAAAGAGTGTTTGTGTGTTTATTTATCTGTTTCTTTCACAGCTTGGCTGTTCAACTAATTGCCATTTATTTTTGATTAGTACGCATAAGATCATGTATTTGACAATGGTTCCCTCGGGAAATAAAAACTTGCTCCACGCGGGCGAAGCCGCGGGCATTTGCTAGTATAATATATAAATAACATCCAGTCACAAGGCATACACAAGTGTTCATCACACGAATGTTTGCCCTGGGCGGGATTCGAACCCGAGACCCCGAGCTTCGCAGGCAAGTGTACTACCGACTAGGCTACGGATGATGGCTTAGATGGAAGCGAAGTATCTGTTACGTACGAACCTAGTAACTATTGAATAATCTGTGCTACAAGTTTCATCTAACTTGATCTTTCGCAAATATTCGCAATACCTTGTAAGTACTGCAATATTAAGACGATTAACCAACTTGACTAATGGACCTCGCAGTTGACTTTGAATTTCCTGAAACCTTCTTAGCTATTTTGTGGCAAACCAGATGCAGATTGACTCGCAACGGAACCCTAAACATTGTATGTGCTGTGTTTGGTGCATGTATCCGAACGAATCAAATGAATTGCCCTTTGAAGTTTGACCAGTCGAACGTCAGAGATCTCTTGTATTCTCTTTGGTCAGAGATATGTCAAAATCACTAAAATTCTAATATTTTGTGAATATTTTTCAATATACGAAATTGATCCTTATTGCTATGACTTTAAAATAAATATAATTAATTTCATTTTTTTCACTGCACTGTCTAAAATCTGTGATTAAAAGATAAACAAGAATTTCATACAAATTTAAATTAAATGTAAACAGTTTTGTCCATAGAAATGGCACTGTTAGAAAAAGAGTGGTTTATTGAAGCTCCATGGGGAAAAATATGCAGTAAGTAATATTTAAACTTAAACCTATCCCATAGGTACTTCTAAAATTAGTTAAAGTACAAATTTTTGTTTGGCATTACCAGAATAAATGAAATCATAGCCAAAATGTGATAAAATTGTCTTCACAAACAAGTTTTTCAAAAACCAATGACAATTCAAAGAGCAATTTGCTACATAAAATACCTATTCTGCCCTGCAAGCTAAGAAGACCGTAAAGTGGTTTGCTACAATTCTACGAAAATTACTAGAGGTTCTTCGCCAATTGAAGAATTCATTCATTAATCCCATATATAATATAAGTAAAGATAATCGGTAGTCACACATGATGGCAACCCAACAATGGGAGGGCATGTCTACCACGTCATTGTCGAGTACTCAATAAAACTGCTTATGGTCTGGAGACCGATTGCATGTCAGCAAAGTATCATAGAAAAAAAAAAGGATTCATTAATCATAGAATTCTTGAAAACCAGTTGGCCCCTTATTGTGATGATTTCCAAAAGGCTGCCAAAATTCTTAGCTAGCATTATTCCATAATAATAATTTTTATGATACTTGCAGTAGTGGCGTGGGGCGACTGCTTGGACCCTCCAGTGCTGGTGTGTCATGGAGAGACTGACTCAGCCGCAAGCTGGAGACCATTGCTCCAGCTGCTGCCGAGGAACTTCTATTACATAGGTATGACTCAAAATATTATTAAAGCCCAGTGCCTTGGTCATTGGACTCGAGCGCCAGAAGTTATGGGTTTGATTCCCACTGGGGACAGGCACTTTGTACAAGTCAGTGTCGGTCTAGATGTTATATCGTCCCTCGCATGACTAAGTGTCATAAGCGCTTCAAGCAAATGTTGCAGGGCAAGGCATTTTCTGTTTTATAATTCACATTCTATTGTCTTGGAAGATACAATACTTGTTAATTGTCAATAAATCCATTACAGCAACTGATACGGATACGACGGTTAGCGGAGTTTGATCACCATAAAAAATTAAATAGGTCCGTGTTTGTAACTCATTTAGACAAAAAATGACAGTTACGACAGTTAGTCATGCGAGGGATGATATATGTGAATTGTTCTATCCTTGTTTAATTCTCATGGCACAGGAGAAAGTGTTGATACATCGTCTCTATCTACCCCTCTGGGACCAAACATGAGCATTATGTAAGTATAATAATATGAACTTACCTATACAAATTTATTTTATCAGGTATGGAGCTGCCAGGCAATGGCAAATCGGACCCTTTCCCTGGAGGGCTGATGATCAACTTATTCGACATGGTTCACCCAATAGAGGTGGTCAGGAAGCACTTCAGATGGGAGCAGTTTGTGTTCATGGCGCATTCTGTGGCTGGGACCATAGGTGAGTTATCCAATAACACAGTACATACTAAAAAAAAGAAAAGTGTGAAAGTGTGAGAACAACTCGTGCTTTAAGGGTTTAAATACAGTATCATTATATTTACTTACCAGGGTGTTAGACATTTGTTTTGAGAATTTTGTGGAGTTACTCGGTATCATAAATTGAACAACTTTCATAGAACAACTTTTGGAAATTAACATTTAGATATATCCATCCCTTCTTGAATACTTATTGATTTTGATTATTGTTTAATATATGTTTAATATACAACCTTTTTCTAATCTTATTTATGGTACAACACCCTAAATCCTCATTCACTTTTTGTCATCTCTACAACTCACCCCTGACGTACCCCTCTTCCCCCTTATATACATATTTATTGCACATACATTTTTAAATGAAGGACAGGCAGAAATAGTGACAAAGGTGGACATATCTCTATAAGAGATCACTTCCAGCGGACCTTCACTGTAGGAGAAACTACAAAAGGAGAAAGGTCAAAAAATTTGCATTATTGACATTTTAAAGTGGAACTATTGTGACAAACATAATTTTGCGGTTTATTTCATGTACGCTGTACCAAATTCAGTTTGTCAAGATTATTTAAATTCTATCAAGGACTTCTTTACTCACTATCTGCATTTACTAATTATCTCTATTACAATTTGCTATTGGCTTAATCTTATCGTGATGTTTCTATGTTGTTATCATATCAATGCTATGAATTATTTCCGAGAGATGTAATGATATTAAAAGAGTGACAATTCACGAATAGAATGTTAAGCAAAACGTTTGTGTGGAGAGTATGGCAGGCTGATTACATAATGATGCAAACCTAAGCCTGATAGTCCTACCACTTCTAATATCCTTAATTATATACGTACTTTAAACAAGTGGTTCCCAACCCAGAATAGAACCACCCCCAATATTCCAGTTTGTATTGTCAAGGTGACTAAGGGATTACACCAGGAACGGGCAGAACTATTCACTTGAGTACATTAAGAATGTTACTGCGATCACCTACTGATACAGACTGCGTGGTCTAGTGTGGGAGCTCCAATATTTCCTGTCCTATCCTGTATTGTCCTGTTAATTTTTATGTTTAAATCATACTCAATTGATGTAATCATATAATTTTAAGTGAGTGAGTAAAGCAGTCCTTGATTGAATTTAAATAATCTTGACAAACTTAATTTGGTGGATTCTTTCATACAGCGTACATGAAATAAACCGCAAAATTAAGTTTGTCACAATAGATCCACTTTAAAAATGTCAATAATGCAAATTTTTTGACCTTTCTCCTTTTGTAGTTTCTCCTACAGTGAAAGTTGGCGCTGGAAGTGATCTCTTATAGAGATATGTCCACCTTTGTACACTTTTCCTGCCTGTCCTTTTTTTAAAAATGTATGTGCATGTACTCGTATGACTGTAATAATCTATGAATCTGGTAATTTATAATAATAATAATAATAAACTATTTGAACCTGCGTGGTGATTATGGCAAATCCCTCAATGGACAGCCCAACAAAAGTGGCATTTTATTTATGAGGCTTAAATTCAGTAGCGAATGTTTCGGATAATTATGATAAAGTTATAATCAGGTGGTCCAGGTCTATGGAATATCCAAGTTTCAGTCAACATATGTACGTAAACGCTTTATTGTACCAAAATTAATAACAAAATAGGAATAGAACTTGTATTGAAAGGCGGACTTATCTCACAGAAAGTATAGTATAATGCGTATGTATGTATAATGCTCACGCCCTGGTCCCAGAGGGGTAAGCAGAGACAATGAGTATAATGTTTAGTATACAATTTTGAAAGAGAAACTTACTAAATATGTTTTACAATAAAGTTTGCATATAAATATGTAATATTGCCGTGTGGTTTCCAGTAGAGTACAATAGGACCACTCCAACTCTTCCCGTGGATGTCGTACAAGGCGACTAAGGGAATACATTATAAAACATCAATCAGGTCTCCCCAAGCCGTCTGGCCAGCGCGGGGAGTGTAGGCCGAATCCTCCGTCTGTCTCCGGCAGATGAGAGAGGATTGTGCTCCTGCAGTGGAGACAAAAATAACCTGATGATGATACATATTTCAGCCAACAGATGTCACGATTCATAAATAAATTCACAATGGTAAATTTCGTTTCAGGTAGACTATACAATTTGTCGTACCCGGGCAAGATGTGTAAAGCCATAGAACTCGATCAGATCACGCCCTCACTGGGAGTGCAGCCCGACGGGTTCGCGCAGTGGTATGTATTATAATGTCTACAACTCTACATCAACTGGGCTATTTGTAACAAACTACTAGAGGAAAACACAAATATGACAGACATAAAATTTAAGAATCACATTAAAAAAAGACGGAGGATTTGGCCTACACTCCCCGCGCTGGCCAGACGGGTTGGGGAGGCCTGATTGACGTTTTATAATGTATTCCCTCAGTCTTAGTCTTATTCCTCCGTCTGTCTTCGGCAGATGAGAGAGGGTTGTGCTCCTACAGTGGAGACAAAAATAACCTGATGATGATGATTAAAAAAAGATGGACAGGCGAATAGGACTTCACAATGTTTAAAGACAAAAGTCTTTAATCAGTGCGTCCTGCCTGTCATGACCTACGGCGCGGAGACGTGGACACTGACGGTGGGCTTGATACAAAAGTTTAAAGTCGCTCAGCGAGCTATGGAGAGGGATATGCTCGGGGTTTGTTTGAAGGATATGATTCGTAATTAGGAGATCCGACGAAGAACGAAGGTCGCCGATATTGCGAAAAGAATTAGCAGGCTGAAGTGGCAGTTGTCGGGCCACATATGCCGCAGAACCGACGGCCGCTGGGGCAGACGAGTTCTGTAGTGGAGACTGCGGATCGGTACGCGCAGGGTGAGACGTCAGATGGACCAACTTGAGGAAGGTGGCTGGATGCGGAGGGCGGAGGACCCGGTGTTGTGGCTTCCATTGGGGAAGACCATGTCCAGCAGTGGACGTCTGAGGGCTGATGTGATGATGATGGGACTCACCGCACCTCATTGCCCGAAGCCCTTAAACCCGCCCCCCACTGTACTTGTTAAATATGTTTCAGGTACGATAGATTTTTCACAAAATTCTATGAGAAGTACGACAAATTCAACTCGCCGAAGGAGAATGGACCTACCTACACGTGGGAGCAGGTCAGTCGACCCTGTTTGGGCCAAAGGATTTTAAAAAAAAAAGGTTTACTACAAGGCAGCGCTAGGGCTGACCACTCCAAGCTAGTGTCTTGGTCTTTCCTCTGTCAGTTTTGGCTGTGAAATTATATAAAATTGCTATTAGAAATAGATAGTTATAAAATAGAATACTTATAGAGCGACATATATTTCATTCCAGATTAATAGTCCTATGAAAACAAACGCATTTGCGTCTCGAAAACAAAATACACAATAGATGGTGTTCCTAAGTGGACCGCAAAGTTTACTTGGTAATACAAACCTATTTTTGCTGCTGGTGACCCTTTCATGTATATGTTACCGAGACGTAAATAGCGTTGGTTTTCATAGGACTATTAATCTGGAATGAAATATAGTCATGTTTATGACAAAGCTCTTTAAATAAAGATTTAAAAAAAAACTCCACGCTAGGTATTTTAAACAGCGTTGCAATTCAGCTTAAGTGCCGTATGGTTCCCGGCTTAGAATAGGGCTGCCCCCAATCTTCCCGGTAGTGTCGACTGATGGATTATCCATTGGGGGATTAGCCATAATAACTACGGACTGAACATCGTAATGATCTTAATATACACAGTAGAACGCTGCTGCCCTCCCCTGGTGCAATCCCTACGACACCTACGGGACCCTATTGTAGCTGTAAATAAAAGGTACTTACTTAAATTCCGAAAAAACAAGCCACATTTCATTTTCCAGGCGCTATTAAAACTGGAGAAGAACCGCGGTTTGAAAGGAGAGAAGGCCAGAGCCACGCTGGAGAGGTGGTCGGAGCCGGCTGGTTATGGGCTCATTAGGTAAGCAAGCTATATTATATAAAACGATCTCTATGTACTACTCGATGGAGCGTTCCAAACAATCGCTCTGTTCCACGCAAGTAGCCACAACTCTTTGACATTCATAATGAAACTTGTGCAGTTACTTGCTAGGCCACAAAGGATCATCGGCGGCAGCGCCACCGAGAGTCACACGTGGTCCCAGTATGGTCAATAAAGTCACGTCTAAAGAAATTTTTCACTTTCATAAAAGTTTTTCTTTAATTTGATACATGTAAGGAAATACATAGAATGGCAAGACATAGACATACTTTATCGATAACTTCCGTTACAAGTCAAATAAAAATTTTACACAAGTTAATTAAAATCAAATTATAGACAGGCAAATTAAACATAATCAAATTAAACATCAAGAACTAACATAAATATAAAAATGTCAATTTTTTTTATTTATTATTAATAAACAACCTTAAAACTAAATAAATTAAGTTAATGCGTTCTGAAAGAACTCTTCAAGGCAATAAAATAAAGCCTAAGTATGTCCAGCAGTGGGCGTTGACAAGCCGTTAGACAATGGTTTTAATTTATTTCCAGGTTCACGTTCGACCAACGCACCAAACTAATGACACGCCCACCAATGTCCCACAAACAGCTCCAAAAACTGTTCACGGGCAACAAGATCCCCACTCTAGCTGTCATAGCCGAGGGCTCTATAAAACGAGGCCTATTCGAGAACACCCCGTACCTACTCGATGAGAAAGCCTTCAATAACACATACAGGGTGAGAAGGGTACAAGGTACGCATGATGTACATATAATACATCCGGAAAGAGTAGCACCCTATGTATCGCAGTTTTTATTGTATGGTCTAGAGGGGATCGATAGTAAGGCTAAGTTATGATTGTTTTATTGATTAGTTTTAGTTTTTAAGTTTACCGCGGGAACCGGTTACTAGTTTTCTCATGAGAATGTAGTCTTTTCTTAAGATTCACATGTAAGCGGTTAGATAGATAGATAAATAAACTCCTTATTGCACACTAATTAAGGATAACAGTAAATAGGTACAGATTTTTGGAAAGTGTTCAAAGGCAGCCTTATCGCTTAAAGCGATTTCTTTCTGGCAACCTTTCAGAAGGAGAATAAGAAAGACAGCGACAGAGCATTGCAGGTGAAAGAAGAGAAATTTATAATTTTAGAACATGGTAAATACTTAGTAAAAATATTACACAATAAAATTTACATACAAGTATACTTAAATACCTACCTATGCATACATATATAGTTTATAATACAATACATATACCGTACGTAATATACTATATTAAATTTAAGCGGTTATTAGATTTCCATCTCATACATAGAGGACAGTTCAAGGTACGCCTGATGTACATCCGGAAAGAGTAGCACCCTATGTATCGCAGTTAAGAGGGGATGGGTAGTAAGGTTAAGTTATGTTTCTTTTTTTTTTATTAAAAGTCTTGGGAACGGTTATTATGTTTCTCAAGAGAATGTAGATTGAATTAAGATTCCTATGGAAGCGGTTATTTTTCATGATCAGGAATATTGAAATTATATATCAGTCCTTGCATTTAGCAACTATTAGTCGTTGCCGATGCATGGACTCATAAATGACGAGCTAGACGAGACTATTGGCCTGGCTGACCTGATTTTATTGTTCCAAAGAATAACTCGATCAAAGTAGGTGGAAACTGCGTTTATTGCTATTACCTTGTATTTGTAAATAAAAACTATTTTATATTGTCAGTGTTTCTACATTCCTTATTCGGTGCATTTATACAGAATGTGACTACTTGATTTCGGTAAAAACCTTACCGTATTTGGGTGATTTTTGTCCTTTTCACTGTTTCATAAAATCACTACCTTGTACCACATTGCTTACATACATACATAATGCTCACGCCTTGGTCCCAGAGGGGTAGGCAGAGACGATGGATCGCCACTTAGCGCGATCCTGACTCACCTCACTAGCCTCACTCATATTCATCAACCTTTTCATGCACCTCCTTTTATTATTCTCACTGCGGACGGCAGCCTTTTTGAGGACGTTACTAATTTGATCCTTGAATGTCCTCCTAGGACGTCCTCTAGCTGTAGTTCCTTCCACATTCTCACTACTTGCTGTGTGCAAATGCCTTTTTAACGGACTATTTATTATTTACTGAGATCAAGTTTTGATATTCTGTAACTTATAAACCAGTCTACCATTGTATGGTAGTACGATGTACGATGTACGACGTATGACGTATGGGATATGATGGGAAATTTTGTACTTACATACTGGTGAAAAATAATGTACTTAAATATTTGGTCTACAATACTCTTCCGAATCCATTATAGTTAACCTACTTAGAGTCAGCTCAGACCTAGCGGAGACAGCAGTTTTGCGCGAACAGTTCTCGGTTTCTAGCTCTATCTAATAAATAAAATCGTAAACTTCGCGTGTCTGTACATTGAAGATATTTGCAAAAAAAAAATTGGGGGGTCTAAGGATAAGCAACAGAACACATTTCGATCATTTTTGAAATTTTTGTCTGTTTGTCTGTTTGTCTGTTTGTCTGTTTGTCTGTGAGTTTGTGCACGTATCACTTAAAAACTACTGAACGGATTTTGATGGACTTTTCACAAAAACATGGTGCTTTACTTAACTTAACATTTAGTCTTTATTTCATCGCAATCGGCTAACTCAATCAAAAGTTATAGACATTTTTAGTTTTCAAATACATTAGTTAGGTAAGGTTATTATGCAATATATTGCTTAAAGTAGTATTTCTGTACCTACTATTCAGATTGCGATGAGTTTGGATTACATTTGGAGCTGCGAGTAGGAATTGGAGTGGGAGTGGGAGTGGGAGTGGGAGTGGGAGTGGGAGTGGGAGTGGGAGTGTGAGTGGGAGTGGGCGTGGGGAGCGGGAGTGGGCGTAGGGGGTGGGATTGAGAGCGGAAGCAGAAGCAGAAGCGAAAGCGGTAGCGGAAGCGGGAGAGGAGCGGGAGCGGAACCGGAGCTGGACCGGAGCGGGAGCGGAAGCGGGTATGGTACCAGTGTAATGTTTGAAAATTCGCATAACTTTTGACTGAGTTACCCGATTACGATGAATTTGTGGTATAGGTACGAGTATGCAACAAAGTAATGTTGGTCGGAATTTGGACTGCGATGGATTAGTTACGAGGACTACATTTGGAGAGACGAGGGAAAGAGGTTTGAGTGGAGGGTTGAGGGAAGGGTTGAGAGGAGGGTTGAGGGGAGTGTTGAGGGAAGGGTTGAGAGGAGTGTTGAGAGGAGGGTTGAGGGGATAGTTGAGGATCTGGATCTGGATCTGGATCTGCATCTGGAACTAGACCTGGGCCTGGGCCTGGGCCTGGGCCTGGACCTGGGCCTGGACCTGGACCTGGACCTGGACCTGGACCTGGACCTGGACCTGGACCTGGACCTGGACCTGGACCTGGACCTGGACCTGGACCTGGACCTGGACCTGGACCTGGACCTGGACCTGGACCTGGACCTGGACCTGGACCTGGACCTGGACCTGGACCTGGACCTGGACCTGGACCTGGACCTGGACCTGGACCTGGACCTGGACCTGGACCTGGACCTGGACCTGGACCTGGACCTGGACCTGGACCTGGACCTGGACCTGGACCTGGACCTGGACCTGGACCTGGACCTGGACCTGGATTTGAAGTCTGAGTGGAAGTGGGATAGGGAGCGGAAGTGGGAATAGGAGCAGATCCTGTAGTCCACGCGAGCGGAGCCGCGGGCACAGCTAGTATAAAATAAAGTTGTTACACGCAATGCAATGTATACGCTTCTACAACAAACTACTAAAGGAAATCTTAAATATGACGGACAGAAAGTTTAAGATTCACATTAAAAAACAACTTTGTAAGAAAGTCTATTATAAAATAAACGATTATTTGAATGACAAAGATGCCTGGTACTAATGTTAATTCAGCTTCGCAAAATCTTTATTAATTGTATGCAAACTTGATTTTTTAAACATGTGTTGCGTGAAGTTTGTTGCGCCGTTTCTTCTTCACAGCGGTAACACCTAGGAAGCGGTAGTCGATAAAAAATGACGTGTATAAATGTACCAAGTGTACTCATATGCAATAAATGATTTTGACTTTTGTTTGCACGTTACCAGAATAAAACTGCCCGAGCAGGTCTTCGCCAAGTCTGCGCTGACCTTACAGACTGACACTTGAGTGGTACCGATGGTTATAAGTAACGTTAAGTGATACTTTAAATAGTAATAAAAATGTTTAAATTTTACTTTTTGTGAGACAACTTATACATAATGCTCACGCCTTGGTCCCAGAGGGGTAGGCAGAGACGATGTATCGCCACTTTGCGCAATGTAATATTACAAAATGCTTTCCTTCGTCCGCTTTTGGCCCCGTGATACCCCTTAATGAAAAAAAAATTATATTATTTATTTATAAGAAATGTCTATATAATGCTTTAATTTCGTGGGAATATGTGAAGTTTAGGTAACCTCCGATCGCTGCCTATAATCACAATGTTTATATTTTTGTTATTGAATTGGTGGAAGAATTATCGCAATAAATTTTTCATATATTGTTTTTATACTTAATCTTGTCTTTTACTTATTTATGGTCCCTCCACTACATACTTTTTTTGTCATCATATAACATGACCGATAAGCTGACAAAAGAATCCAATTGGGCTGGTCAGCATACGGAAAACTGCGTCAAGTCTTCACGACGCCTATTCCACAATGTTTAAAGACAAAAGTCTTTAATCATTGCGTCCTGCCTGTCATGACTTACGGCGCGGAAACGTGGACACTGACGGTGGGCCTGATATACAAGTTTCAAGTCGCTCAGCGAGCTATGGAGAGGACTATGCTCGGGGTTTGTTTGAAGGATTCGTAATGAAGAGATCCGACAAAGAACGAGGGTAACCGACATAGCCGAAAGGATTAGCAAGCTGAAGTGGCAGTGGGCGGGCCACATCTGTCGCAGAACCGACGGCCGTTGGGGCAGACGCGTTCTGGAGTGGAGACCACGGATCGGCACGTGCAGGGTGGGACGCCCCGCCGCCAGATGGACCGACGACCTGAAGTAGCCGGAAGCGACTGGATGCGGAGGGCGGAGGACCGGGTGTGGTGGCGTTCATTGGGGAAGGCCTATGTCCAGCAGTGGACATCTAAGGGCTGATATGATGATAACATGACCATGCGGACTTCGTAAGTATTTCGGATAATATCCGTCGAATTTCGTACTCTCACGCCAACTAAAGTTTTGGTCAATTTCTGTTCTTATCAAAATCGAGTCATCATATACTACTCCCTGAAACTTAAGAAGAGAAAAAGTTTTAGTAATTTTTTTTTACAGTTTTGAGATTTGAGGTCCAAAACTTTTACTGGCGTAGTGTATGTTGTTTATATTGTTTACATATTATTACGACAATTTACACACTTTCTTAATTCAAACACAACTCATACGAGCATACGGGCCGAGCATGCGTTATGGAACGACAGTGTGTGTGTCCAGAGAAGCCCTAATAGGCCATACCTTGAACTATCAGGGAAGGGAGTGTCACTTGTTTAAGTCGCAGTATTTAGTATTCTCTGCTTAATGTCTGGAAATGTTCCTGTTATCGTGCTAACTACATCCTATATTACATCTAGATAGATGTGATGCAATATTTTATGTCAACTCGCGGATGTGAATTTATTAATGGGTAATACTTATAGCTGATAATTAAGTCCAAAGTTACGATAATTTGCGGATGTATTTGAGAGTGACGTATAGACGACTTTGCCAGATATGCACTCAGGATACCGATCGGGGGGTCTGGGATATTTTTTCCGTTTGATACAATTTTATACGAGTTGAGCTGTCGCGTTGACTCAGTTATCGAAGCTGCATTACGTATTTAACGGAGAAACTCGTTCGCGATTGTAAATACATGCGGGGTTAGGTACGCGTACAACTAGCTAAGCGACTGACGCCGACCGTTGATCGATGTTACAAGTATCGAGTGTGTGCACGCTTTACAAAGGTACGTGTATATTTATGGGCATTTTCACTCTTCAAATATTCAAGATAACTTTGTAATAAAATGGCTGGTTAATTTTTCGATAATGTGGTGTACTTAAATATCGCGCATCTACATAATGAAAAATTGCACGCGATTAAATTCATAAATACGGTCTATAGTTATTCATTTTCTATGCCAATTGCATAGAAAACTATCGTCGTCTACTGAACATAGGCTTTCTGTCACGGTCGTGTAAAATGACCATAAATATTGTCGGGTATCCTGTCTTGTTAAAATGGTTAACCACCCTTATTCGAACGCTAGATGTAGCGTGGGGGGCAAATTGCGCGGACATAGGGTTGCCAGACATCCGGATAAAGCCGGACAGGGTCAGGCTTTTTGCATGTTGGTCCGGCCAAATTCACCAGTGTCCAGTCCGTCCGGTTTTTGTTAGGTTTTTACATCTTGGGCCATCTCTCGGCTCGTGCACGAGCACGAGTTAATCGAGTCGCCATCTCACGGCTCATGCACTAGTCAATCGAGTCGGATGGAGTTCTAAAATCGTTGGCTTTTAGAGTGTCCGGCCTTGATATCGAAAAGTCCGGGTAAACTGCCTGCCCAGTCCGGTTTTGCCGTATTAAGACCTGGCAACCCTACACGGGCAGGGTCCCGCGGCCAACCTGCCTACGTCCCTGTTGTCTGAAACAGATAAGATAATGTTTGTGTTTACTTAACTAAATACCCTAACAACAACAATCATGCATTACTTTAATCCTTAAGTGTGAGGACAGTCGGGACGTGCAGGTGTCAAAAAGTATAGGTACTCACATGAATATATTTATTATTCAGAGCCCATTCGAGACATGTAATTCGCTAATATAATAATAACTTAAATCAAATAGAGACGTTAAAATTTAGAGAGAAGTGATAGTGTTTCTGATAATACCCGCTGTAACCGGCATTCGGAACTGAAGATAAATAATATATCTACGTATTCAAGAAGAATAACATGACTATGACCCAACCACTATTGGAGAAGCAGTGGTACATCCAAGCGCCATGGGGGAGGATTGCATGTAAGTACCTATCTACTTATTACTACTACCACAGAAGTCCTATGAAGATAGAATAGAAAAGTAGGCGCGAAACGCGCGCCCACCATCCAAACTAACCAACCAAAGAAACTATCGAACGCTTACTCGTCTCGTGCCATATTTAAGGTGCCATATTGTGCGAATTCTTACTGCATAACTGTATCTCACTAGAAACGTGACAGCGAGGCATAAATGGTGCGCGAAAGGGGCGCGCTGTGTCCGAACATCGGCACGCGCGAGACTGAAGTAAACAAGTGGCTATAACCACTCTATCTTGATAGGATTTCTGTGACTACCACTCTTTGACTATACCCTATACCGAATGAAAGGTAATTGCTATAAGGTGGCAAGAATTTGTAATGTAAATGTTTATAATTATTCATTACTTTTATATCTCGATATATTGATTTCCTTTAAAACCAAATTAACAATACATATGAACTCCGGGCACTATTAGCCTTACCAAGTCATGCTCTCTGTTGAGGTGGACAAGTATTTCCCTAGCTAACCGAGGTACCACAATGTGTCTGAACACTGAGTCGGTGGCGATGTTGTTCGCCACTCCTCACGCCAAGTGGTATCACGGGGCTAAAAAACGACCTCCGTGGCGGAGCGGGGTAGCTGTCGGACCGCCACGTCGGAGGTTGCGGGTACGATTCCCGCTAGGGGCAAATGTTCGTATGATGAATATGAATTTTTAATACCCAAGTCTTGGATATTTATATTTTTATTTAAGTATATGTATCCGTTATCTAGTAACCATAGCACAGGCTCTGCCTAGTTTAGGACTGGATAATTGGTGTGAATGTCTGAGATATTTATTTACTTTATTATTTATTTAATAAATGCACTAAAATTTAATTAGAATTACCGTATTTTTCCGTCAGCAATTGTGACACGATAGTTTAGTTGGTTGGAGCAATACCTTGACGAGGTCTGTCGCAGGTACAAGTCTTGTTCTTGTGCTGGCCTTTTCGAGTATTAAAGTTTACCTGTGGTTTTACCTCTAGTATATATTATCTTTGGTTTTACTAAATAAGTGGTAGGTACTACTTTATTACCTGTACTTCCAATCCGACTAATACCTATTAATGCGAAAGTGTGTTTGTTGGTTTTTTACCTTTTCACGGCCCTACCTACTATTAAACCGATTTTCATGATATTTTGTATACCTATACATATAACGATCCAATCGATAACCTGTATCATCATTATGGATATGAACATAAGGGAACGTACCCAAACTACGTGATCCATTTGAGTTTCAATTTTTTTCCCCTTCCTCCCCTCGGTGACCACCCATAGTATATGTTAAGACCACCCCCTCCCCCTCTAGTTTTCACGTAGTAATGCATAAATATGGTTTTAAACCAATTTTGTAACATGGAAGTTAAAGAAAAAAAATTGCTCATATTTTACTTTATTAATACGGCGCTTGTCGCGTGACACCAAGAGTGCGTGCATTCCTATAACAACAAGTGAAAAAAATTTCAATAAGAAGAAAAAACTGTCAGTTTTCAATCAGCTGACGTCCGTGTAGCCACCCGTGAGTTTAAAATGCGCTAAAAACTGCGCGCCGTATTTGAATGTAGCTCGAAAAAGCGCGAGATTTTCCTAGAGGATATCGACTCGTGACGAAAACCTAACCCCTCCCTGTGACCAAGCGTGGTATTTTGAAGACCGCCCTAAACGGGTCACGTAGTTTGGGTACGTTCCCTAAGCTTTTTATTTAGGCAGTACGTTCCCGCGGGAAACAAACTTATTTCACGCGGTCAACAGATAAATGAAATATAGTTTTATTTGCCAGTGATAGCGTGGGGCGATTGTTGGGACCCCCCGGTTCTGCTGTGTCACGGGCAGGTGGACTCTGCTGCGTGCTTCAGACCCCTCGTCGCACAACTACCCAGAAACTATTACTATATCGGTGAGTAAATACTTATTTAACACATCCTAAATATATAAAAAAAGTAAAACATTGCTTGATTTTTATAAATCAACTTGACACTTTAGAAATGTGCCTTAAGTTAGATGTGTTTGTATAATTTATTTGTTGCGAACTCATCTTCTACAGACAGACGTCCTTTTTTACTGGTTTTAGTTAGACGATATTAGATGCATTATTATTGTTTTGATAAAATAAAATAAAAGCATAAACATACCATTGTCACTATCACATGCTTATAAGTCACTGAACCGTATTGAATTTTTAACCGGTTTCGAGCTTTTGAAAGATAGATACGATAAGATAGCATACGGGCTATATTGCACCACGCTCTGGCACAGTGCGGGTTGTACCGGTTCGTGAAAAACACATGCTCCTACCATTCCTTCTTTGGCGTATGCAGGTTTCTGAATGCTGAAAAGCCTATGGTATGATAAATTAACTGGATTACCACGAATTTTTAATTTACTAATGTATTGTAGGTAAACAGGGCCGTGTGGTTCCCGGCTTGTAATAGGGCCACCCCCAACCTTACCGTGTGTGTCGTCAAGGCGACTAAGAGATTCCACCAAGGACGGTCAGCAGCGTTCTCCTGTGTATATTAAAATCATTACTGCGATCACCAATCCACCTGCCATGCGTGGTGATTAAAGCAAATCCCCAATGGACAGCCCACCGAAAGTGTTATTCTATAAGAAGGCTTATTTTCAGCAGTGGATGTATTTCAGCGAATGATAAACATACTCGTAGATAACTAAAATAAATAAAAAAAGGTTGAGCTTGTTTCTAAAAAAATTTCTTCAAGCTAACCTGCTGTGAAGACAAATTATTAAAAAGAGAGACAGTAGTTCCGTGTACATTATACACACAGAATATTTTGTATGAAATAAACATTACAGCCTCGTTGGTTTAGTGCTGGGTCATTGGACGCGACCGCCAGAGGTCGTAGGTTCGACTTCCACTAGGGACAGACAACTTTGTACAAGCTGGTCCCAGTTTGGATGTTATATTTGTGACTTGTCCTATCCTTGTTTTATCCGTAGCACAGGAGAAAGTCCTAATTTGGGATGAGTAGTGCCATTCTACAAAATACAAACTCACGTGCGAGTCTCACTCGAGTGACTTCACTCACTCTGTTAACATTCCAGAGAACTATCGAAGTGAACTGAACAAAGAACTAACCAAGGAACTAACCAGGCTACTGCTTGTAATAATATATCTACATAGATATGTCTAGTATAAGGACCCTAATGTTCTTGAACCAATAAAAGTTATTTGTATTTAGTAATAAAACGCATTTCAATCCAAAAAAAAAACTAACAAAGAAAGACTTGCCAGAACGTGAGTCACCTGAAAGAGGCAAAAGTCACTTGAGTTTTCACTTGTGTTGAGAAAGAGTTTGCATTACAGACGTATTTTTTCTAATTTCATGATCAATCGTATCTTATTCTATGCCCAGCGATGGAACTGCCTGGCAACGGCAAATCGGACCACATGCCGCCCGGCCTCATGATGGGCGCCTACGACACGCTGTACTCCATCAAGATCGTGGCCGACCACTTCCGGTGGAGGCAGTTCATATACATCGCGCACTCGCTGGGCACTTTGTTGGGTAAGTAAGTGTACTTTGCGAGGTTTTGATGCCATCGTGCGAAAACGCTGCGCCAGCCCCGACAGGATCTAGAACGTGCTGGCTGACCGGAGGACTCTCCGATGCTGGGGCGGTGGATACGACTGCATACAGTCAAGTAGCATTGTAATATTGGATGCGTTGGTGGCGAGATGAATAAGAACTCACTACATAGTTAACTGTTGTTTATTGGACTACCATAAAATCAAATACAGAATACAATCGAATCGAGCTTATTATCTACTTACATATTCTTATATACTAACTTATAAAACACTAAGTATGTGCTGTTAAACTACTATAACACTACGTGAGGTTATTTGTAATTATTATGTTTATTTAATTATTTATTATATCTCACGTCGTGCTATACCACAGTCTCGCTGGCGCCGTCCAGTATCGGGCAGCAAAACATATTCTATAAACTACTAACATTAGTAAGAAAATTGTTAATATAACTACCTATGTTTGAAATAAAATTAATTCTATTCTATTCTAATACATGTCGAAACTGTGACGGTATGGTAACGGTTTTGATTAAAACAAGTACGTATATAATGTAGACCATCTTTCCCAGGTAAACTATTCAACCTCACATACCCGGGCCTCATGTCTCACATCGTAGACCTGGACCCGACTCCGGCGTACCACGCCGTCCCCCCTGAGGAGTTACCAGCCTGGTACCAGCAATACTTCGCCAAGTACTTCCAGAAGTACGACAAACTGACCTCGCCTAAGGATAAGGCGCCTAAATATACGTATGAAAAGGTAAGTTCAAAAGTTATCACCGCCTCCTTGGTCTAGTGGATTGGTCTCAAGCGCCAGACAGGGGTTTGGCACAAAAGATACAAAATGGAAACTTAGCGAGTCTGTACATTCAAGATATTTGCAAAAAAATAAATTGGGGGTCTAAGGATACGTAATAGAGCACAATTCGATAATTTTTGAAATGTTTGTCTGTTTGTCTGTTAGTTTGTTGCAGGCATCACTTAAAAAATACTGAACGGATTTTGATGGACTTTTCACAGAAATATGGCTGGGGGCTTAACTTAATATTTAGTTTTTATTTCATCGCAATCGGCTACTTTTTGCCCCCTCGCTCTTAGTGCCTTGTCTCACACCCTGTAAGGTTGGCTGGAAGAGATCTATTTTAGAGATAAGCTCGCCTTTGTATACAAAATTTGTAACTGTATTTACTTCTAAAATGTGTGCAATAAAGAATATATAATCAATCAAAAGTTATATGAATGTTTAGTTTTCTAATACATTTAGTATGCAATTTAACAAAGAAGTGTATTTAATGTTCGGTGTATTCAGATTGGACTACATTTGGAGGGGTGGGAGTGGGAGTGGCAGTGGCAGTGCGAGCGGAAGCGGGAGCGACAGTGGGAGCGGAAGTGGGAAGGGGAGCGGATTCTGTAGTCCACGTGAGTGGAGCCGCGGGAACAGCTATTCTAATAATAACTGCATAATCATCAGCATGAAAAATTTCACTGCTTGGCATAGGTCTCTCCCATGGTGCGCCAGTGAACACTCGGCTCTTCTCATCCGGTCACTGCCAGCCCTCGTCGCTCCATCTAGCCAGGACGCCCAGTCTACTCAGTCGCGGTCTCCACTCGAGCCCACAGCCAATTCAAAGTACTTTTTGTTTTTGTTACATTTCCAGGCCTTCCAAATGATGAAAAAGAATCGAGGTCTAACGGATGAGGCGACAAAGACTGCATTGGAAAGAATACTCGAGCCAGCTGGGAAAGGATTAGTCAGGTAGTTTTATATAAGTGTACCTTATCTACTACAGTCGCATTCCAAATTAAGATAAAAGCTTTATCCAATGAGGATCAACCACTTAAAAAGATTTTTAATTAGTATGGCTTATTGGCTTATTAGTAAATAGGCGTTATGCGCTATAAATTGCAGAGCATTTTATTTTTTAAATTATTAAAATCCATCAAGAAATGACGAAGTTATTAAAGTTTATCAACGCAACTTTTCGAAACACGCGCGCTTATTATGCGCGTGTATTGTTTACGGCCAACTTCTTCCCGCGACGCGATGGATGACGTCACTTCCGGTCTCTTCCGTTTATGCCACTGAAATTGCTGTATCTTAGTTATTTTTGATCCGATTTCCATAATTTTTTCATCGTATTTATTAGGTTTTTAAGCGCTAAATATCTGCATACTTAACAAAAAAAATTTCACCGATCCTCATTACGATAAAGTTCAAACTAGAATGAACAATGATCATTTCATATGCTGACTTTGCAACGAAATAAATAAGCTACTTAAATAACAGAAAAAACCAAATAAGCATATTCACACCACTATTTTTATTTCATCATCATCATGTCAGGCCTTAGCCGTCCATTGCTGGACATAGGCCTTCCCCAATGAACGCCACCACACCCGGTCCTCCGCCCTCCGCATCCAGCCGCTTCCAGCCACCTTCTTCAGGTCGTCGGTCCACCTGGCAGCGGGGCGTGCCACCCTGCGAGTGCCAATCCGGGTCTTCACTCCAGGACGCGTATGCCCCAACGGCCGTCGGTTCTGCGACAGATGTGGCCCGCCCACTGCCACTTCTGCTTGCTAATCCTTTCGGCTATGTCAGTCACCTTCGTTCTTCGTCGGGTCTCTTCATTACGAATCATATCCTTCAAACAAACCCTGAGCATAGTCCTCTCCATAGCTCGCTGAGCGACTTGACACTTGTGGATCAAGTCCACCGTCAGTGTCCACGTTTCCGCGCCGTAGGTCATGACAGGCAGGACGCACTGATTAAAGACTTTTGTCTTTACACTTGACATGGGCAAAATCTTAAGAAATGCCATTTTAGAAAGATGAAGGTTACTCTAGCTTAATCAATATTCATAAATCGTTTTCTTTTCAATTTCAGATTCACCTTCGACCAAAGAGCGAAGCTAATAACCCTCCCCCCTCTCCCCCCTTGTTACCTAAAACTCCTTTACACTTCAATAACTACCCCCACATTATCGATACTGGCTGAAGACTCGATTCAAAATGGCGCTTACAAGATGGCGGACTTCGTTTTCGAAGAAGATTCTAAAAGAGGTTATAGAGTTAGGACAGTTGAAGGGAATCACGATGTTCATGTAAATTACCCCGAGAGGATAGCTCCTCATATATTAGAGTTTTGGTTGAAATCTAGAAGTTACGGGTCATAGGATAAACAACTATAATATTATATAACGTATGGCATTAATTCACGTGGCCTCAAGGATAGGTACGGCTGCCTGCTATCACCACCGGGGCAGAGAATCCTATGTTTGTTACTCAATCACGCTTCAACCACTGGACGGATCGTGATGAAACTTGGCACACATATAGCTAAGTCCTGGAATAGGACATAGAATAGTTTTTATCCCAAAAAAAAAACCATTCCTACGGGAAATACATAATAATTTGTGATGTTAAGTTGTCCCGCGGACGAAGTCGCGGTTATAACTGTATCCCCTCTCTAGAAACTTGACTGTGAAGCATAAAGAGAGCGCGGGAAAGGCGCACTGTGTCCGAAAATCGGCACGTGCGGAACTGAAGTAAACAAATGGCTATAACCGTTGTATCTTGATAGGATATCTGTGGGTGCAACTTTGGCTCACATTCAGACTAATTATCTCTCATCATCATCAGGTTATTTTTGTCTCCACTGCAGGAGCACAACCCTCTCTCATCTGCCGGAGACAGACGGAGGATTTGGCCTACACTCCCCGCGCTGGCCAGACGGGTTGGGGAGGCATTATATCTCATGTATGGGGTTTTACGATGTTTTTCGTCGCAGTTTGAGAGCAGACAGTAAATATACGTAGGTCTGGAATAAAAACGACATTGGTACACAAGGGCATGATGCACTAGAAGTAGCTCTATACGATAAGGATCTTAGTAAAATATATTATTTATCTATAAGCTATTTATTAAATATCTTTTAAGTTGATTATTTGATGTTTCTCATTTGTTATTTTTGTCCTAATCCTACCCATTTAACCTTCCAGTCGAGCGCTTGGTACAATTTGTACAAATTGCTCCCAGTCTGGATGTTATATTTGTTTTCCTTATCTAATTCATAGAACAGGGAATCCTAGTTTGGGAGCCAGGCTACCGCTTGTAATAATATATCTACATAGATATGTCTATATTTCATTCCAGATTAATAGTCCTATGAAAACCAACGCTATTTACGTCTCGGTAACATATACATGAAAGGGTCACCAGCAGCAAAAACAGGTTTGTATTACCATGTAAACTTTGCAGTCCACTTAGGAACACCATCTATTGTGTATTTTGTTTTCGAGACGCAAATGCGTTTGTTTTCATAGGACTATTAATCTGGAATGAAATATAGTATAAGGACCCTAATGTTCTTGAACCCATAAAGTTATTTGTATTTGTAATTCCCATAGTACAGGAGAACACAACCAGACGATGATCAAATTGTACAAAGTTGTCTGTAGGAACCTACCTAGTAGGAAATCAAACTTACGACCTCGTCGCGGTAGTTCAATAACCAAGCCGCCAACGACGAGGCCGTCAAATGATGGGAACTTTCAATGCCCTGTAACTTTTAAATGGAGAACCGACTAAATCTGATTTTTGCGACTAGGTTCGACTAATTCACGTGATCAATCGACTAAATCAGTAGCTCGCTATGTATTGTGGCTCTGGAGGTATAACCGCTCGGCCACGACTTTTGGCTTAGCGGAACGCGGAGGGTTGGCCGCTGATTGCGGCGCCTCGTGGCGTGCTGCTAACATTTTTGTACATTTGTTCTCGCCGCTCGCCGCCCCGCTCCTAGCTGCCGCTGGCAGCGGCAAGGTCGTGGCCGAGCGGTAAGGTGGCCATGCCGTAATAAGCCCTAATCTGGCATGGTCACCAACATACCCCTATAACTTTTAAACGGAGGACCCTCCACCTCCCATGGCATATCGACATCTAGGTCATACAGGCCGAATCACGGGGGAAGTGCTCCGTACTTGCTCAGGTTAAACGTCGGTTCGATTAAATCTACTAACTACGACTACTTAGTAATCTTTGACCGAATTTTTTTCTATCTATTCAGAATTACAATCCGTGATGAATTTGTTAACGCATTCGTGGACGGACGGCGAAACAATACGAAATACTGTCGCGGCAGGAGCCACCGGTATGCCGTCTTTTGACGAGTTTAAAAACAGACAGTACGTAGTCCACGAAAGTGTTAAAAAAAATCTATTTTTCTGGGGACCTAGTCCCTTTTTTAGTCACTCTTCCGGGAACGTTCGCAGCGCCTCATCGAGGGCTTGCGTGACCGAAAGGCCGACCTCTACCCAGACGCGGATCCTCAAAAAAGGTTGTTGTCACGGCCACCCGCAAAACGGCCAAGTGCGAGCCGGACTACGGATTCGCTCACGATCGATACACTGCATTCCTACAAATGAGACGTTTACAACATGGAGGTACCTATAGGTATGTATGCCCCGACCGGTTGTTTAATTTTATTAAGGCATTGGATATAACATCAGTCTATCGACCTCAGTTAGGGTTGTGGGCATGCTCCGTGCCCACTACGCAACGGTGGATCCGCGCTTGCCTCTACCTGGCGCAAAGGCTCAGATTCGCTATGCAGCTGGGCAATGCGTCCAGCGTCTTGGCTGATTTCGACCATGCAAGACCTGGGACAAATATTTTTACAAGATTTTAAAATAAAATCGTACTGGTCACTTTTCAAAAATTCATAAAAAGAATTACTTATAGCCGATGCTGCAGTGAAGTTGTGACAGCATTGCCATAATGTGAAAAATTGACATATTGTACAATGGTGAATCAAAATTTGTAATATTACCTCGCGGAATCTGTTCCGACAAACGAATGGTGTTCATGGGATCCAACTTCGATTAAGTGAGTTTCAGATTGTGTTATACTTTATTATTTACCTACTTCTGAGAAGGCTTAGGGCCATAGTTCCTAATGGCGTCGCTCACACACAATGGTTGGTCCAATGGCTATCGAAAACAAACTGTATCTAACTCCAATAAGAAAAAAGTTAGTAAACTCCAACTTAACTTTGCTATCGACTTGGGTACATAGAATAAAAACACAATAGAACAGTTGTACCGTTAGTATGTAGGTATTTATACCGAGACGCGGATATAGTTACCTTCACACTGGCGTCGTACAGAAATCTATCAAGTCAATGTCTCAGAAATAGTTTTTACGCCAGACTTTTCACACTAAAAGAAAATGTTTTTTATAGTACCTTTGACCCAAAATCTCACTATCGCATTTCTTCCTAAATTAAAATAATTTTCTTCATGTAACAGGCACGGCATCTGCTATGGAAACTCTCATGGACTCAATCATCGAATTCATACGAGTGAGACAGATCAACTTTGCGGTAAGTGATCTTAAGTTTTTTCTTTAAAATTATTAACAATTCGTCAAGTATTTATTGTACGAATCTTGATTTTTGGGCCCATAATTGGGTCTAGGCTGATGTGGGAACTGTGATGATCTGCGTGTGTACTTGCAGCTGTCTGGAAGTCCAAATGCAGTCGGTTTAAACCTAAAGATGATGTAAGGTCTAAATCTTTGTTGCACAATAATATAGTAAGGTTGCAGGTAATAATTATTGAGTCTCTAGACATTTATCATAGGTAATTTAGTCGTGTTTCACAAATCAGGAGCAAGCGCGGATCCACCGTTGTGGGCACGGTGGGAATGCCCACTTGTCCACAACCCTAATTAAGGCCGATCCGATAGACTGATTAAGTATATCCAATGCCTAAAAATTAAAAAAGAACTGTGCAAGGTCGTGGCCGGTCATACATTTTTCAAACGCCTCCGTTGTAGGAATGCCAAGGAGTGCAATATATCGACCATGGCGAGTCCGTAGTCCGATTCGCACTTGACCGGTTTTCGCGTGGCCGTGACAATATTTTGTTGAGAGCTGGATTCAAGCCTGGAATACCGAATTAAGAATAGTAGGTAGCTAGTGGCTCAACAAGCATTACTTGCCGGACCTACATCTGGGCGTCTTATCGTTAAATCCGATTGCGTGCAAACATCCAAATGATTATTTACTCGTACATGTACCTCTAGTATATATTATCTTTGCATGTACCTACAGGTTGCAGCATTGCTAACTGCCGTCTACCTCGTGTACCAATACTGGGGCGATCTATTCCAAAATAAAGGTGACAACGAGAGCGATTGTGCCCACTCAGCGCACAGGATGTCCAGGTCACGATCCAGGTGAGATGATTCTTAACTGTCAGCACTTTAACTAGACTGTATGGTTGTAATACCTTTACCATGTAACATTAAGAAAGTAGAGTGCCACCTTCTCCTCCCAAAGAGAATATATACCTACCTACCTAATTCTCCTTCCTTCTTTATGACTGTGTCCAAGCGATTGTGCTATGTGATTTTAATTATTATTATAATATATACTCGTATATGTCATTTATTCATTATAACTACCTACCACACTCTGCTAACCATACATCAATATGAATCATATTGTGATTTGGGTTGGGTATTATATAGACCCCCTGGCTAGATGGAGCGACGATCTGCGTAAGGCGGCTGGCAGTGACTGGATGAGAAGAGCCGAGGATCGGGCAACTTGGGAGAGTCCTATATCCAGCAGTAGACTTTTGAAGGCTGATGATGTGATGATCGTTAGATACATAATAGGTTTATAGGTTCATTCCATAGAAATTATTAATTACAACTACACTCGATTTTCGTAACAAAATTACATATATACATGTCTGGGCTCAATTCCCGAGTCGCGTTGAGTTGTTCTGTAAATCTATAAATGCAGGTTTCATAACAGTAAAATCGCGTCATTGGTTGCTTGGAACAAATTAGTCTATCTTTTATAGTTTCTGACTTTCCCGTACTGACCGATCTTTATGATCACCCTGTCATATATAAAATATTTATTTAATTCAGGACAAGATCGAGGACTCGAGCGGGTCACCACGATCACAAGGTAGAGCCTAAACACGGCCGCGGCAGGCGGTACGGCCGATGCCCTGACTGCAGCGAGTGCAAGGTGGACAAATAAAACCAACAACAATCTACAGACAAAATGGCCGCTGAACAAAATGGTGGACGCGGATACATATTTTAAAAACAGTACCATGAGTTAATCCTTTGATATTTTTTACTTTATTCTCTGGTTTTAAATGTCAAATAAACGTTTTTTATATTTTAACAACCACATGACATGGGTCTTTGAATTTCCTTAGTTGGTTTATTATTCCCCTGTTCCCCATGACACTACCGGCGGCGTTTGAGTCAAACTGTTTTTTTTGGTAATACCTAACTCTTTTTCATAAATAAAACAATAATTGTCATATTTTTTGACATAGTAAAGTTCCCGTATCTATAGGCTTAAGTACCTAATTAATAATCTAAGCGTATAGGTAATTTTATTATGCAGGTGTACAATGTTTTACAACTCTACCGGAGAGAAGTATTCGATGTTACCCTGCAATTCACCATGATTTCGTCCGTATGTTTGAAATCAAGTAGTGGACATCGCATGCCGATTTGACCGTGACCCGTGACGGACCCACCATACCCATCCATGGCCATACCTCTGGTGGTAGGATGGGTCCCAACAGGGTTCACCGTCTACCTCTATTAAAGAGCAAAGACTGTACTTAAAAGTCATGATGACAAATGAATAATCACTTGTAGAGAGGATGAAGGAATAGGTACCACAAAAAAAGAATCCGCAATGTACGTAATAATAGTTTATAGCAAAATATAAAGTCAATCATCTTCGTCAAAATCAAATGAATCGTTTTGAATTATAACTGAGGGCTCCTCCACAAGCACGATTGCGTCGAAAGGGCAGCACACCTCTTCTTCTCTGCAGATTCTGAAAAGAGAGTAACATTTAAATATTTCGACAATCCTAAGAATTTATGATTAACAAAGATTGGAGAAATACCAAGTCATGCGACCGAGAAAAGCCGACTAAGTCAAGCAGACGCTTAAAAATTTAAAAATATTTGACATCAAATTAGACTGTATAGTCTCTGATGTCTTTGCTTTTTTATATCAAAACGAGACAAAATAAATAAAAAAAATTGAAAATGAAATGATATTTGTTCCTGTTTTCTGAGATTTATTCCCGTTTTTATTTGTAAACTACCAATAAGGATTTAAGTATTGTTTCTTTTAATTTAAGCCGTTCAATTTATTCTGTTTAAGTAATGGCCGAAACTATCGAAAACGTAGAATCCAACGATGAAGCCGAAAACGAAAGTAAGTTAGTGAAATTAAAACATAACTTGGAACTTTTTAGGCATAAGTATAAGTCTTCATAACAGTTACTATCGTCACATGATGACTAACTATGTCTGCAAAGCTAAAGTAACTGGTTGGTCATGGAATTGGTAAACAATTGCGAAAAAATATTTAGAACCACTAAGAAATGTTTTTTTTAAATTCCTAAGCCTTAGGGGTTAAAATTAAGTACTGACGAACTTTTATAACTGTTCACAAATGACAGTTTCTTGCTAAATGAACTCAAATCTATTCAGTACTAGCAAATAAGCAAACTTGTGCTACTAGCACACCCCCGGTGAAGGTAGCATGCTCGAAAATCAACCGGCTTGCGATTTAGTAGCATGTTCATTACTAACATGTGCTGTATATACATGCTAGTATGTAGCATTTGCTCAAAATTAGTGTGCTCTTATGCTACAAATGAGCATGTGTATCTGTACCTTATGCATTATAGTGAGCCGAGTTAACTGCCCCATATTGTGGCATTCCAGTCCGTTACACATAAATAGTGTCAAATTTTAAATTATAAAATCAACAAACAAAGTTTATAACATTTTACTAACAACATATGGACTCTGAAGTCTGAAATAGAACATTTGAATTGAATTTCCAGGCAAACCCTTACTGAACCTCTTCAAACATATCATTGGTAATGATGACAAGCAGTCCCAGAACATGATACTAACCAACACAGAGATACTAAAAATATTACGCTACGAATTCAACATGGAAGTGTCTGATTTACACGAACTGGAAATCAATGTATATCTGAACGTTATAAAGAAATTCTTGAAAGACTGGCCTCAGTGGGACGAGTTCGATAAAATCATCAACAATTTAAAAAATGATAATGACTATGCTGGAATCAAGACTGTACTGGAACTTAAATATAATAATCTGAAGGAATATTTGAAAGCAATGCTTAGGGCAGCGGAACCGATAGTAAAAGAAACTATCAAGTCTTTACCACCAGATCTTGCTCCGAGCACGTCTTTCCATACAGTCAGTAAAGATTCTAATGATGTTGTTTTGGAGGTCTGTTGCACTCGCTCCCAATTGCATCAACTGATATACAAGCATCCTATTCCAGGAGTCGACACAATATTTAATATAGAAGACATACCTGGACCTTCCAGGATTAGTTTGTTGGCTCCATCGTTTGATACCATCATGAATTGGTGGTGTTTTAGTATAAATATAAATTTATCTGCACTCGTTTTTAAACGAGAAACTGTTCATGACCTGAGGCACTTTTTAGTGAACAAAAAATTGAATATTAAAACTGATATTCCAGCACCAAACACATGTTTTCAAGAGAAAGTCATGTCGAAAGCAAGGAATCAAGGTAAAGCGAATCTTATGGACGTATTGGATAGAATTAAGTCAAAGTTAAAGAAAACGTCTTACAAAAATATTATTGAAATTATATTGAGTATGCTTAAGAAAGATCTGAATGCAGCACCAGATACATTAAAAGTACCAGCAATGTATAGGAAGTGTTTCAATAAGCATCCATATGTGAGATATTTATACACAGACCCTGAACTACCCGTAAATGCCACTGAAGCGAAGAAATATGATTTGCATATAGAAGAAACGATTATTCCAATGTACAAATTTCAAATACTAAAGGTTGATAATTCACCAAGTAAAATTGGTCTAGTTGGAAAGGAATTCCTTCAAAAAATCTTCATAGAATGCCAAGAGTGTAAGATCAAATTTCGTGGAGAGGAAATACTTAAGGATATTCAGCAACATTTTCAGATATGTCATCAGAATGAGCCAGATTGGCAATGTAGGAACTGCCATCGAAACTTTACAATGTCAGAGTTGAGTAACAGACGGTGGTGCCATAAATGTTAATTTTTTAACAGGTTTTGTGGCTCTAGGAATAAGCCTTTTAGGCATGTCTTTTCTATATTCATATAAAAACAAAGATGGATACATGGTCTTCACAAAAATAGGGCACACCTACTGCTAGTCAGCGATTTAAACTCTCATCATCAGCCGAAATACGTTTAGACTTATTCTGTGCTGTGTAAATGTTGTGTGGTTCTCGGCTTAGAATAGAGACACCCCCAATCTATGGGTGACGTCAAGGCGACTGAGGGATATTAAGATCATTACTGCGATCACCAGTTTGCCTGCCAAGCGTTGTGATTATGGCAAATCCCGCAATGGACAGCCCACCAAAAGTAGCATTCTATTGGGGAGGCTTATGTTCAGCGGTGGACGTGTTTCGGCCCTGGCATAGGCTAGCCTATTGAGTTCAAGTCTGAATATGAGATCTGTGCAGCGGTTTTGAGTCGTACTATGTTAATTGTCCCCAGTGGAGTAAAAACCACGACCTCTGGCGTTCGAGGTGGCACACTTAACCACTAGGCCAACATAGCGTTCCATACAGTACTTGTAATTTAAAATTAAAATGACAGTTAATAAATATTAAGAATTAAATTATTATTTTTTTACCTAATTGGCTGCATAATCAATTTAATAAATAGAAACGTAAACTTTCCGTGTCTGTACATTGTAGATATTAAAAAAAAAATTTGGGGTTAAGGATAAGTAATAGAACACATTAAGATCATTTTTGGATTTTTTGTCTGTAAGTTCGTGAACGCATCACGTAAAAACTACTGAACCGATTCTAATGAACTTAAGGCTTAATTTGGAGTAACATTTAGTCTTTATTTCATCGCAATCGGCTTACTCAATAAAAAGATACGCCAATTTATTGTTTTCAAAAACTCACATTACGTTAGATGCTGAAGTGTAATGTTCGGCGAAATTCAGATTGCGATGAGTTCGTTTGGCGCGAGGGTAAGAGGTGACGGTGGAAAGGGAAATTAAAAAAATATTAATTCGTAAGCCACGCGAGCGGAGCCGCGGGCACAGCTAGTATTCAATAGATTTGATGAACCTTAGAGACAGCATGCAAGTTGCAAACGTTTAAGAATCCCGGGATTTTCATTACAACAATAAAATCCCGTGAAAATTAATTCCCATATTACATAGATACTCTGCCATTCGGTACATTCATTGCGGAAGGCCTATGTCCAGCAGTGGATAGCTGAGGGCTGATGTGATGATAGCTTTTCTACCATAGAAATCCTATCAAGATAGAATGGTGAAGTAGACGCGACACGCGTGCCAACGATGTGCAATATATTGCAAATACTATCAAACGGTTACTCGTTTCGCGCCGAGTCAAGGTCGGGCAAAAAAATCTGCAAAAGTGTCATATTGCGTGATTTCTAACTGCGTAACTGTATCTCCTTACTAGACACGTGACCGCGAGGCATACATGGTGCGCGGTATAGGCGCGCTGTGTCCGAAAATCGGCACGCGAGAGACTGAAGTAAAATACCACTTCTACTTATATCCGTGTTTTCTACCCACCTGACTGGCTCAGAGACTGTCAATTGTAGAGCCTGTGGAGAGGACAGCGAGACGATGAAACATCTGTGGATGCAATGCACTAGCTGCAAGGCGAATGAATGTCCTGGGCGTGGCTTACCCTTTTTTTTGACCCGGGTAAATGCCACGCATAGACACTCGCCTCGGGGGGACGGGTGAATTGCGTCGGGCTCTAACCGACTAAAACCCCGCGGTGGCCGTCTCCGGCACAGCTCGAGGTACTCCGGGACCACCGAAGGCACACGCTCCCGGTGCCCCTCTCACCAGCCTCGCCGCACGCTCTCTCGGCGAGATTAAGCTCCCCCTTAACACCGCTTGGTGCATGCAGCAGCAACGAGGCCACCTCCTGCTGCTGCCCTCCCCGGGGACGCATGGAAGAGTGCACAGAGCCCCCGCTCCATGCACTCGCGCCCCCGATGACCCCTCTTAGTCGCCTTTTACGACAGGTAGGGGATACCGTGGCTGCATTCTTGCCCCCGGCACACGGCACTGGGCGTGGCTTACCCTGAACCCTAGGACTATAGGTTTCTGCCCCTTAGCTGCATAATAGATATGCTGGCTGACACAAAAGATCTCACAGGGTCGACGTGTCGCCGGGTACCCCTGGCCCTATCTACATCTACACTACTATTATAAAGAGGAAAAATTTCTATATTTGTAACGAACAAACTCAAAAACTACTGGATCTATTTCAAAAATTCTTTTACCATTAGAATGATACGTTATCCCTGAGTAACATAGACTATATTTATTATATAAAAAAATATGGATCTCTACTAAAACTTCAATAATATAACCCAAGGTGTAATAACAAAGAAGTATAACTTTAATGTTCGGTACTATTCAGATTGCGTGGAGTAGGAAGGGGAGCGGATTTCTGTAGTCCACGCGAGCGGAGCCGCGGGCACAGCTAGTTATAAGGTACCCACCTGACATAGCCGCGCTTCGCGTATAAAGTGAAGTCAATAGCCGGCGTCCCGTAGTCGCACGTCTGTCGACGTACGCAGACCCCGGCGACGCCAGTGCCGGTCGTGCAGTTCAGGGGTACAGGGGTGGTGGTCGCTAAAACATACATGTATTAGAAAACCAACGATCTCTATGTACTACTAGATGGAGCGTTCCAAACAATCGCTCTGTTCCACGCAAGTAGCCACAACTCTTTCACATTCACAATGAAACTTGTGCAGTTACTACGCAGGACATTTAATTTTTACTAAATATTGACGCTACGGTTAAATAATGTCAATATTTAGTAAAAATTAAATGTCCTGCGTAGTAACTGCACAAGTTTCATTGTGAATTTGAAAGAGTTGTGGCTACTTGCGTGGAACAGAGCGATTGTTTGGAACGCTCCATCTAGTATTACATAGAGATCGTTGTAGAAAACCTTTCCCCCGTGTTACAGAATAAGTAGTAGTAGAAACACAGAAGGCCCATTCCCCAAGAAAGCTTGTTCAGTTTCTCATAAACTTACCTACAAAATTTAATGCAAGCCAAATTGATTCATATGTGCATGGAAGAAAGTCAATGTATGTATGAAGCTATGCATAGCGCTAGGAAGATTATTACCATATTTCATATGTATCTATACATTATGAAACAATCAGGCCTCCCCAACCCGTCTGGCCAGCGCGGGGAGTGTAGGCCAAATCCTCCGTCTGTCTCCGGCAGATGAGAGAGGGTTATGCTCCTGCAGTGGAGACAAAAATAACCTGATGATGATGATGATATGTATCTGGTATGCAATGGCAAGCATATGGTATATCTACTACATGGATGAAGTCCCTCTCCACGGAAATTCAATGGAAAACACTGCCCAGGACTGGCCACTGAAAATGGTCAGCGCAGGCTAGATAGGGTACTTACGGGTGGCAAAGGTGGTGGTAACATCAGTAACATTGATACTTGATGTAGCTTCGGCTGACGAAATCGGGCTGTCCGTTGATGAAGCATCTTGTACCATTTGATTCGTGAACTGGACGCATGCCAGTATGGCGATTGCACTAAAATATAGATTATAAATTTAATTTAATAAATATACCTAGTAAGAAATTTTAAAAAGTATATAACTTTTGAACCATAATACATTGGATAGGCTCATTAGCTAAATGTCAGCTACTAGACGAAAAAAATCAAAATAAATAAGTTTTCGTGTCCTTTCCTTTCGTGTCCTTTGAGCACCAGCGGGGTTTTCTGGACAAAAAGTCCAACAATCCCCTTTGCAGGGAATTTTGGCAGGGGGTTATTGGAATAAGCCACGTCCACTACTGGAAATAGGCCTTCCCCAACTGACACCCGATCCTCCGCACCCAGCCCCTTCCGGCCACCTTCTTCAGGTCGTCAGTGGTTACCTAGACCGCTACCGTATAGCCAAGAATAGTATGGCTGCCGGGAACTGGGGGCCGCGGCTTCTGTTTACTGTCAATTTTTCGGGGAGTAAAAGTACAAGTAGATACACCCCTCCCGAAACCGCACTCCCTAAAAAAGGTTTACCATTTCTCATAAACGTACCTAGTAAATTCAATGCAAGCTAAATTGAATCCTACGCGCATGGACTTAAGTAAATGTTACGTAGAAACGTTACATCGTCAGGCGTTCGCGTTTCGCTCAGGTACTCCGAATTTTATACATACCTAAAGACAGGTTCGGTAGACCTTGAACCTGCCACGAACTTCAGAACTCGCAAGGTCATGCGAAACCAATAGTCATGCGAAAGCCAACGCTATTTGCGTCTCGATAACATTCACAGGCCATGTCACCAGCAGCATAAACAGGTTTGTATTACCATGTGAACTTTGCTGTCCACTTCGGAACATCATCTATTTTATTTTGTTTTCGAGACGCAAATGCGGTTGTCTTCATATGACTTTATTTTGGAATGAAATATACAAATAACTTGCGGTCGACACAGCTCACGGAATCCTGTTCTCTTGTTTTTTTTCTCTAAGAATAGCGCGCAAATACTAACCATCCAAAGCATTTTATTAAGTTTTCAAATTACTTACATGTATCCAGAAGAATGCATAGTGCGTGCAGTCCACCACTGTTCAGAACTAAATAACTGCTAAACGATAAATTTGGTAAATCAACTATAATATTCCATTAACGATGCACCAGATGACTAATATGTCTTTAAAGATATCTGTTTGACCTATCTGCGTCATCAAAAGCATATCGTAGTAATTGATTCAAATAATTAATAGTTTTTCTGGTACCAGGAAAGCAATAAACTAATAATTTGTAGCTAATAGCATAATGGGCCCTATTCTCAAGTGGTATGTACACATTGAACATTTGACAGCCGCTAAAATACGAGTAGTTTGGTCTTATTTGTCTTTGGTGGAACAGAAGTCATTTGAGAGCTGTTAAATATAACGATGTTTTCAGAAATGTGGTCTCGGTAAAGTTATACCCTTGAGCGAAATCATGAGTTAAAATTAGATTCGTCATACCAAAAAACTTCAGAATAAAGATAAACGATTCGTCACATATCAAAAAGTCTGTACCGAAGTCTTTGTCCAAAGGTTATTCATATTCGGTAATCGTAATCGGTAGCTCATTCAAAAGTTATGCGAATTTATAGTTTTCAAAAACTTACATTACACTGGTACCATACCCGCTCCCGCTACCGCTCACGAATTCAGTCGAACATTTACACCCTACACTCCTCGCAGTGTATGCGAGTTTTCGGAAACTATAAGTTTGCATAACTTTTGATTGACTGCACCGATTGCAATGAAATAAAGCCTATATGTTACACCGAATTAAGCACTATGTTTCTGTGAAAAGTTCATCAAGATCGGTTCAGTGGTTTTTAAGTGATGCGCGCACAAATAAACAGACAAACATTCCAAAAATGATCGAAATGTGTTGTGTTACTTATCCTTAGACCCCTCAATTTTTTTATTGCAAATATCTTCAATGTACAGACACGCGAAATTTACGATTTTATTTATCAGATGAAACTGCGATTTGCACAATATAAAATAGATTTAAGATTCTGTTGACGGGTAATGTGTTTGACTCCTTCGATTTTAATGCAGGTCATACTAAATTAAATCACCATATCAGTACTTAGACGTTCACTGTTGGACATAGACTTTCCCCAATGAACGCCACCACACGCTGTCGTCCGCCCTCTGCATCCAGCCGCTTATCCGACCATCTTCAGGTCGTCGGTCCATCTGTCGGCGGGGCGTCCCACCATGCACGTGGAGATCCCCGGTCTCCACTCCAGAACTCGTCTGCCCAACGGACGTGGTTCGGCGAAAGTTGTGGACCGCCCACCACTTGCTGATTCTGTCGATGACCTTCGTTCTTTGTCAGATCTCATTACGAATCATTTCCTTCAAACCCCGAGCATAGCCCTCTCCACAGCTCGCTGAGAGACTTGAAACTTGTGGCTCAGGCGCATACCGTCAGTGTCCACGTTTTTGCCGTACGTCATGCATGACAGGCAGGACAAGACTGTTATCTTTAAGACTAAATTACGAAGGGTGTCGGTGACGCTCCGATAAATCGTTAAGACAGTGGACGTGCGTCTGAGGCTTGCTGGAGTACAAACACTCTGGTCGTCAAAGAAACCACTATTGCAGATTAACTTCCTTTATTGTTCCTTAGTCTCTTAGCTGGGTACTATTTTCTTCCTAAGACTTGATAGCTTCTATTCCAGAACTGAACTGAACTGCCGGTCGGTGTGCCGACGCCGGCTTATACGAGGGGCGTTCAAAATATTCTCGGTATTCGAATGAAGACAAACAAGTACGAAAAGTTTGATATTTTTATTTTTCAATATACTCCCCCCCTATGTTAATACACTTAAAAGATCGATCAATTATTTTTTTTAATCCCTCATAATAATATTTTTTATCCTTGGTGTAAAAATGCTCGTCCACTGCCGCCTTCAACGCTTCATCGTCAGAAAATCGATTTCCACGCAGATCCTTTTTGAGATTGGGGAACAAAAAGAAGTCGCTGGGGGCTAAGTCCGGACTATACGGTGGATGAGTTATAGTTCCAAACCCACATTCAGCAATAGCTGCCTTGGCAATATGAGCAGTATGGACAGGGGCGTTGTCATGCAGAAGCAGAACACCTTTGGTTAACTTTCCTCGCCTCTTTTCTTTGATTGCATCCCTTAATTGACGTAGATTGTTTGCGTAGTACTGTCCTGTGATATTTACACCTTTTTCTTTATAATCGATTAACAATACTCCTTCACAATCCCAAAATATTGTTGCCATAACCTTGCCAGCGGAAGGGACGACCTTGAACTTCTTGGGATGAGCTGAACCCTTAATGTGCCACTGCATGGACTACTGTTTACTCTCTGGGTCATAATGATGAACCCAGGTTTCATCTCCAGTAACTATCTTTTGCAGCACCTCATCAGGATTTTCGCCACACAGGTCAATAAAATCGGAACAACAAGCTGCACGCATATCTTTTTGAAGCCGAGTCAGCATTCGCGGAACCCATCTTGCACTCACTTTTGACATATTAAGATGGTCATGGATAATATCATGTACGGTACCAATAGAAAGATTGGTTACTTGAGCTATTGATTTTATCTTCACTCGACTATCTTCCAATATAAGGTTTTCCACCTGATCAATATTTTCTTGTGAAGTAGCTACTACAGGCCGGCCAGGTCTAGGGTCATCTTTAATACTCTCCCTGCCACGTTTGAATTCGCTTGACCACTTTTGAATGGTAGATAAAGAAGAAGCAGACTCACGGTAAACACAATCCATTTCCTCTTTTATGGTTTTTTTGATTTTTACCTGTTTTGTCAAGAATTTTATGACGGAACGATGTTCTAATTTCGTTAACATTGTTAATTCACTCATAGTGTTCATGTTTGTTCAGAAATTGCAGAAAAACTAAAGAACATCTCGGTTTGAATTATACTTTTTTTTTTAGTCAACGAATGAACCTTAGCAGCCAGTAACAAAACAAATTCAAAAATAGGTTGTAAGATATCAATACCGAGAATATTTTGAACGCCCCTCGTATACCCAAAGTTCTTAATTTCTCGAATATTCTAGTTACTTCCTAACGATAACAAATCAACCTAACTTTTCTCGAATTTTCTATTAGAAAGAGACATGTATGAGAGGGTAAGAGACAGACATCGGTTCCAGATTGTTCCGCAAGGCGTCGCTACTCGCACGTGAGAGGTACTGTCGGAACGGGACAGCATGACCCCTTAGTAGCGACCTCTTACGGAGACCACATGTCTTTCTCTAATTCCTACATAAATAAACTTAAAACTAAATTGCCGCGGCCGTCGGATTGTCGTCCGCAACAGTCTCCCCCCGGCGTAAACTCGTTGCAGCCTCTCTTCCAGGTAGGACGGCGATCCGGGTGACGGGGCGGCGAAAGACTCCTCCTCTCGTTCGGACGTCGGCGCTTCGTATTCCACTCGTTCTACTACTCCTCTGGGCCAGACGTTTCTTGGCAGGGCTGGATCCACGATTATCACTAGGTCTGATACGCGCAGGGGCTTCTCGTTGATCTGTGACTGCCCTCGCGGGATGAGCGTGGGTAAGTATTCTTTCACCCATCGGCGCCAGAATTGGTCCGCCAGTGCTTGAGACGCTCTCCAGTGTCGTCGATCTGCTTCTTCGCAGGTTCCGGTGGCTGGCAGCCCTGATGATGACCCTAACAGAAAATGGTTAGGGGTCAAGGCTTCCTCGTCATCAGGGTCCACGGAGACGTGAGTGAGAGGCCGAGAGTTGATCGAATGCTCGGCTTCGACCAGAAGAGTTAGCAGGACCTCCTCCTTGGGCGATTTCTGACTGAGTGTGGCCTGTAGCGCGATTTTTACGGACCGTACCAAGCGCTCCCAGGCTCCCCCCATATGCGGCGCACCGGGTGGAAGAAAGCGCCATTCCATGTGGTGCTGAAGTCCGTTTTCCTTAAGTTCTGGCAACCATTCTCTGTAGGCTGCACGCAACTCGACGTCTGCTCCTCGGAAGTTGGTCCCGTTGTCGCTATACATTACGCGGGGCCAGCCTCGTCGCAGAGTCAGTTGATAAGCTCGCAACTAACCCGATGTGGACGGCGCGGGTGGCGAGGCACGTGAATAATGCGCCCCACCTCTTCTCGTGGCGTCGTCCGATGGTCACGGTGATCGGCCCGAAGTAATCGACCCCACAGTTCGTAAATGGTCGATGGAAGGGGTCAATCCTGGCCAGCGGTAAGTCCCCTGTTGCTGGCGGTCTTGGCGTGGCGCGTCTCACTTGGCAGAGCGCGCAGTTCCTGGCCACGGTGCGTACAGTGGGCCGTAGATGTATGACCCAGTAGCGCTGTCGCAGTTCATTAATGACACGTTCATTATTAGCGTGCCCTGCTGATCGGTGCTCGTTGTCAACTAGGAGTTTGGTGAAGGGATGGCGACCGTCAAGTATAACAGGTCGCTTCGTCTCCTTTAGCACGGCGCTGGCATCGATCCGTCCCCGAACTCGTAATAGCCCATCCCCAACAACCGGATCCAGCTTGAACAGCCTGCTGGTCCGGGCGATGGGCTTCCCTTTCCTCAAAGCTTCCACTTCCTCCGGGAAACTTTCTTCTTGAGATCGGGTCAGGCACAGGTGCTCCGCCTTCTCCAAATGCTCCACCCCTAGATCCCTCTTTATCTTACGGCACCTCTCAATGAATAGTAGCGCTCTAGCCGTGGCGCTAATAAGTCGCTTGTATGAGGAGAAGCGGCGTATATCTGGCAGGTGCTCTCCTCCTTTCTTCTGTCCGATGTGGCAGACCTGAGCTTCGCCGTCTTCCTTCGATCTCTCTTCTTCAATGGGCCATCCTGTTTTATCCTCCAGCAGGAAGGCGGGTCCGGTGAACCATCGCTCCTCACTGTGAACTCGGGGTGAGGACTTCATGCGAGTGGCGTCATCTGCAACATTCAACTCCGACGGAACCCATCTCCATTGACTCGGCGAAGTTAATTCCGCTATTTCCCCTAAGCGGTGTGCCACGAACGGCGTATATTTCCGTGCGTCGTTTTGGTTTGGAGGCATTTTCACATTATCTGTCCTCCATGGCAGTCCAACTTCGAATTGTCCATTCTCTAGTCGCCTTACTGTCTTATTGAAGATCTCGACGGTCCGCTCCTCCTTTGGACGCTTCTTCTCAACCAGCTGTATTCCCAGTGAGTCGAGGCTGTAGTGATCCTCGACGAGCTTCACTAGCTTTTGTTCCGTAAGGGGGCGCCCTTGTTCCACGATGTGCAGAACTGTGTCGTCTTCTCTCTTGACAGTGTGTGGTAGCGACCCGTGGATAACCCAACCTAGTTCGGTCAGTGAGGCGGCCGGCTGCGTGGGCTTCCCGGCCTTCAGCTTCCTACTGACGATGAGGTGCCAGTAGTCAGCGCCCAGCAGTACGCGTGGCCTTCCGTACTCGTAGACCACCTCTCCTTTATTCAAGCCCTTCAGGTGTGGGTAGTCTAAGACACTCTCCGGCACGGACTGGCAATGTAAAGTCAACTCCTTGACGGTGCGAAGCGTAACGTCGAATTTCGCCTCTGACGTCTTCTCTGCGATCTGGACTCGCACGCGTCGGCTTCCCGTCTCCTTTTGTACGGAGTTGATACCGTGGATGTGCAGAGGTTCCGGCTGACCCTCCGCACCGACGTAGCGCACTATTTCGCCTTCTATCAGAGAGATAGTGGATCCCTTGTCGAACAGCGCGTAGGTCGTTATTCTTCCTGTCGGCCCATGAATTACGACCGGGCACACCTTCAGCAGTACGGCGCGACGTCCTGTAGCAGCCACTGCCATCACCGTTTCGGTCCCAGGTGATGGAGCGTGAGCAGGATTCGGCACGTAGTCTGTGTGCAGCAGCTCATGGTGTGGCCGGCGACACGCGTTCTTGCCGCACGGCTTTGCTCTGCATCCATATCGCCGATGTCTTTTCATCAGGCACTTGAAGCAGATTCCTTTCGTTCGGACCATCTCCCACCTGTTTTCCACCTCGAGCTTCTTAAATTCCCCACAGCTCGGAAGGGAGTGGCCCTTATCGCAGCAGGGGCATCGCGAAATCACTTCCTCCGTTTCTTGTGTGGTTGTCGCGTACACCTGTCTTCTGGTCGGTCGTGGTGGCGCTGGAGGCGTGGGCTTTGTGGCCTTTGTTCCCGACGGCGGCGCAGTGGACACATGCAAATATCTCAACGACTGTGTCGCCTCTTCAGTCAGGAATCGGGACAAAGTGGCCACCTCTGGTTCACGTGGCCCGACGTTCTCCTTCGCGAATTCGCACCACTTGCTTTGTAAATGCGGGCTCAGCTTGGCGGCGACGTCCCGAACCAGGAACGGATTGTACAAATATCTTTCGTCGATAGTTTTCAGGACGCACACGATGTTCCTCAGTTGTACGGCAAAATCGTTGAGTTCCTTCACTGAACTCGGCCGTGACAACTTTTGCATGTCGTCTATCGCTCGTTGTACAATAGTGTCCGGGCTTCCGTAGGCTTGATCCAACGCCTGCATTATCTCATCTGGATCCGTCGCGGAGTATAATAGGGCGGCTACTCTTTCCCTGGCCTCCCCCCGTAGACAAACTCGCAGCCTTGACAGATTCTCGACGGGCGTATATCCATACATCGCAGTGGAGTCGCGCATAGCAGCCTTGAACGGTAGCCACTCGGTGATAGCCCCGGAAAACATCGGTAGTTCCGAAGCTTGCCGCGGTGGCGCCCTTGTGCGCGTTACTCGTTCCAGCGCATCTGCTATTACTTCCAGCGCTCTTTCCTTACTGCGACCTTGACTCTGGCCTGGTCCTCTCATCGCTGGTGATGGAGCTCGATGTGCATATTCCCTCCTCGGCGTCTCGATGATTGTATCCGAAGGCGGCGGAACCCTATCCCGTTGCATACCTTCTCGTGGGGCAGGTAACTGCTGATATGCAAGCGGGACATACTGCGGCGCAGACACGTTCAGCTGCGGCGCAGGCGGTTCCTGTCTCTCCTCCATTCGGACTCGAGTCGTCTGGACAGGTGCAGGTGGTTGTTGGAGAGGTTCATCATCTCGCTGGGCGCCAATCGTGTTTATCCCGACACGATCCGAAGGTCCACCCAGTGCTTCCTCCCCCCGTAGCTGTTGCACGTCATGTGGCACTCGATTAAACCAGTCATCAATCTTCTGCACCATCGTAGGATCGTCTCTGCCTTCCAGGTCGGAATCCTCCTCTGCCTGGATGTCCGCGACGGTCAAGTCTTTTTTCTTCATTAGTAACTCCAGCTGTGTTCTTAGTGCTTCATCCTGCAGCTGAAGCTCTCTCCGGCGTAGCTGGAGCGCAGCTGCTTGTTCCTCTGCCGCGAACTCTACATGTTGTATACGAGCCCGTGTGCTCGCGGTGGACCGGCGTGACCGCATCGATCCTACAGGTGAGCGTGGCTTCCTCAGGTCGGCTGCGGCAGTACTTCTGTGCCGGGGTTCCATTGCCGTAGTAATCCCGGGCACCTACCTGCAGCAGAGAGTAGGCGGGCTGGTCTGGCACGGCGTAGAGAGGATGAAGTGAGCGTAGCGTACTACTCGGCGGTACGGCTGAATAAGATGTGCTCGGTGCGGCGCCGTACGCGGAAGAGAGCGTAGGCACCGTTAGTGCGGGCGGCGCAGGGTCGACGAACGGCGTTTGGATGGTCACGACGGGCGGCATACCCAACGCGGGGGTGGACGTCAGCGGCATCGATGGGCTGATGTCTGTTCCCGCAGTCGTGGTGGCGGCAGCTGCACGAGCTTGTTCTGCCGCAAGGGTCTGTCCTTGCACGCTGGGTGACCGTGGAGGCTGCTCGAAACGCCTTACTCCCGGTGGCTGTAGCTGGTGCTCCTCTTGTTCACCGCTTCTTGATCTGGTGACAACCATAGTGACCTCGTATATCCGAACTCGAAGGACCAGAACTGTCGGTGACGCTCCGATAAATCGTTAAGACAGTGGACGTGCGTCTGAGGCTTGCTGGAGTACAAACACTCTGGTCGTCAAAGAAACCACTATTGCAGATTAACTTCCTTTATTGTTCCTTAGTCTCTTAGCTGGGTACTATTTTCTTCCTAAGACTTGATAGCTTCTATTCCAGAACTGAACTGAACTGCCGGACGGTGTGCCGACGCCGGCTTATATACCCAAAGTTCTTAATTTCTCGAATATTCTAGTTACTTCCTAACGATAACAAATCAACCTAACTTTTCTCGAATTTTCTATTAGAAAGAGACATGTATGAGAGGGTAAGAGACCAGACATCGGTTCCAGATTGTTCCGCAAGGCGTCGCTACTCGCTCGTGAGAGGTACTGTCGGAGCGGGACAGCATGACCCCTTAGTAGCGACCTCTTACGGAGACCACATGTCTTTCTCTAATTCCTACATAAATAAACTTAAAACTAAATTGCCGCGGCCGTCGGATTGTCGTCCGCAACAAGGGGCGTTCAAAATATTCTCGGTATTCGAATGAAGACAAACAAGTACGAAAAGTTTGATATTTTTATTTTTCAATATACTCCCCCCCTATGTTAATACACTTAAAAGATCGATCAATTATTTTTTTTAATCCCTCGTAATAATATTTTTTATCCTTGGTGTAAAAATGCTCGTCCACTGCCGCCTTCAACGCTTCATCGTCAGAAAATCGATTTCCACGCAGATCCTTTTTGAGATTGGGGAACAAAAAGAAGTCGCTGGGGGCTAAGTCCGGACTATACGGTGGATGAGTTATAGTTCCAAACCCACATTCAGCAATAGCTGCCTTGGCAATATGAACAGTATGGACAGGGGCGTTGTCATGCAGAAGCAGAACACCTTTGGTTAACTTTCCTCGCCTCTTTTCTTTGATTGCATCCCTTAATTGACGTAGAATGTTTGCGTAGTACTGTCCTGTGATATTTACACCTTTTTCTTTATAATCGATTAACAATACTCCTTCACAATCCCAAAATATTGTTGCCATAACCTTGCCAGCGGAAGGGACGACCTTGAACTTCTTGGGATGAGCTGAACCCTTAATGTGCCACTGCATGGACTCTGTTTACTCTCTGGGTCATAATGATGAACCCAGGTTTCATCTCCAGTAACTATCTTTTGCAGAACCTCATCAGGATTTTCGCCACACAGGTCAATAAAATCGGAACAACAAGCTGCACGCATATCTTTTTGAAGCCGAGTCAGCATTCGCGGAACCCATCTTGCACTCACTTTTGACATATTAAGATGGTCATGGATAATATCATGTACGGTACCAATAGAAAGATTGGTTACTTGAGCTATTGATTTTATCTTCACTCGACCATCTTCCAATATAAGGTTTTCCACCTGATCAATATTTTCTTGTGAAGTAGCTACTACAGGCCGGCCAGGTTTAGGGTCATCTTTAATACTCTCCCTGCCACGTTTGAATTCGCTTGACCACTTTTGAATGGTAGATAAAGAAGGAGCAGACTCACGGTAAACCCAATCCATTTCCTCTTTTATGGTTTTTTGATTTTTACCCTGTTTTGTCAAGAATTTTATGACGGAACGATGTTCTAATTTCGTTAACATTGTTAATTCACTCATAGTGTTCATGTTTGTTCAGAAATTGCAGAAAAACAAAAGAACATCTCGGTTTGAATTATACTTTTTTTTTAGTCAACGAATGAACCTTAGCAGCCAGTAACAAAACAAATTCAAAAAGAGGTTGTAAGATATCAATACCGAGAATATTTTGAACGCCCCTCGTAATTGCATGAGTACAGAACCAATTTTCATCAACGATCTCCAACTCTACTCGTATGTACCTATATACTTATTTGAAGGAGCTCTCCAAACAATCGCTGTTCCACGTAATTAAGCCGCAACTATTCACATTAACTTTGACACCTGTGCAGTTACTACGCAGAACATTTAATTATATGTATGTTTGTTACCTCATCATGCAAAAACTACTGAATGAAATTTGATGCAGTTTTTCACAGTTGTGTTGCTGTAGGTCTAACTTAAAACCTGGTGCATGTTTCATCTTAATACGCCACTTAGAAACTGAGATATTAATAAATTCTAGAAGCCATTACTTATTATTTTTTTTCTGCAATTTTTAATTAATTCTGTATTTTTAACTGACGTTTATAATTCACTGATTTTCTATTGTACAATTGACGAAAATATGACTTCCTACTAACCTAGTTTAAGACCTACTAATTATATATGGAATGTATATCTTTCTGAAATAAATAATTTTCATTTCATTTCATTACATGCAATATATAACAAAGAAGTATGTTCGGTACAATTCATATTGCGATTGGTTTGTACTACAGTTGGAGTGGGATTGAGACTGAGTGGGAGTGGGATAGAGAGCGAGAGTGGGAACGGGAGCGGATTCTGTAGTCTACTCGAGCGGAGCCGCGGGCACAGCTAATAAAATATAAACATAAAAATCTCATAATATTGATATTTAATTAACCATAATAATAACATTAAATGTACAATTAGTATTTACAACAATTATCGTTACATTAAGAATTACAATTAAAACACGAATGATTCAGTGATGATATTCGACTAGATTATGTTAAAAAATTTCGTACTAGGGGCAAGTCTCTGTCACTCGATCGTACCCACCTCGAAAGTACCGCCCCGGCCGTACATAGTAATAACAACGCTAAGTCAAGTGCCTTAGGCACATTTTTGCGTGTATTCTCTGACAGTAGGTGATTAAAACGGTTAGTCCATCTATTGTTCCTAAAGCATTTCCCCCAGGAGCAGTACAAATCAATTTATTACTACTAGTGTTAGGGTTTAAATCTATTTTCGTAATCAAATAGATTCAGTAATCGATTATTTAATATTTTGAACTATGTGCTGGCAACATTTTAGTGTTGGCAACTTTTTGACAGCCGACCAATTGAATGGTTTGACTCTAACTTTTGCGATTTGCTAATGGAATATGGCACTAACCAATCAGAGGGCTGGGTTTTTTTTATCCCCGCCAACATGACTGCAGGCCGGGAGGTTTTTGGTCGGCTGGGGCAGTCAGTTCGGAACTGCCAACAGTGATGGTTGTGTAAAGAATAAATAGTAAAGTGTGTTTAATAGAAGTGTTTCTAATAATTTCAAAGTGACCTATGTAGTGCTACACCAGTACAATCCAATATACTTTATAGTGTAGTAGATAAGGGTATTTGGATCATCATCATCAGGTTATTTTGGTCTCCACTGCAGGAGCACCCTCTCTCATCTGCCGGAGACAGACGGAGGATTTGGCCTACACTCCCCGCACTGGCCAGACGGGTTGGGGAGGCCTGACTGATGTTTTATAATGTATTCCCTTAGTCGCCTTGTACGACATCCACGGGAAGAGTTGGAGTAGTCCTATTCTAATCTACCGGAAACCACACGGCGATTATTACACGGGTATTTGGATAATGTAGTAGAAATACATAGATATTTATTGCTCCTGGGGGAAATACTTTATTTGGGAAGTTACGTCATATCTTTTCGTCGCGAATACCATAGTGCCCGAAGACAAGTCTTCAGCCAGTGCGTCCTACCCGTAATGACCTACGGCGCCGAAACGTGGACACTGACAGTGAGACTAGTTCGAAAACTCAAGGTCGCTCAGCGGGCTATGGAGAGAGCTATGCTCGGAGTTTCTCTAAGGGACAGGATCCGAAATGAGGTGATCCGCCAGAGAACTAAAGTCTTCGACATAGATCACACAGTGCGTTGAAGTGGCGGTGAGCTGGTCACATCTGTCGGAGAACCGATTACCGCTGGGGTAAACGAGTTCTCGAGTGGAGACCGCGACTCGGCAAGCGTAGTGTGGGACGCCCCCTTGCTAGATTTTTTTTTAAATTACTTTGAGGAAGACTTACAAATTACAAAACAAATAATAATGCAAATATAAATCAATGCTTATTACAAGTCCCCACTTATAAAAGCGATGATGGAGCGACGATCCAAAAGAGCCTAGGATCGGATTCTGTAGCGCACCTTGGGAGAGGTATATGTCCAACAGTGGACTCTTTCAGGCTGATGATGATGATGAAATGCTTTAGGAGCAATAGATGGACTAAGTGGACTAAAAGTGTAGGTATTTTCGTATCGTGACGTAGTATCGGATCGTTTACAAATTTTAGGCTCAAATGCGAGAGATCGGGGCCAGTGGCCTGACATAGCCTAACTACTTAACCTCGTAAGTCCTCGCATACTAAAATTAGGACAAATTGCCTTATCTTACTTCAGATCTAACATTTTTAATGACAACTAGGCATTGCGTCCTAATATAATAAAAATAGTACATATGAATTTCCATATGAATCGTTATTTCCTTATTTAGTCCTTTTTCAATTGGGAACGTTTGTATTGTTAGCAATGAAATAAAATAATGTTCACCAATAATGTTTACAACAAATAGCACAATCTCAAAATCATTTTTAAGTGAACTATCTGGTGATTAGACAAGTGCATGTGTCGTCACTACTCATCACTTGTACGTCGCGTTACCGCGCTGGGTGTCGGGAGGCTCCTGCGCGACCTGGCTCAGGAGACGCAGGCGCACTCCTCCCCCTATGACGTCACAACTGGTCATAGGGCAGCCCAGCTTTAGCTAGCCGCTAACAGTATGGAGAGGTTTACCATTTTGAGTAGAGCAATGCCACTTGGCATGGGTGTCGTATACGTCAAGCGGAGCCCAAAAAGCCTGGTAGGCAGACGTAATTTCACGACAGGTGCGGGGGGAGGGGAGTCGAAGTACTGAACTCCCTGCACTCAGAAAAAAAAAATTCTAGCGGATATATTTGGACTTCCGAGTCAAGTTTTGTTGTATATTTGTTTTTTTCCAAAATAATGTATTCTTCGGGCTTTGGTGTTTAGTAGTGATAATATATTATGCAACAAATGTCTGTGCGTGTGGACACTATGAAGGAAACATAAATAAACGTGACTAAGCTGATGTTCTTAAAGCAGTGAACTTCCTAACCTCAAACCTTACTAAAGCTTACTATCAACGTTAGTAAAGGAAGTCAGTGACTATAACAGTACCAGCGTTGGTCTGAGGCACTCTGATACTGATAGTAAACAGAAAATAAAAATCGTGATTAGACTGATGGCATTATTGCCAATGTCTTAAAACAAACAAAAAAAACAATTTTAATTCTTTTCTTTAAGAGGTTTTGGCTTGGGCACTAGACTTTTAAGCCACATCTTATTCAAAATAATTTCTTGGTCAAACTTTTCGGTTAGACCAAGCCATAATCACAAATAGGGCAACTATTAAGGTTCATTCGGACCTGTCAGTGCCGCCTCAGTCCTGATTCAGTCTTTTTTAGTTAGGTTAAGGAATAATGTGTCATATTTCAAACTACCTGTTCCCCGCGACTTTATTTGCGTGGACTACAGAATTGATGATTTTTTTATTTCCCCCTCCCGCTCCCGCTTCAACTGTCACCACCTCTTAAACTGGCTCCAAACGCTGTCCTAACTCATCGCAATCTGAATTCCGTCGAGCATTACACTACTTGTTGTATACAAATGCAGTATATGCGAGTTTTCGAAAACTATAAATTCGCATAACTTTTGATTGACTGCACCGATTGCAATGAAATAAAGCCTATATATGTTATACCGAATTAAGCACTATGTTTTTTGTCTACTCCATCAGAATCGGTTCCGTGGTTTTTAAGTGACGCTTCACTTAAAAACTATTAACCAAACAAACAAACAGACAAAAATTCCAAAACTGGTCTATATGTGTTGTTTTATTTAACCTTAGACCCCCCCCCCCCCCCCCCACTCCCATTTTTTGCAGATACTTCAATGTAGACACGCGAAATTTTTTATTTGCAGTAAACGTTAAACGCTATCGTTCCGTCATCGTCATGCGTTCGATTCCGTCAGTTATGTGACCGCATGACGGATGGATAGCCTTTACTTCATTTGAAATATAACATATTATTCCTTAACGTAAATAAAAAAGACTTGACTCAGGACTGAGTTGGCACTGATGGGTCCGAATGTACCTTAACACTAAAATATCTAGTGGGCGTTTGCACAGGAGTTCACGTTGTTACTAAAGTGACAGCAGCATTAAAAAACGATGTGGAACGGGCAATTATATCCGTTGAACTAAAAATACATTTTGTATCCTGTAAAAGGGCATGTGATATATTCGGATAAGCTTGTGGCATCTCAGTATCGTGGTTAGACGCAAAGCTCATTAGAATATGCCTCATGCGATACTATGCTTACTTACGGTGTAGACCCCCAGATTGCTCCATTTTTGTGCTGGAAGAACAGCGATTTTTTAGACGTAAACAAAGTAGTTTTTGTATACAAACTTAGATATCTGTCTGGCATACACATATACAAACTTTGATAACTGTATACAAATTCGGACACTTATAAATAGATATTTGCTGGGCTATCTGTATACACTTTCTGGGGTGTCTGTTTACACTTTCTGGGGTTTATGTATACACTTTCTGGGGTCTATGTATACACTAGCTGGAGTATTGTATACACTTTCTGGGGTCTATGTATACACTTGCTGGAGTGTTGTATACACTTCCTGGGGTTTATGTATACACTTTCTGGGGTCTATGTATACACTTTCTGGGGTCTATGTATACACTAGCTGGAGTATTGTATACACTTTCTGGGGTCTATGTATACACTTGCTGGAGTGTTGTATACACATCCTGGGGTCTATGTATACACTTTATGTGGTATCTACTTACTGAGTTATCTGTATACACTTTCTGGGATATAAGTATATAAACTGGGGAACCTCTGGATTATCCGTATGCAAACTATCTGCCTAAGCATCTTCGTCATTGCCGCTATCCTGAGACACTTCCCCGTCCCCCGTGAACACCTCTTCCCCCGCCATGTTGGGTAACCTCGCGGCACTGTTGATCTGCAACACGGAAGCCATTGCCATGCCCGCGCCGAAACTGTACTCTATGGGGCGGAGGCTCTCGTCCACTGTGTGGTCTGTCGTATGGAACGCTGTAGGATAAAGAGTTTGGTGTTAAAACATGAGCAAGGAATTAGATGGATTAATGATAGAACTATGTTGATTGCATTCCAATAAACAGTAATAATTATTTATTATGTACTAGCTTTTGCCCGCAGGCACTAGTCGAGGAAAGTTTGGGGCTAAATATGGAATATCAATCTAAGCTTACCCCTCTTCTCTGGATAATTCTTCTTTTTAGCCGTTTTGTGTCTCCTTGCATCTTTTAACAAAGCCACTTGCTTCTCATAAAACTCGAAGTCACTTTCAGACGAAGAAGGAGACAGCTCGAGATCCTTTTTCGAGAACTTAAAGTTCCTTGCGTCACCGTTCTTGGTTTCTTCGTGGTTGTCATTGACAGCTTGGTTAACAGATCTATTAATAGTTGCAACCTCAACATCGCTTAAACCTTCCGACAAACCGCTCGAATCGAGTTCTTTTTTTGTTCCAACCGCTTGCTTAAACCATTTAGTTATGATCAAGTTTCTGCTTTCCTTACAAAAAGTTAATAATTTAATTTTTAAACTTAAATTTGAGTTCGCTTTGTAAACTACATTTTGTATATCACTCTCGTTTGAATACTTATCGTTTTTCAATTCGTATTTCTTGAAACAGTTCTTAGATTTCCGTGATTTTATTTTGTAATGCCTAAGCCGTCTCCTCTTCGGCGTCTTCTTGGGTATTTTCGATATGAAACCTTTTCGGTTGGCATTTACAACATTTATCTGTCTTGGGAACTCGGGAACATTGTCTTTTAACTCCGGCATGGTTTTCGCTAAAGCTTGTCGTTCCCTTTCTCTCATCACGTCCTCTCTCTTCACCAACTTCCTTTTCAACTCTGTAAGCACTACTTTCGTTGCTTCTTTTTCTTTTCTACCAGGCCCAGTGCTTATATCTGCTATAGGCTGTACAGGAATATCGTTATCGTCAGTTCTGACAAAATAAAAGACTTCATCCTTTGTCTCTGGTTCCTTATCTTCGATTTGCAAAATATCTCTGTCATCTGCAATGAGCTCTTCGTGTTGAGTTTCGTTGTCTGCAACACCGAATTTGTTTTGTAATTTTTTGAGTCTGATCTGTGAATTCTGTGCTGTAGTTAGACTCTTCGTTATATTTTCAATCAAATCATCGATATCTTTGTTTAGTATTTCCAAATCTATTTCTTGCTTATTCAATGCACATGAATCAAGAAACGTGTCTAAATTATTGCATTTATTTAATGCTAATTTCAATTCTAGATTAGCTCTGGCGACTCCGCTATGGACATCACTGTACATCCAGCTATCTTTGACGGCGGAGCACATTTTCTTATTTATAATAACGTCATTATTGCCATAATTTTTTAACAGCCGATACATTCGTTCTAACGATTCGAAACTTTGCTTAAAATCTTCATTTAAGTGAGTTATAAGTACGGAGTGTATCCAGTATATTCTTTCGTTGTGGTTCTTGTATGTTTTCTGCGCTTGCGGCGAGGGCATGTAGTGTGCCATTGCGATGTGTTTTAGTAACGTTGATTGGACTACTAAAAACGCGTGATGAATTTTCTGCAAAAAAAAAAGAATCCTATATTACTTTCAAAAAGTTTCATTTTCATACGTTTAAGATGGAGCCGACATATGATGGAACTTGACCGACATATGATGGAACTTGACCGACATATGATGGAATTTGACCGACATATGATGGAACTTCACCGACATATGATGGAACTTCACCGACATATGATGGAACTTCACCGACATATGATGAAACAGTTGGAAGTGACCTGTTTGCTGGCCTATCGGTAGCGAAAGAACCAAGTTGGAGATACTTTCCTAGATATCAGCACAATGTTGCCTTTATATATGCTTTATTGCACAAACTTTAAAACTAAATACAGTTACAAATTTTGTGTACAAAGGCGAGCTTTTCTCAAAAAGAGATCTCTTCCAGCCAACCTTACAGGGTGTGAGACAAGGCACTAAGAGCGAGGGGGCAAAAAGTGCATAATATACTACATAATAACTAAATACCGAAACTACTTTACACATATATATAATGTATAAACTTATATAATTATATAGTAAACACTTATAATAAATAATAATAAACATACATAAATACATACATATCATATTATACTGAGCGAGACAGATAGTGCTCTTTTAGTTCTAAAGGATGTCACCGACGTAGTATCTCAAATGACCGTCGGCAGTTTATTCCACATCTGCGCGGCTCGGACACTCGGATTTGGGATAGGTGAGGGTCTTGGTGACGCAGTCAAGTCTAGGTCAGTGGGTGGGGTTCTCGTGGGGTAGCTCGTGGAAACGGGAACGGAGGTATTCGGGAGCAGAAGGATTTTTGAGGATTTTTTTACCCCGTATATAAAGTAATATCCCCTTCCGTCTCACGCCCTCATATGGGGAGGCTTATATTGAGCAGCGGACATATTACGACTGGTGGTGATGAGGAAGGCAATTTTAGGAAGAAAATCAAGTGATTTTATACTTATATACTCAAGTGAGTATAAGTATAAACTAACTGATGCCCGCGACTTTGTCCGCGTGGACAACTTAACATCACAAATCGTTATGTATTTCCCGTAGGAATTAGATGCTTTTTTGGGATAAAATCTATCCTATGTCCTATTCCAGGGCCTAACCTATATGTGTGCCCAGTTTCATCACGATCCGTCCAGTGGTTGAAGCGTGATTGAGTAACAAACATCAAAATATCCAAACTTTCGATGTTGTTGGATAAGTCATGTGGTGTTACCATGAGATTGTCGGTGTTGTCTCTGGTGACGGCGGCCCAGGCGACGTCCCCCCGCAGCCAGGGCGCGTTGCCGAGCAGCGCGGAGGACGCGCGCGACATCAGGATGGCGAGCGAGCTCTGCTGCCGGCACAGCATCGTGTGCGTCGACTCTATCGCCGACGATACAGACCCGCTGCGGGAGAAACGGAATGGACATATCATTTACTAGCTGTGCCCGCGGCTGCGCTCGCGTGGACTACAGAACCCGCTCCCGTTCCCACTCCCACTTCCTATCCCACTCAGACTCTGAATCTCACTCTCTGTACCAATGTAGAAACCCAGTGTAGAAACAGTCTACTCGCGGCACAGCGAAATAAATTGATACAATTAAAGAACAGAATATAGTATATTTGCATAAAGAGGTTGCATTATATGTCAGATGTTATAACTAGAACATTGTAGATCATGCCTATTTAGCGATTATTAACACCAAACTGGAGTGGCAGTGGGCTGGCCACATCTATGTCGCAGACAAGGATTTTCTCCTGTGCTATGGAAGTATAAAATTGTCTTTCCCTCACATTCCCTCTGGGATTCGAATACACAACCTCGGGCGCTCAAGTCTAACGAACAAGCCACTAGGCCAACGAGGCAAATACACTGTAGAAATGGCGTAGCCAAGGGGGGCAGAGGAGGTGGGGGAAGGAAATTTTCTTGTACTAAAAATCCTTCTTTAAATATCTAAACCATTGTACTTATTTAAAACTTTCCTATTTCCCCATTTTTCTCTTCCCTTGCCGAGCACCTTACAAAATGATGATAACGATAAAATTAGAATGAACTTGGTTATTTATCGTAACGCACTGTAAGATCTTTGCAGTGGGAAGTCTATATAATTATACTCACAGCTCCGCCCTCAGTGCAGCGCACTCCCTCAGACAGGCGGCGGCTCGGCGAGCTAGAGCGAGGTAGTCGCGCATGACCGCGAGCAGGTCGCACAGCGAGCCGCGGCATGCGAGCCGGTGGCACGCCCGGATCGCCACTGGCAGAGCGAGGTACGCCGCTACGTTGATTAGAGAGGAGCGTTGCAGGCTGCGGGAATGAATTCAAATAGTGTAAAACTAATTTATTTAGTAAATAACAATTAGATATACGTCCCAACCAGCACGCTGGCGAATTATGCAGCCATAAGCTATAAAACAGGTCTGTGAAGTAATTATATTTTCTAGTGACCACTAATTTGGGATAGGTGAACTAACCTTCTAGGTGGGAAGGCGACAACACACCCCACCACGGCGCACACGCATGCTACCCTCTCCCCCTGCGTCAGCCAGCCCCCTCTCCCGCCCCCTGCTCGCTTCCAAATATCCTCTGCTAATGGACATTCCTGTTCCACCTCAACACTGTCTTCACGGAACAGCAGACCACTTTCGAGGATTGATATTATGTGCTGGCGGCTGTAGAGGATCTAGAATTGATATAAAAGATATAGTGGAGTTAACTTTTGAAAGGGGCTGGAAGCAGATGGTTGTGGCATGAATTGAGAAAGATCTATGTTCAACAGTGGACGTTAACTGATGACTACAGAGGCAGACAACTCACTGACAAGCTTTTTATACAGAGACAGTAGTAAGTGTTTGGATTACCTAATATTTTCATTTTTTTTAGTGTTTGATAGAAAGACAATTTCGGTCAAAACTATACTCAATTTAACCAGAGGGATGTGATCCTCTATGAACCTGGGAGCGATCAGATTAAACATTTCTTGCATCAAGTCTATGTTACCAATTTCTTCCCCAAAGTAACAGAAGGCTTATGCTAGTCCGCACGGTCTATGAGATTGTGGGTTCAAACCCCGCCAGTACCAATTTTTCAAACTTAAGTACGGTTTATTAATCATACTACTTCAAAGATCCTGAAGGGTTGAAGTTTCGCCAGGTCTTCCTGGCCCCCTAAGAGGATAACATAGCCCGCATAGCTCTTACCATATTAGGTCTCAATTTCATTGCAATCCATCTCCTTGAAAGTACTGGAGGTGAGAAATCTTGCTTAACATAGAGTGCCATCTGAAAATTAAACTGAATTGAAAAATTTGATCATACCAACTCAAATCAAATTCTGAGGATCGTTACTGCAGTGTGCAGCAGGTGGAGACAATCTCTGAATTGAGTTCCTAGCATCAATTACATCTAAAACCCAAATATTTTCTAAATCAGTTCTGGGGTTTCTAACAAAATGTATTTTATCTTTATTTTCTCAAATAACTATTAAAGATTAACCAGACTAACATAGTTATGTTTTGCAACATCCCATACTCAACAAGAATGATATATAGTGTTAGTCGAACTACTGGAATTCTTTGAGTAAGTACCTCAACGGGCTGCGACATTATGCTGAGTCAGGGCCCTTTCCGCAGCACAGCACGGGTTACACTGTTACTGTTACTCTGTTATGATTGTTTGCTGTACTTCTGTATCAGTATGTGACCTATTTGTAACATTGTATTTGTGCTGTGTCTAAGAATAAATGAATTATCTATCTATCTATCTATGTCAAGTCATGGGTATTGTGATATATTTTTTTTAGAATTGAACCACTTAAAAAAAATCAAGTATGGTTTGTTTTCAAATATCATTTCATTTGGAATATAATATAGTAACTTAATTTGGTCTAGTTATGTATACAAAACGGCTGGGGTTCACAGTGAGAAGAATAAAAGGAGGTGCATGAAAATGTTGATAGTTGTGAGTGAGGCTGGTGAGGTGTGTAAGAATTACAACAGGGGGCAAACTTTCACGATAGTTTATTTTCCATAGCGCCCCCTTTTGTACTCTGACCAGCTACTAAAGAGTTGTAGAAGCTACTATTGGCATTAGAAAGCCGCTACTGATAAATCCCGCTACAATCTGCAGCGTGTAAACAATGGTTATAACCCCCAGTAAGATGAACAAAAAACCGGTTACTATTTCGCACAGTGGGAGGTCTATATTATATGCTAGGTGTGGATGCGTACGCTCTGACAGCTTAGTTTAACTCAGCATCTACTAAACCTTGTTATTTCTTGGAAGAAACTTAGATTTTTATTGAGAAAATAATAGCATAATTACCGACAACCCAATCAGCTGATTTGTATTATCACTTTATTTTATTTTCAAGTGAATTTACATTGCTCCTTGGATGTTAAATGAAAATGTTGAATAGTTGTTACTGTAAAAAATTAAATAGGATTTACTTACGGTTTATTTCTGAAATTTTATTTTAAAACGCGCTAGGTACGCATTTCTATTCCGGCATCTTTCAACAAAAAAATATAGTGGTGCGTTTGTGAAGCTTGATAGGACAGTTCAAAATATTTGTTATTCCGATGTTGGCGAGCCATGAACATTTTTGATATGAAAATAATCTGGATAATATACCATGAACAATATTCCAGTTCCTTTTTTAATAAGAAAACACTGCATTGACTGCCGCGCTATCGCGGCAATGTCAGATGTTGGTCTATACAAACATCTGACATTGCCAACATTACCAATTAAAATTAAGTAGCTAATGGAGAATCGTTCATTATTTTCCAAAATACGTTCTACCTTGTCTTTCAACATATAAAATCTCAATGATTATACATATTTTAACAATAGTAGAAAGTATCTTTAACAAACTTCATTAACGCACCATGTTATGTAACTTTGGATCAATTTTGACCTTATCTAAGATTTTGACATATGTCGTTTTTTTAGACAATAAAACGCAATTATACAGCCTAGTCTGGTATTAAATCTATTTTTATTTTATTAAATTTTATTAAATATACATAATACTGCTTATATCTTAGATTATATACTTAGTTTTTAGTCTAAAAGCTTATATTGATTGATAATCTTAGATTACATCACTGTGGCACTGTAAATTAGCCTGTTAAGTTCTTATAATTAAAAAGCTAAATAACAAGAGATGAAATCTCAATCTAAAACCCGCGTGTTTCCGCATCACGCATAGGCATACTGGGGCACGTACAAAATTGAGCAATAATTTATATCGTATCTTCTGGCATAATAGTTTGATGCTTATAACTTAGAATGAAATAATACAAACAAGTGTCACCCAAGTAGGTACCTATCAAAAACATTCTTACTGAAACCCATTAAATGAGGCTCCCGGTAGATCCATTTAGATAACACTAAGGTAAGTACAATACAAAAGAACGGAAATAATACAAAAGTTATTTAACTCCGATTACCTAATTGAGGTCTAATTTTCCATTAGTCATTGGGGCTATAAAATTAGGGACAAGTTTTATTTAAAATTGAGATTAATTAGCTTAAAAGTTATTAAAAATTATGTATCTACCTTTTACTAAGGGAAATACGAAAGGCTTGAGAGGCGACGCCCTAGAAGCGTTTTTAGCTCGAATAAAAAATATTATAATCTTTAGTTTGATATAGTAGGTACACATCGATACCGGGTATGCCTATATGGTCTTGTACTTCGGCACGGTGCAGAGACGACTCCCCTTCTTGTTGATATAGAATCAGCGCAGAGATGTATCGTAGAGCAGTGCGGCGGATTGTACGCTTTTAATTAATGATAGTTTTAAAAGCGTTTGCTATAAAGTTCAAAATTGCATGTAATATGAAATGTATTCGCTCAGCGTAAGGTCGGCGCTGTTCCCCACAACTAACGCTTCTTCATCTGAACAGCGCCGCGTGCCGTTCTAATGGCCACACGATTCGATTTGTCGATTACCTATATAGGTATATCTACTTTCTATCGACTCTAATATTCATTGGCTGTATGTAAGCCTGTAATCATTCACCGTCAGCCTGTCAACGACAACTGTCGGCCGTAGCTCCCTAAATTAAAAAAATGTCAAAAACCAAGCGGAAAGCAAAAAAGAACAAGTCCACAGACAAGGGGTACTTAGTCAAAATGAAGAACAAGGTAGGGTTGTCTATGGCGCCAGTTTACAAAATCTACGCTTCATTCTGTAAGGAGACTACTCTGCATGGATTGAAACATACAGTGGCTGAAAACCTACATTGGTTTGAGAGGTAATCAATTTCATACGTTCGAGGACAGTAGGTACGTCAATAGACGTAGACGTCATACTGGTGACCCCTACCGCGACATTACGTCTATGGACGTCTTATTTCGTCAAAAACTCACATCACGGTAAGTTGTGTCCACGTTTAGTCTAGTTAAAAAAAATATGTTTTTGCATTTATTTGTCGTAAATAGGTACAATCTTAATTAAAACCAAACTCTCAGTCACTGGCTTACGGTCCAATGTATTTACCTATTTGTATTTTTTATGTCAACATTTTATAGAATTGTGAGAGAAATCTTGTAACGGAGATCCAGATAACTACTACAGGCATTATTAATTACTAGCTGTGCCCGCAGCTCCGCTCGCGTGGTCTACTCACTCTCGATCCGACTACGACTCTGACCCCGTCGCCCACACCAAGCCAGGGCCACGACCACGACCACGACCACGCCTACTATAGCTCCAATTTTTTTCCAACTCATCGCAATTTGAATTGCACCGAACATTATAATTATACTTCTTATTATATTGCATATCTACGAATGTATCTGAAAATTAAAACTTCCCATAACTTTTGATTGAGTAAGCCGATTGCGATGAAATAAAGATTAAATGTTACTCCGAGTCAAGTCTTGTCTCTGTGAAAAGTCGATCAAAATCGGTTCAGTAGTTTTTACATGATGCGTAGGTACACAAATAAACAGCTAAAATTCCAAAAATTATAGAAATGTGTTCCATTACTTATTCTTAGGCCCCCAAATATACCTATATTTTTTGTTGCAAATATCTTCAATGTACAGACAGCAGATTACAATGTCGCTGACAATACATTTCTCCACCAGGTTCCTCTGGTTCGTATTAACTCTTTGCGCTTTCGGCGGCGCAGTGTACTGCGCCCTAAGCCAGCTGTCGAGGTACAACTCGGAGCCGGTGGTGGTGTCGCTTCAGAGAGACTACCGCCGCTGGTGGACCACGTTCCCCGCCGTGACCGCTTGCTTCCTGAGCCGTGTGGACTCCGACAAGGCGAAACAAGCTATTGAGATGTTAGTTCAGGGAACGTACCCAAACTACGTGACCCATTTTTTACTTAATACTAATATTGACGCCGCGCTGCAGCTCCTTTCGGTGACGTCGCGTGACATCGCAGACAGCGAGCATTGAAAATAAAGTGCCGCGTTTAAAGTGAGCTCGCATCGGAACTTTTCGACGGATTTGGATGAAAGCATTTGTACTTTAGAGACTATTCACTAAAGTACAATTTCTTTCGTAGAAAATTTACTTCTATCACAAACGGATTATTTTTAACGTCGAAAATAGAGACCTATACCCTATGGTATATGTATTATCAACGGTGATCTAGGTAAGTTTTCTGCTTTTAAGAAGATTCATAGAATTCACGAAACCTGCGGATCTATGAATCTTCTATTCTGAACTATTAAGTCCAGATTTCTACCCACCTCGATTTTTTACTAGGCACTGGAACGTAACTGAAGAATCCGACCCGGAGAAGTACGAATATTATTACGGCTTCGTGGAGCTGGTCTCCGACGTGTCGTTCCGCACGAACTTGCAGAACTTCTGGAAGTACCAAAACGACGACACGGTGAAGGACATAGACCTGCTGCAGCTGGCCTCGAGCGTGCATCCCACGCTGCCGCTCAAAGTAATGACTTCGCAGCTCAAAGAGGTTAGATGGCTTTATTATTCTGTACTCTCCGTTCCTCCCTCACCATATCACCTGTCTTTTGCTCTCCTCTTCTCCCCACTCTTCTTCCCTCCTTACCTACCCCATACACTTCCATGATCACGCACCTCAACTTTTATCTATCGCCAAAATGTAGTTCTCACTCATTGCAATACGAATTCCGTCAAACGTTGATGTTTGGTGCAATGTCTGCTTCTCGATTTCCCATTATCCTCGATACGTGGGTTTCCTCCTTGTATTGTATTTCTTTTGAGATCAGTCAGTACATGCACTTACTGGACTGCTGCTGTCCTCTCTCTCTGTCAGTCTCACCTGGTGGCCAACTCCATAAGCATTTCAAAGTCTTTTCATACATTCTAACGGGGTACATTTTATTTATTCTGTTACCTGAATATGACACATGCATGATCCGTTAGACTTAGAGAGTACCAAACGTTTTTTAAAGCTTCTTTTCAAAATGCTTACGGAGTGAATAGGCCTCTTTTACGTGGTGAACAGACAAGGCACTGACAACCGACAGATGGTAGTATATAACCTAGATGGAGCCTTCCAAACAATCGCTCTGTTCCACGCAACTGCAGCTCCGGGTGTCGCAACTCGTTCACATTCACTTTGAAACTTGTGCAGTTACTACCTCAAGTTGACCTCACCCACGTTGTCTAACATATATGTAAATGCGCTGATCGACAAGCTCAGCAACACCAAAGTTGGATGCTCGATTGATGGTACAGTAATTAACAACATCAGCTACGATGATGACATGGTGTTGCTGAGCTCCTCGATCTGCGCGTTAAGAGAATTGTTACGAATCTGTGAAACATATGCAGAGTCACATGGACTCATATATATCGTGAGAAAGGGCGAGCTACTGGTGTCTCGGGCGGGACGCAAGAGTCCATCTTTCGTCCCGCTGGTGACACTAAGTGGTGTCGCCCTACCCAGAGTGACTCACTTCAAGTATTTGAGTCACTATGTCACTGAAGACCTGAAGGACGATATGGACATTGATCGCAGGGCGTTGTCAGTCGACGACAGAAACAGATCGAGTTTTGACGCCGATTTTAACCAATTAATCGACAATGATCTATATACTTATATATGCTTCTTCATATAAAAATGTAGTGCTATTTGCTTCAGGTGACATGGATCTCCGTCATGACCGAAGTGGGCATGTGCATGACATTCAACTCGGAATACTCGCAGTACCAGTTCTCGATGCAAGACGTAGATTGGACGGGTGAGGAGTTGCTCAATTGTCACTACCACAGCGGACAGTGCTTCGTGAGAATTGACTCTATGGATAACGCAATACGGGTGAGACCTAGATACATAAGTCTTATTCATATAGCGTAATCCATAGATCCACTTAGTTTCATGTTAGTCCTGTACCAGAGGGACTAAAATTTCATTGTGGTGGCAGATGGCACTTGTGATACCGTAACTAGTGGACAGTTCTGTGGTAGCATAAATTTAGGTAGTCAGTGTGGTAGACGTGTCACAACAAGCTAAAATATTAATGATAGAAAGTAGGTAGGTGAGGCTAAACGGGTGAGATTCATGAAGTCATGACACTTGTGTAGGGCATGCAATTCATATATGAGTATTAGAATTATTCGAGTATATTCGCCTTAATTTACTATTCGAATACTACCAGCATTAGTATTCGAGTTATTCGAATTGTTTGATTACTAGATACTAATGTTCTGACCGCGTCCCGTGCTCACTCCTCGCCATAAGTAGCGGGTCGTCTCAACGTGAATTGTACGCTATACTTGACGCTAACTCTCACTCTGTCTTCACTTTGTCGTTAGACATCCTGTTTAGGGAAAAATTTGTTAAAATAATATTAGTGGCATCTGTAGTAGCAGTTATCATATTGTTTTGTACATTTGCTGAGTTATAGTTTTTATGTTATGAAAGACAATGTATAAAGTTCGCCACTATAGTACCTAACTATCATTTTAATCAAGGGTCACAACCGTAAGTCTGCTCAAGAAGCTTTCTAAAGCGCTTAGCAGGAATAATTTACGCATAGTAGTGAGAGTCCTCACAGGACACTGTGGTTTGAACAAGCACATGTTCAACTTCAAGCTCTGAACTACAGGAGTGTGTAGGCTCTGTGAGGAAGCAGAGGAAAGCCCCATGCACCTCCTGTGCGAGTGAGGCCCACTGATGCGCAAAAGAAATACACACCTAGCTAACTACTTGCTACGCCCTGACGAAGTAAAACAACTCAGTGCTAAAAGCATTGTGCAGTTTCTAACTACCACAAAGCTTAGCACCGAACTGTATGGTGGAGTATGGTGGCGATTACAATAGACCACAAATGGTCGCAGTGATACAAGGTCTAGACTGAGACCTTGAAATAGCCCCAACTCGAGTAATAGTAATAATAACTATCATTTCAGTATTTCGTACATTCTCCATTTGAAATCTCAACTGCGATCTCAAATCCTACGGGCGAGATAATGCCTGGCGAAGAGCTAATTATAGATTTCAAGGTAAACCGTTCCTTTTCTAACAAAGGTAGTTATGAAGTAGATACAAAATCGTTAACTAATTAGAAGAATTGGCATGATATGTAAGTGAAAGGTACAGGAAATAACGATTAAAGTCCTAAAACAGTAATGGACAAGCGTGGTGGAAGCGTAGGGTGGGACGCCCCGCCGCCATATGGACCGATGACCTGAAGAAGGTGGCCAGAAGCGGCTGGGTGCGGCGGGCGGAGGACCGACGTGTTGGCGTTCATTAAGGAAGGCCTATGTCCAACAGTGGACGTCTAAGGGCTGATATGATGATAATGATGTGCTGGACAATGACCCTAGTTGAGAGGGTAGGCCTGTGCCCCAACAGTAGGGACATCATACTGTTGATTTGACGAGATTTAGTAAAGGAAACATTGTTAGTAAGAAAATCTCAATGTATTTTAAGTACCTTTACTAGATCTGGCACGAATCAAATCGACTGAACGAAAATAATGTCACCTGCTTCATTAATTACTTACTGTGCGAGTATCGTCCTTATATTTTTCAAACAACTATACTTTTTACACTGTACTTTTTACACCACAGAAATCCTATCAAGATATATTATGGCTATGTGTTTACTTCAGTCACATGCGTGACGATTTTTGGACACAGCGCGCCCCTCCCGCGCACCCTTGATGCCTTTGCCTTGTTTATAGTGAGGAGATAGGTACAGTTATGCAGTTAGAAACCGCGTAATATGGCACTTTTGCAGACTTTTGTCGATGTTTACTAGGTGCGAAACCAGTTTGATAGTTTGTTGCAATATATTGCAAATTATTGGCTCGCGGATCGCACCTACTTCACCATTCAATCTTGATAGGATGTCTATGTTTTATACTGTCCTTTTTGCAGTGTACTTTTTATACTGTAGTTTATACACTATACACATAGATTCTTTCGTTCGCTCATTCAATCCATTTATACCGGCTCTTGTAACATCACTTATGCCATACCTAATCAATTATTGTGCAAAGGTCGTGGAGATAAGGTCGTCTTCCAGTGTGAAGACGCTGAAACCTGAACAACGCCGCTGCAGATATCCTGACGAATGGCTCAGCAACTCCATTCAGGTAAACGTCTTTGAAGAGGCTGAAATTAGGTCGTATGATTGATATTTATTTTATTACTCTCCATAATTAATTTTGTGTTGCCAGTTTAAGTACTGCCAGTTATGCACTATTATGCGGGAGATGTAAAACTGGCGGGGAGGTGAGTGTCGCCTCTTTACGTAGTAATATTAAGTACTTATTCTCTGCTACTGGGATGTCATCTGCATTGGGGTAAGGGGAAGGCCAAGCTCTATCCAAAAATGAAAACCGAAATACTAATAAAGGTCTTTAATTGCAGGCCTACAGCTTCGGCCTCTGTCAAATGCATTGCCGCAGTCGTATGGCATTAATGTTCTGTGGGTGTCGACCGTACTTCCACGTCAAAGGAGGTATGTACGATTGAGTCATCTCTCTCTAACTCTACGTCTATGTTATTGTGTGAGAGAGTTGGGCGAGATTTCGAAAGAGACCGTGGAAACCGAGGAAATCGAATTTGACCACTTTTTACATAACAGCGCTCGGTATTACTATACACAAGAGGAAGGGAGGGTAGGAAGCAGAAAGTGGAGGAGGGGGGAAGCGGATGAAAAAGAGGGAGGGAGAGAGGGGAGCAGAAAGGATGGGAGCGACAACAGAAACGTTTTACATAAAACGCTGCGTAAAAGTAAAAAATAATAATTACTTGGTATTTCTCTTGAATCCGTTTGTTTGCAACTAACTTTAGAATCCCTGAACTAAAGTTACAACACTTGCAAAGTACACGGAAGGCAGTACCATATATATTCATAGTACTCTTTGGGCAGTACCATATACACAGCTTTAAAATTTTTATTTGACCCCTATTTGCCTTTAGATCCAACAAAAAATGCTCTAGTACTTTTGGGTATGATTTAGTAAAAATATCATAGGTAGCTAAGCATATGAAAACTTCTTGCTTATTTTTTTCTTTTTCCTAAATAAATGATACTGGCTTCATTTGAACGCAGTCAAAACCAAACAAAATCATGACACGATTGTCAGAAAAATAAATGTCATTTCTCTCATCAATTTTCAAATCGAGCATCACCTCACATTTTTATTTTCCAAGCTCACTAAAAACCGTTCACAAAGTTATTTATTAGTAATCTTATTTTGCTGACGACCATTGTTTTTCCGCGCCGCGACAAGATGGCGACGTCTGCGATGCGCACGGGATGGCGTGCATCGGGCGGAACGTTGAAATACTTATCAATCTGCCCAAGAACCTCGCTAAATGCTCCTGCCTACCCCAATGCGCCGAGCTCAATTATTATTCACACACAAAAAAGGTCGTTGTTCGGTTAGTACCAACCCTTTTAACATTTAAACATAGATAACATTATAACATCTACAGTTCGACAATTACTTACCTATACCTTTGTAACTATACAGAAGAGTAAAGTGAAGCTGACAGAGTGGCCACTCATTTGACATAAAGCCAAACTGACTGAGGACTCAAATTATGTACAAGTGTGCCAATCATGACATGCTGCATCTTCGGCCGGGCCAATTAGCGTGCAGTTACTTCCTCGTTCCCTCCGCCCGCACACCTCATCAATTTGACATAATCCTTTGTTTGTAGAACTGTTAGGAGCATTAGCAGTCTCTTATGCTTATTAGTCGATGTTTAGAGCCAATAGAAATAAAGAGCACTGATCGCGCGCGCTGATAAATAGGTAACGGGCCGACAGCCCACGATATAAAGGACAGTGGTGCTTCATGCTGTATGCATATAAAAATGCTTGACTCTACTAGCTTACTTATTTGTTCTCTTGATCAACATGAATGAGAGCGACTCCACTTCCGGGGACGGCTCGCTGGCAGCGGTGAGGTTCAACCTGATGCCTCCCAAGTTCAGGCTGCATAGGGACATCATCTTCACTTTGGAAGATCTCTTCGGTTTGTTAACTACATAAACGAGCATGTCTGTTTGTAATGTAATAGATGCTTGAACAAGAGGCTTCGTGTTTTTGTTATTCAGTAAATGCATGAACAAGAACAAGATTTGCCAATGTACAGGCCGCAGCCTACGGGCGGCAGACTTCAGGCAGCGGCAGATTTTAGAGGGTAGTAGGTTGAGTAAGAGGTAGAAGGGATGGGCGGCACAAAGTCAAGTGGTACATACTAAAGAAATGCATAATGGCGGCACTGGTTAGTTTTTCAATTGATGCTTGAACCAAACAAAGGCTTGAACAAAGGGATTCGTATGATAATGCATAGATGCTTGAACAAAAAAACACTTGAACAAGGGAATTTGTGTGTTATGCAATAAATGCTTGAACACGTGGCTTTATATGTTTATTATTCAATAGATGCTTGAACAATAAAATAACTTAAACAAGGGGATTCGTGTGATATGCAATAGATGCTTGAACAAGCGGCTTCGTGTGTATTATTCAACAGATGCTTGAACAATAAAAAACGCTTGAACAGGGGGATTCGTGTATTTATTGCATGCGCGGTTATTTTTGAATCAATAAAAGAAATTGCTTTAGTATGAATAGCATGGCGTCTTCCGACCACTGTGAAATTGTGTTGTTTTAGTGCTTGCCTACTTTGTTTTTATCTTCGTAAGTATTTGTTTAATTTATTTAATTTGTATTAAGCTATTATTATCTTTAGCAGTGCATCTTTCTTTCATTTATTTATAGTATACCGCTGACCACTTTCAGCCTTGAATAACTATGAATTGCGCTGTTATAATCACAGGCATTCTGCATTACTTACCAAGGACCTACCTATTTAATATATGGAATAATCCAGCTTTTAAATTCTGAAATTCAAAATTAATATAATTTTCAAAGACCCTGTAACTTTTTACGAACTGATTCGACACTTCTATAAAGTTGTAAAAAATCAAATTTCACCACCCATGGCCATTTCGTCATCAAAGTCATATTGACCTTCGCGGGGAAGGTGCCTGGTACTTGCCGTAATGATCTTCCTCGGTGCGCCCTATTTGATCCCCCTAGCTAACTTTATCTAGTCTGTCGCTTGTATGACTGTACGTTGTACTTGCTTCTCTCCCCTTTCGGGGGCAAGACAACCACAAAGACGGTCCGTTTGTAATGTCCGTTATCCACTACTGTATTATTGTTATTGAATTGTCAGTCCCCTTCTGTGAAATTTATTTTGATTGCAGCGTCACTGGGCGGTACAACAGCTTTATTCGTCGGTGCCAGCGTGCTGACCGTAGTGGAGACTGCGCTGTTCGTCATACGGCAGCTGGTCAAGATTGTGTTCGTTAGGGGTGTGAGGACCAGGGTAGTGGAATTCAAGCCTTAGGGAATAATAAAAATAGTACGAAGTATTGAATGTTGAAAATGTATAATTAAATGAATTTATTGGCATTTTTTTTTAATTGTTAGTCTCAGTAGAGTTCAATGTAATCAAAATACCTACTACGTGTACGCGTCCCACGCTTACCCTTCGCGAAAAGTAGCGTGCAGTGCCATCGTGAACTGTACTATCTATACCTACCACCCACGACTCGTGTCCAGCAGTGGACGTTTACAGTCACAGTTTATGATAATTATGCTGATGAGCTAATAAAACGCTGCTAAACTAATTCTATCATTAGCAAGCGTTAACAAAACGCAAATTACTCAAGTACCCCAAGGACCTTATTTAAATTCAAAGCTCAGAAGTACCGATGGAAAATCGCTCATTAATACTTTCCAACTTGTGTTGTTCTGTTACTAGAACGAAGGCGGTGGACACATTCTCTCGCTAGGACCGATATCATCGTTTACAACTCAGTCCCTTAGTCAAACCAAGCCAAAATATCCTTTAAAAAAAAACAACAGCAACTCAACTGTCAATGTCAAAAAGCCCCGCCCACACTCCACAGACCAAATATTTATATTTATTTTCGAACTTTTTAACCTAAATTAACAATCTAAAAATAACGAACGAACCTTAAGAATGTTAATAGCGACTCTAACTTGCATTTACAATAGTTTAGGCTGCTTATTTTCCTGTGTTTATTACATAATTTCGATGTTTCACACAGTTTTGCCTTACGGTCTTGATGTCGGAATTTTGGGTCTTGTTGTGGCGTATTATTCTACTAGACTTCATAAGGCGGAGCTGAATAATGTAACGAGTATATTCGGCCCCGATCCCGGCAGCAAGGAGGGCGAGACAAACCCAGAGAAAGTTGTGACATGTATCGCGCACAGGGGCGCTGGACTAGATGCGCCGGAGAATACTATGGAGGCTTTCAAATACGTAAGTTTTTAATTTTCTTGCGATTCATACACTAAGGAGTTTCATGACACCCCCGGCAAAAAGTATGAATATCACACTATCCGGCCTTTTTCATACCTACATTCGATTTGATTTTGAGCCTTTGGATCTCCACCGAGGGTCAATTCGGGTGACATCTGATGCTAGCTGGCTGGAGCATGGATGAAATAAGCCCAGAGTGCCAAAGACACGGCACTCTTCTGATACAATTGACACTTAACATTAAAATGTTTGAATAAGGGACTTCATATCCATCTTTTTTTGCTGGTCTCATTACTTATAACAATATCATGCAGATGGGACATTGGCAGGCTGATCAGAGAATGAGGGAAATACAAACTTTTAGTCTTATGTTTATTAGGTTTCAAAAGTCTCGGTTGATGATACTGGGGAACCAAATATATGTTTTTTATTGTGTAGCATTTACCTAGTAAGTATACAATCTTTGTTTAGTTCACTTTTATATTTAATTGTTATAGATTGACTCTATTGAATTTCTTATTAAATTAAAGGAATTCATTACATATCTGAGTAATTTGTTTAAAGCCAATTAAACAAATCTAATATTATTTTTGATAAATAAAGGCTATTTTTATTTTATTTTATTAATATTATTTTCGCATTAAGACTACTCTAAATTCCACCCCCTAAAATCATTGAATACGAACCAACTCATTTGGTCAACAATTATGAAGTTAATCTCTGCCTATGCTACAAGAAAATCAACTCTATTACTTTATGAGAAATCTTGTGCCCCTTCAGCCAATCATTGTGTAAAAAAGTTTGTATAACCACAATACTTTTTTATTTTCCAGTGTGTAGAAAACAACTGCAACTTCATAGAGCTGGACGTGAGGACATCGAAAGATGGGAAGTTGGTGCTGCTCCATGATCAAGGGCTGGAGCGCCTGGCTGGCTCCACCATAGCCGATGTCCACATCATGGACTGGGATAGCATTAAGGACATAGATGTTGGTGCTACACATCCTAATAGGTGAATATATTAACTCTGGTGTATTACTGGTGATGGTGTGTAACTCTGGACTATATGAGAACTGTTACTCAACCATAGACTATATCAATAGAGGCCTTTCCACTATCAATATAGTGTATGATACTATCAATATACACTGTTGCGGACGACAATCCGACGGCCGCGGCAATTTAGTTTTAAGTTCTTTTTTATAGGAATTAGAGAAAGACATGTAGTCTCCGAAAGAGGTCGCTGCTAAGGGGTCATGCTGTCCCGCTCCGACAGTACCTCTCACGTGCGAGTAGCGACGCCTTGCGGAACAATCTGGAACCGATGTTTGTCCCTTACCCTCTCGTACATGTCTCTTTCTAATAGAAAATTCGAGAAAAGTTAGGTTGATTTGTTATCGTTAGGAAGTAACTAGAATATTCGAGAAATTAAGAACTTTGGGTATATAAGCCGGCGTCGGCACACCGACCGGCAGTTCAGTTCTGGAATAGCAGCAATTCAGTTCGAAAAATCAGCGAAGCTATCAAGTCTTAGGAAGAAAATAGTACCCAGCTAAGAGACTAAGGAACAATAAAGGAAGTTTAATCTGCAATAGTGGTTTCTTTGACGACCAGAGTGTTTGTACTCCAGCAAGCCTCAGACGCACGTCCACTGCTTTAACGAGTTATCGGAGCGTCACCGACATACACCATTATGGGAACTTTACAGAATTAAAAAATGAAGTTTCCTTCTGTATGAAGAGTATTTCATGAAACTCTAATATTAATGTGTTTTCCTGTGTATATTAAGATCATTACTGCGATCACCAGTCCGCCTGACAAGTGTGGTTATTACGGCAAATCCCCCAATGGACAGCCCACCAAAAGTGGCATTCTATTGGGGAGGCTTATGTTCAGCAGTGGACGTATGCAGGCTGATGATGAATAAAACTATTTGCATATGCCGTCTAATCATGTATTAAACAAAGAACCACCCAGTCCTTCTATTTTGCATGGTAGGTGTAGATTTTTGGCCAAAAGCAGTTTTGTCTTTCAACTATTGAGAATATCTTTGCCAATTTGAAATCACAATCTTAGTGTCCATTTTCTTTGAGGGAATAGAATTGGTTAATTTAAATGACGTATGACGTTGTTGTTAATTTTAGGGCGAAGTTCAAGGAGGTGCGCCTATGCCTGTTGGAGGAGGCGGTGGACTATCTGATCGCCAATAAAGTGCGGATGATCATTGATGTCAAGGGAGAGGATAAACTGGTGAATATGACGGAAAAATGCCACTATTGGCACCATCTAGTGTTAATCAACCCATAAGACCACCTTAAACTACAATTCTTTTCTAATAATAGAATAATCACCACACAAAACAATGACCGCCTCTTTAGCTTAGTGGCTGGGTCTCTGGACTTGAACGCCAGAGGCCGTGGGTTCGATTCCCAGTGAGGACAGACCACTTTGTACAAGTTGGTCCTGATCTGGATGTTATGAATTTCCCAACTCTTATCACCTTCGTCAGGAGCATATTCTAGTTTGGAAATAGGCAAGCATATGTAAATATGAAATGTCTATTACTATTTAAGTAAAATTGGTAATTGGCCGTGTGGCTTAGAATAGGGCCACACCAAAACTTCCTGTAGGTGTCGTCAAGACGTCTAAGGAATTGTCCTGTTTATATTAAGATCACAACTGAGATCACCAATCCACCTGCCAAGCGTGGTGATTATGTCAAATCTCACAATGGACCACTCACCAAAAGTGCCATTCTATTGGGGAGGCTTATGTTCAGCAGTGGACGTATTTTGACTGATGATGAAGTAATAAATATTATAATATTGCATACATACATACATAATGCTCACGCCTTGGTCCCAAGGAGTGGGCAGAGACGATGAATCGCCACTTTGCGCGATCCTGACACACCTCACTAGCCTCACTAACATTCATCAACCTTTTCATGCACCTCCTTTTATTCATCCCACTGCGTACATTCGCACTGTATATTTTGTAATATTGCATACATAATTTGAAATATAATTAATTTCCAGGTAGTTGAAGGCATACTGAAGGTGTTTGAATCGAGGCCCAAGTTGTACCAGTATGCAGCCATCACGTGTTTCAACCCTTTCACACTTTACCAGGTTTGTGTCTTTACTAGTTAGCTGGTGGTTCCTGACTTAAAACAGAGCCACTTACAATCTTCACATGAGGAGGAACGGGTGTGGTGACGGTCATTGGCTCATTATGCCCAGCAGTGGACGTCTAAGGGCTTATCTTAGGGAGCCAGGAAGATATGACGACACTTCGTCCCTTCTGGATCTTTTGTGCCAAACCCCTGTTTACCAACGCTGCCAGCCGATTTGGTGGATTTCACATAAGGTTTAGAATTTCTTCTTTGGTGTATGCAAGTTTCCTCACGATATTTTCCTTCACCGAAGAGCTTTATAAACAAACCGGACTTACGTTTCAATAACCTAATTAATCCGGCCGGTTTTGAACCGAGTGGCGAGTGCACAGCCAACTAGGCTACCAAGGCACATCCCTTGCTAATATGTGTAGCGAAGCGCTACTAAACTTGATAAATAAAACATAATATCATCAAAACACTATTTAATTAACAAATAAGTTCAGTAAATTAAAATATAAATTGAAGGTATGTGAATAAATAAATCACATACAAAAAAACTACAAGATCGTAATTTGTGGCATTTCAGTTCAACAACTCATGATATTACCATCCAACATTGTCGGTAATGCTTACCTACAGCTTACCTCGCATTATTAGATTTCAATGAAATCATTTAATAGTAGAATTGAGCAAATTATAGCATTAAACTATTCTCGCTCGTATCTCCTAAACTACCGTTCCGTTTGGAACGAAATTTGGTAGGCATGCTTTTCATATAGCTACCTTTCACCTGATAAACATATATTTTGATTTTGGAAACATTTTGTAGTTTCATAATTTTTAATTATAAAAGCGAGTAAATTCCTATTTTCATATGACAGCTGAGAGACGTCACGAAGCCAATCGATAAAGATCGGCATTCGCTGTCTCTGTCTTTTACTCCCATCAGACAAGGAGGTCGGCAGTCGACATCGACCTAGGGAATAAATCTTTTTACGATGAAAACGACAGCGCGACAGTCTGGATTGGAGTTTCGCGCGATACGCCCGTATCATTTTAGTTCCCGGCTTACTTTCGGGACATGGCTTGAGTATTTCGGCTAGCAAACTCCACCGACTCATTCCGTCAGAACGATGCCCTTCAGGCGTCTGACGATTTATACATTTGCCATGTAATTTCATAACTTAAAGTATAAGTAGTTTATTTTTAATGGAGCGTCCATCTTGAATCGCAACCACGTGAAGGAAGAAGATGTCCGACCACATGTTCCCGACGAGAGACGTTTGAAGTTCCAAAAGAGAGGTCTGCCATCAACAGCGCGATCGGACAGCAGACGAAAGGTTCCCGGCACAGATTGTGTACCCGATCGCCATGCGGTGATCTCCGTCACGTTTTTGTCTCCACGAGATGCTGAGGACGTCCATCATTCTGCGGTTGTGAACCAACAGATTCCATAGCGGAATCGTATCATCGAGCGTGTGATAAAAATCAACGAATATCAAAACAGCGAACTTTATTGTGTGACTAATAACTACCCCCGCGCTAAATTTAATCACGGTATTTGTGTATGGACGATGTTAATTTTACGTTAGGTAGAATCATCATGAAATCCGGTACCGGTGAGTTTTCTTATTTATAATTAACTTATTCTCTGGCCATAATCATAAAGTGCACTCTTCATTGTAAAATTAGATTTACAGATGTTTTATATTATTTTTTAATTATAGCCTCTCGAGGCAGTTAAAACCCCACAACAATATTTGTTTCATTCATCCCTTCATAGGATCCGACTGGACACCACGTGTTATGTTAACGAACGGTCCTTGAACCAGAAGCCTGATGCTGGACCGGCTGATAACTATCCAATATAATTTATTACATTACTTTTCATCATATTCCCTTCGAATTAACTTAAAATCTCAAATCTATCACAACAATGGCGCCCGAACATATAATATAACACGTGTGTCATCATACTTTTATTAATATTTCACAATTTAAACTTATTTAAAATCAGTAATTTTTATTCCACGGAAACTCTGAGGAGGAGAATGAAACTTATATAAAACCATGTTAAATATGCTTTTCTATTGAATGTAAACTATTATGTGCAACTGAAATTTATTTGTAAGGGGTTATGCTGTTATTGTTATTATTGTTTTCGTTGAGAGTCCACAGCTCCAAAATTTTCCAAATTTTCCCATGGCATAAAAACATTATTCGGTCAATATGACCATTGCATACCGATTGCATTTCGCACGGTTGCATTTCATTTCTTCATTAATACCTGTTAGGTCAGGACAATGAAAACATTCATAATATTATGAATTTAAACATGCAATTGCATTTAGTACAACTGCATTCATTCTTCATTAATACCTGTTAGGTCAGGATATAAGGATATTATGAGTTGAAACAAATGACAATCATTTAACTTCATATTTGATGGAGAATCAAATATGTATTGGAAATTTTACTTCAAATTAAAAATAAAGTATATTTTTTTTTGAAATTTTTTTTATACCAAAGTTTTAAATTACTTTATGGTTCTAGTAACTAGACAACCTAGTGAATTAGGAACACCAATTGGGAAGTTTCTAACCCACATACTTTTTTCATTAAAATAAAAACTGAATATTTTTAGTATAGCCGGAGCGGCATACAAATTTTTTAACATTGTATCAGAACTACAATACTACTTTGAAATAGACCAGATATGGTAGTGAAGTCTGATTTAAATGTTATATAGGTATTATATTATATACAAATATGTGTATAATATATATTTAGTAAATATTTTTAAATATTTTTTAAATTTTAAATCCAAACTCCAGTAGCAAGTGGGACAGTAAAATGATAACGAGTCTCCTAATATTAAGGTAGGACACTCTAACATCTGCACTGTCACCGTAGGTCTCAAAGAGTATTCAAATGGATAAATTTTTTGGTTCTATTTAGACCAATTTTAGCCTACAGATGTCAGACTATTCTAATAGATAGACTAGTAGTGCGGTATGTGTATTCTTCTTAGATACATTTTCTTTTTATATTTTTTCTTAATTGCTGTGCTTATAAACACATGCAAAATAGGTTACATTAAGGCATGTCATTTGTTAATATTTTTCTTAAAACTCAATATAAGAGTTATTTCTAGTTGATAAGAGGATTCTAGTAAGTTAGTATAACCATAGGTTAGTAAGTTTCATAGTTAGTATGACCTACTAGAGGTTCACTTGTTTTTTCATTTTGCATAATTAAATAGTAAGAATGATAGGATAAGTATAGGTTATAAAAATGTTATTAGACAACATTTTAAAACAAATAACAATATTTTTAAATTTATAAACATGAACTTATTCAACATCATTGAAAGGATAGTACGGATAGCTAGCAAAACAGTTGGATTTATTAGATGAGAGATAATGAAGGTGATTGAATAAATGAGAAGTATGTAACATATCTATAAGTATATGTATATATATATAGTGATGAATGAATACGAGTAAGTTAGAAAGATGTATGTATGAAGATGGCGTGTATGTGTGTTTGAGTAAAGAAAGATTTCAAGGAAAGAAAAAGTCATGATTATATTTTAGGCAAGTTTATTTTTTTAATTTTTTAGTAAGGTTTATTTTTTATTTAAGGCATAAGCAAGAGCTTTGTCAGTTGCTGTTGATAGAATGTGTAAAGTAGATTTTACCTAAAATTTTTTGTTTTGATTTGCAATTATTATATTGATTGGAGGGGCTGCTAAACGCTGACTGTGTCACGCGTTTTCCTCTGACAAAGGGGGTATTGTAGCGAAGCGCTACTAAACTTGATAAATAAAACATAATATCATCAAAACACTATTTAATTAACAAATAAGTTCAGTAAATTAAAATATAAATTGAAGGTATGTGAATAAATAAATCACATACAAAAAAACTACAAGATCGTAATTTGTGGCATTTCAGTTCAACAACTCATGATATTACCATCCAACATTGTCGGTAATGCTTACCTACAGCTTACCTCGCATTATTAGATTTCAATGAAATCATTTAATAGTAGAATTGAGCAAATTATAGCATTAAACTATTCTCGCTCGTATCTCCTAAACTACCGTTCCGTTTGGAACGAAATTTGGTAGGCATGCTTTTCATATAGCTACCTTTCACCTGATAAACATATATTTTGATTTTGGAAACATTTTGTAGTTTCATAATTTTTAATTATAAAAGCGAGTAAATTCCTATTTTCATATGACAGCTGAGAGACGTCACGAAGCCAATCGATAAAGATCGGCATTCGCTGTCTCTGTCTTTTACTCCCATCAGACAAGGAGGTCGGCAGTCGACATCGACCTAGGGAATAAATCTTTTTACGATGAAAACGACAGCGCGACAGTCTGGATTGGAGTTTCGCGCGATACGCCCGTATCATTTTAGTTCCCGGCTTACTTTCGGGACATGGCTTGAGTATTTCGGCTAGCAAACTCCACCGACTCATTCCGTCAGAACGATGCCCTTCAGGCGTCTGACGATTTATACATTTGCCATGTAATTTCATAACTTAAAGTATAAGTAGTTTATTTTTAATGGAGCGTCCATCTTGAATCGCAACCACGTGAAGGAAGAAGATGTCCGACCACATGTTCCCGACGAGAGACGTTTGAAGTTCCAAAAGAGAGGTCTGCCATCAACAGCGCGATCGGACAGCAGACGAAAGGTTCCCGGCACAGATTGTGTACCCGATCGCCATGCGGTGATCTCCGTCACGTTTTTGTCTCCACGAGATGCTGAGGACGTCCATCATTCTGCGGTTGTGAACCAACAGATTCCATAGCGGAATCGTATCATCGAGCGTGTGATAAAAATCAACGAATATCAAAACAGCGAACTTTATTGTGTGACTAATAACTACCCCCGCGCTAAATTTAATCACGGTATTTGTGTATGGACGATGTTAATTTTACGTTAGGTAGAATCATCATGAAATCCGGTACCGGTGAGTTTTCTTATTTATAATTAACTTATTCTCTGGCCATAATCATAAAGTGCACTCTTCATTGTAAAATTAGATTTACAGATGTTTTATATTATTTTTTAATTATAGCCTCTCGAGGCAGTTAAAACCCCACAACAATATTTGTTTCATTCATCCCTTCATAGGATCCGACTGGACACCACGTGTTATGTTAACGAACGGTCCTTGAACCAGAAGCCTGATGCTGGACCGGCTGATAACTATCCAATATAATTTATTACATTACTTTTCATCATATTCCCTTCGAATTAACTTAAAATCTCAAATCTATCACAACATATGATAATGATGAAGCGAACCACCCACAATGATGACTACAGCTAACAGGAAACCCTGTCTTCTGTTCCCAGATTCGCAAAAAGGATCCTCTGATAGTTGGCGCGATCAGCTACCGTCCCTACGCGTTCAGCGCCCAGGCGTATGACGCCGAGAGCGGGCCAAGCAACCCCAGGTGAATGGAATGAATGAAAAATTAAGTAATGAGATCTCGCACCTCGTAATAAAAGTTGCTATGGCAACTGCTGCTTACGGTAGGCTCCCTACTATTACAGGCGCACCCGCCTGCGCGTAAACTATCGAGAGAGGGCCAACGTTACACATCAACACATAAGTGCTTCTCTTTCGACATCTAGGTCATACAGGCTGAATTACGGGGAAGGTGCCCGGTACTTGCAGTCTAGTCCACCAATTAAATTTTTCTGTTCTTTGTCCTCTGTTCGGCAACTCTCCCACTCCACGACAAGGCGCGACACCACTCTTATTGCTTCGTCGTCGGGCTGTCCAGTCAGTGTAAGTTAGTCATGTTTTAAACTCAATAAGTCAGTTAAATAAATAAATAAATTTCGCCTTGCTCCACTCACATTTTTTTTTCTCGTTCTTTTTTTTATTTGTTTTTTTCAGACGTCCAAGGACTGATATGATGATGATGCCAGTGGATGTTTGTAACCGGGTTGGTGTATGTATGTTCCAGGTACGGCGATAACCTGGCCATCCACGGCGCCCTGCGCGCGCTGGATGTGCTGCACTCGCAGCTGTGGCGGCTGGCGGCGCGCTGGTGCGGCGTCAGCGCAGTGCTACTCCACAAGGACATCGTTAGCCCGTGAGCAGACAATCTAACCTATACCTCATACCATGAAGCAGAATAATTTTTCGTGGCTCATAGTTTCACTTCAATGTTTTTTTCCTTCAGGATTGACCCTAATTGGACATTAAGTTAGATAACAGATGATTTTAAAATGTTATCTAATTTAGTAACCAATAAGTCTTGAAGGTAAAGACTTTGAGGTGATACTATGAGCTACGAAAAATTATTTTGCTTCATGGTATAAGTTGTAATAAATAAAAACGTAAACTTCGCGTGTCTGTACATTGAAGATATTTGAAAAAAAAAGAATGAGTAATATAACACAATTCGATCACTTTTGGATGTTTTTCCTGTTTGTATGTTTATCTGTTTGTTTGTGCACGCGTCACTTAAAAACTACTGAACCGATTTTGATGGACTTTTCACAGAAACATAGTGCTTAATTCGTTGTAACGTATTTCATTGCTTTTTTCATTGCAATCGGCCAAATCAATCAAAAGTTAAGCGAATTTATAGTTTTCGAAAACTCGCATACAGACAAAGAAGTGTAGGGTGTAAATGCTCAACGGAATTCGTATTGCAATGAGCGAGAACTACATTTTGGAGAAAAGTAGGTTGTCATGGAAGTGTAGGGGAAACTCGTGTAAAAGGTCTGGCAAAAATAAAATAAATAATTATAAAGACTAATATAATTATTCAGGAGCGAAATATACTACTGGCGCAGCGCGGGCGTCCGCTGCGCGGGCTGGTGCGTGAACCGGCCCCTCGAGAAGCTGTACTGGAGGGGAGTGCTGCGGTCGCCCTACTTAGCCAACACATTACTTGGAGAACCAGACGTGAGTACACTTCTTTTTAGTTTGACGGCTGAGAGAACGGGCTCTATGTCTATCCCTCCGGAGCGATCGGTCTACTTACAACCCTAGTGTGAGGTCTAGATGTATCTGTGTTAGTTTCTGGAATACTTTATGTACTAATTGCATTGTGAGTTATAAGAATTGTTATGAAAACCTAAATAAATTAAATAAATAATAAATAAATATCTCAGACATTCACACCAATTATCCAGTCCCAAACTAGGCAAAGCCTGTGCTATGGTTACTAGATAACGGATACACATACTAAAATACATATATAAACATCCAAGACTTGGGTACAAACATGGGTTTTATTATTACTTTCCACATCGGCCTACTTGTCCAGGTGGTCAACTTTCCTCTTCGGTCCACTTTCCCCATCGGTCCACTTGTACCCATCCACTTTTTTTTTTTATTAGATATACAAAACAGTTTACAGTCATAATAAATAATATACATAAATTTTAACAAAGTCTTGATTCTCGACGGCGACACAGACTATGTATACACAGCATGATCAGTATTGCAGACTATTGTTACAAATATCTTAAGTTGATAAAATATAAATGAAGTTAACAATCACGGGTATGTTTTTAATAGACCAATAATTCTTTTGTGGGGCTGTGCGTGCGTTACTACAATAAGGTTCCAAATGAAATTATTAACTTGTCTGAACAAAAATTTAAATCTTCTATAAAAGTTAATCTGTGCAAGAAAGCCTACTATAAGTTAGATGACTACTTAAATGATAAAAGTCCATGGAGTGCCTGTGCTCAGCATAGGTAGACTTAATGGTTGTAATGAATAAGATAAATCAAAGGTAGGGCCCTGTGCCGTTGGGTTTGTTGCCACTTCTTCCCCTCGGTTATACAGGTGGAAGTGGAGTAGTTTTAGGCAGAATTTGACGTCAAAAAGAGAATAATGTATTCCAATTTTGAAAATAAATGTTTTGATTTTTTGATTTGATTTTGGTAAAACAATAACAGAAAAAGCAAACAAACACAAACAGATTAAATGCAAGATTTAAAAAGGATTTACTTGTGGGTTCAGTAGAATTTAGGACTTCCCTAACACATCTTTTATATATGGTGAGCCTGGAATCAAATATATCAATAACAACTTTAAGAAGAAGTGAAAAAAATTTCACCAGATTTGATTGATTTGTACGAGGGGGCTCGCACAGATGTTATTTACGCCATCATGCGAAAGAAACCGGCCTCTTTGCTACAGCGCGGGCATACTAGTAACAAAAGCATTCTGAAAACGATTGCCACCAGACCGGGCTGTCCCTTCCAGACACACTGGACTCCAACCAGTCGTAGGTCTGAAGAAAGTTGAAAAGTAAATAAATATAAATGGGTACTTCTCCACTAATTGGAAAATCGCTGTCCCTGCAAAGTTTTAGCTAATAAATTCTAGTTTTCGCCCTAAATTGAAAGGTAATATGCAAGAGAAACATGATGTATTCTTTCTTCTTCTTTCTTATTATTTAGTCAGTATACAATGTAAATTTACCCATAGGGTAACGAGTTTTTAGGTCAAACAGTCATGTCGCCCAAATCCAAAAACTCCTTCAGAGTATAAGGGCACTTTTGTATCAGAAAGCTTTTAAGCTGTCGGATAAAATCCAAGTCACTGAGCGATTTCAAGTTGCATGGCAATTTGTTGTAAACTCTGGCAGCATTATATGTGGCGGTTTTCTGGTATGTCGCAGTCCTACAGCTGGGTAATTTTAATTCCAGTTCAGGATTGAGCAACTGATTTAGTCTACTGCTTTTAAAGTCTTGTAGGGAATTTTTCCGGGTGGCGTCTGACTAGTTTGCACAACTCGACTATGCACAGAGCCATCATTGTATGTAGTCTCAACTCTATGAAGGAGGTTCTGCCAGTTTCTCTGTTTGACTTTATGCCATTTATTATGCGTACACAACTTTTTTGCAATATAAACAATCTATGAGTGCACACTGAACCACCCCATATTGCCAGCCCATACAGTATTCTGGACTGAAAAAATGCGTAGGTAAGCCTGAAGCGCTGCTTTCTTTGTTGCTATTTGCACCAACTGTTTCAAAGCGTAACAGAAACCGCTTAGCCTACCTTCAAGGCTCTCAATATACTAGTTTATACATGCGTTTATATGCACTTGGCATCATCAACAAGCTCAATCCGTCTTCCACTGACGCTAACATCCACATGAGTTGCCTTAGTTCCGTAGCGCGAGTAACGCGACATATTTTGATATTCTCATTAGTACTAAAATAGTTTAACGGACGAAAGGTCATTACAGCGCCATCTCTTGTGTAACGCTGGCAGGTGTGTTCGGAGTATATCGGGAAAACAGTATCGTCGGCGTGTGATTAGTGAATGAGACTCAGCCAATCAGCGTTTAGGCTTTGGGAGGGATACTTTGTAGTGGTGATTGCTTGAAACAACACCTAGCGGAACACTAAGTCCGTTAGACTAAGTTTAAAAGTATACCTACTAACTGTATTACAAGTTATTGTTAACGTTACTGATGGAATTACGGTGAACTTGATTACGATACTAACTATTATAAAACTCCTAGCCTGCTGACCCACGCCCCAACACAAGGATAACTGATAGAGGACCCCACCCCGAGTGCCTTTATACATGTATTTCAACAACAGTACTAACTTATATACATAAGCACTATTGTTAGTAACACACTAACAAAACTATGACTATTAATTTAATTGAAAACGGTTTTTCATGCGCTATGGTCTGTGTTACTTTGTTTCGTGTGCATTGATAATAAATATCTTTCGCGACATTTTGTTTACGTTTTTGATTTATTTTTTAATTTTTTTGCGGCTTTACAGGTCAAGAAGAAACAGCGGGATATCGAAGTTGACTTCGATCGCGCAGCCCCTGTAATAGACAAGCTGTTAGAGCCCGAACGCAAAATGTCGTCAGGACAAAATTAAAAAAACAAAAACCAAAAATAAATAACGCTGACTATGGCCTGTTTATCAAAGATAAAAACTTAAAAAATTTGAGTGTGAAATACAAGCAAAGGTTTTATATTTGTAATATTAAGAAGTACGAATTGTCTATGGTTTTATTTTGCATTGAACGCATGTTTGAATTTTACAATCAAATAAAAAACTTCTAGTTTATATTGGCCATAGTCTCCGTAAAAGCAACCAAATTATCAGTAGTTTAAGTTTCAAAATCGATAAGGCGCTTACTCTAATTGAAAACAGTATTTTTCCTCCATAGGTCGAAGTGAATCCAACAGAGAAAACTGAGCGGGCGGTAAAGGAGGTTGCATAGGAGGAAACGTTAACCATAGAGTAGAGGTTTGTTTATTTTTTTCTAGCGAACCATAGATTTGTTATAGGAATCTTTTGTGTCACTGAGTTCTTTTAAAAAGTAGATATCTATAATATAGGAATTGGCTGCATTTCTACATAAATTAAACAAATTACTTAAATAATGCTAAAGTATGGTTAAGAAATTCTTAAGTAAAAATAGAACAATATTGATATACATTCAAAACGCTGACATTTCTAGTATAGTGTTGATTTTCTCTAGTATTTTGCATTAAGATGGTTCTCCTTAGAAGCAGATTAACTTGCAAACTAAACATCGAACATTTACAATGGCCAAAAGATTATTCCATTTTTACTTAACCTCTTATTTGCATATGAATATCTCTAATTGAGACATATTCTTGTACAGGGTGTGAGACATGTTTTTGTTACAATTAATATTCGTATTTCCAACTCTGCAGTCCGCTTGAAGTATGTCATCTCTATTTTTGAAGCACAAAGTGAATTTACACTCAAGTTTTTTACACAAAGTGAATTTACACTCAAGTTGATTGAAGTTACCTTTTTTTTTAAATATAGACAGTTAAAGCTAGATTTACAATATAGCGTTATACAGCGGTGAATTTCCATAGTTAGTATTTTTTTGGAATCGCCATTAAGTTGACCAACCATAGCATTCGTCGCGATGTTATTTTAACTGCCGCAATGGAAAATGTAGTAAAATCTTAATTGTAACATTGTCAATAAATGCGACTTTACAAAAGCTTGCTTACTAGAAGTTTTATAGTGACGCGTTTGAAATCGCATTGATAATGCTGTCATCACGGTAGTACATTTAAATGCAATAAAAGTGCAATGTAATATAAAACCAACCTAACCACGATTACCTACACATCTAAAAACAGCTTTTACATCACAACCCGTGCTGTGATTGATTCATAATATATGTTCGCGTTTTTATCGCCTCACCGCAATTTTCACGCGGTCAACCATTTTGCCAGGTTCAGCCAAGCGTTGCCATAAAATGCTTACTACTTATCTGATTGACATCACATAATCACATCTCGCGTTGCGATAAATCACTGCGATGACGCCGACGTAAAGATGCATTAACAATACATGATTGTCAGCCCGTGATAACTGCCATGTTGGCCCATTCATCCAATCACAAAAAGCTAGAGGCAAGCTTTTTTTTGTCACACCGCTCGTGAAATGTCAGTGTTCGATGTCATGTGAACGCAGCTTCATAGCATTGTAAATCCACTTTCAATACAGTTAAGCTTTACTATACTGTAGTTAAAATATGTGCTCTTAGTTTTTATTCAAATTATGTATTTCAAGTATTGAGAAAGTACTGATATTCCGCAGATGCTATTTGTTTTAATTTACAGATTTACAGATTATATGCGTTAGCTATGTTATAAACCTTTGTTACTAATATGGCTCAAAAGGACTCTGCTTCCGGACCCGTAAAACATATTTAAACTGTTACAAATTTAAGTAAGTACAAAAAGACTGTACTCTTTGTGGCTTGTATAATCTTAGGTTATTTATTTACACAATACCAAAACGAAATGCAATACGTAGCAATAATATTAGTATGTAATTAAGAAATTTAATATTTTTACATATCGACGAGTAAGCGCCTTTGAGTTAGGACTATAGACTAATTAATTATGCTGTATTTAGTTTTAAAATATAGTTTTATTTAATGCTGTCTATATACGGCTTCTGATAAAATTTTGTGAATGACGTAATTATAATGACGTCATGTGTTTTCTTGACTGAACAAATTTTGCAATTATTTAGGAGATATTTAACAATATTATAATGAAATTTGCTTATAAGCTTATTTAAGCTGAGCAGATTGCATTTGTTAATAGTTTGGCATTTCGTTGTATGTGTAGTGACACTGAAGTGCGGTATTATTTTCGAGGGTAATAAAATAACTAAATAACTCACTGTCTTGGGGTTTAGAATGATACAGATAATGATAACTCAAGTACATTTCTGTGTAAGAGTTGTATAACCCAGGTACAGTTCTTTGTCAGAGTTATATAACTCAGGTACAGTTCTGTGTCAGAGTGAGATAACTTAGTACAGTTCTGTTTATGAGTGAGATAACTTAACACAGTTCTGTTTAAGAGTTATATGAGCTCTAGTACAGTTATGTTTAAGAGTGAGATAAGTTATTCTTTAAAATACAAAATCACGTGTGAGTGTCACTCAAGTGACTTAATTTACTTCGAAACCTAATCCATTGGTAATTTTATAAACATTCCAGAGCACTATCGACGTGAAGCAAGCTTTCACTTCACGTCGACAGTGCTCTGGAATGTTTACAGAATTACCAATGGATTAGGTTTCGTAGTCATTGAAGTCACTTGAGTGACACTCACACGTGAGTTTGTATTTTAAAGAATAACAATACAGTTCTGTTTAAAATTGAGTAGCTGCAGGTGACAGTCTGAGATTGTGAGACAATGCATCATAACTAAGATATAGAACACTAGTACTCCATACTGTCATTTGTTGTTCTTAATTTTTGTGTAAAAGGATATTTAATAACTGTGATTTTGATTATATGTTATCTGATAAATTATCAGTTTATACTGATAACTAGAACACAGCTCTAGTCAATTTTAAGTCCCTCCACAATTGGGGCAAAAAATAATATTTTATATCCATGTATTTTTCCCTCTCTAGTCACTTCTCTCCCCCTTCGTCGATATCCCCGCACCTCAGCCACAATCTCTACTAACTTGCTAAACTATATAATGGTAGACATAATTTTTTGTCAAAGTATTATTTTTACCAAAAATGCAACATAATAATGGAATTGTTTTTATTGTTCGCACAAATTCTTGTATTGTGTTGTAAAAAGTGGAGAGTTAGTGAAATGCGTGTGTCAGTGAGTTTACTGTGACGAACGAATATTTTGTCCATTTTTAGCGGATTTTATTCAATAAAGATGATTTTTTAAAGTTTTTGGTTTTCATTTTCTCCACAACATATCCAGTTCGGGCGTTTGCCCTTTAGTGCCACCGGAAGTAGTGGGTTCGAATCCCACGAGATAATAATCCTCAGAAACAAAATTCCCGTTTATGTCAGTATAGTATTGATTAGTACCTTACCATACTTGTCCTTTCAGTTAGTCTAAGGTTGACTGGAAGAGATCCCTAAGTGGGATAAGTCCGCCTTTGTACCCAGTTTAATTCCTATTTTATTATTGTTGTTGTTATTTTTGGTACAATAAAGCGTTTACATACATACATACCATTGATGGTCAAGTGACACAACTTTGAATCTTTAGTACCATTGTTTCTGGTTATTGTTGCACTGATTAATAAATAAATGAAAAATACAAATTAAAGTAATAATAAAGATATTCCCCCGATCCCGTATTTGCCGCACGTATCCGGTTAGTCCATCTATTGCTCCTAAAGTATGTCCCCCAGGAGCAATAGGTAGGTAATTATTAATTTATTATTGTACTAGTACATTACGCCAATGGTATAACTACTTGGACGGCATTAAATTTACTTGAATCCAATATGTCCATACCAAAGATAATATATACTAGAGTGTCATACTGAGCAGTATAACTAATTAATTTACTAAAAGGGGTTCCTTACGTTCAAATTAACTGTAAGTTGTTACAATAAATCATTTCATTCCATAGCTAATATACATTTCTGACCTACAGACCAACTCATCTACCAATAATATATTAGGGAACGTACCCAAACTACGTGACCCGTTGAGGGGGGGGAGGGGGGGGGGGGTCTTCAAAATATCATGCTTGGTCACAGGCGGGTGGGAGGGGGGGGGGATAGGTTTTCGTCACGTAGTTAATATTCTTTTAGCGCTTTTTAAAATCACATGTGGCAACACGAACCTCAGCTGATTGAAAACCGACGGTTTTTTCTTCTTGAGGGGGAAATTGTAAAATAACCCATGGGGGAAATTTGGTTTTTAGTCTGAGGGAGCGTAGCAGTGTGAACATCATAGATTTAGTCATATTGTTCTACAAGGGAGACGCCCTGAAGCCCCCGTGAAAGCCTGGAACTACAAGTGGTTCAATGAAACTAGACTCAAGCTCTGAAATCGGGCAGTGGCGCCATCTATTGTCGGGTAGCTGGCTAACTCTACAACAGAATCGGAACGCAATTAAATAAATGACATTACATATTAAATAAGTATTTTGATTATTTTATTTTTCTGAGCAGTATTCTGATATTAATAAATATTGTAAACTGGAACCACTTGTTATTTTCTTCATCTAAATCTCGTCCTTTTGCAATAATAAAACGCACCGTCTACATTTTTGACAGTGACAGATGCCAACCAACTTGAAAAAGGCCTTCAGGTGTTCCAAAACGAAATAAATGTAGAACTTGGGGCCACACCACTTAAATTCACTAAAAAGCAGCGTCAAAATTAAAGTGAAGTATTAGTTTTATTCATTATTGGCACGGTATATAGCAGCTATGCTATAAATAACGCTTGCAAACACGATACAAACTCGAATTTTAACATTCTGTGTACGGAATCTGTCATGAGACTCTGGCTTATGTAACATATCTGTGCCTGAAATAACTAAAATCTTCACTGATAGCGGCTGTTTACCTCATCTGGAAGGTAAGGGTTGTGTTTTATCGCTTAATTAACGCAGTGACTTGTAGGGCGAGGCGTTTCTAACCTTGAAAGTAATTTTGCAATTTTGCATGCATTTAGAGCCGTACGCCGGTGGATTTCGTCTTCTAATCACTAACAACCTATTTTTGTTCATAGATCGTATTATTGATATGGCTTCCACTCGCATTCACCTTTGTCCTTGACACTTCCTGTCAATCTCCTAGAAATGTCAGTGTTCCAAATCCAATATTTTTTTTATATTTGTCACAAAAAAGATTTTTTATTAACGTGCCAGTATTTTGCTAGCAAGATGTGGTACAGTACAGAAAGGATGTAAGTCACAGTTTTTTTTTTCGTATATTATTTTCACTTATTTTTCTGAGAATTATTTGTTTTATGATTAAGTACTTAGCGTTTTTATAATTATAAACTATTGCTATGTGAAGTTTATTTTTAATTATTTATTCAGAAATTACACAATGATAAGATTAGATAGATAAATACTATGTTCACGTCACTCATAGAGTAACAAAAATATACTTATTGCAGTAATAATGATATGATATGCTTCAAGTGTTCCACTCATTTTATTTGTAATGCCTTATCTGTAGAGTTTATAGATTTAGTTTTTATTTTCATTAAAGTAGAAAGTCAGGGTTGTTTGATGTAAATAAGGTGTATTTTTCCATTGAAGTTCATTTTGATAAATAAAAAAAAAACAATGTTCTAGACTAAAAAAGATAAATTAAAAATTAAAATATGTCGTTTTTCTTTAATTGAAAATCAAATAATTGGAGAAAGCAAACTACAAGTAAAGTCATTAAGAAAATCTAATTAGAAGCTGCTCAAGCTAAACATTACACTAATGTTAACCTAACCTCCATGGTGGAACGGGATAGCTCTCGGTCTGCCACACCGGAGGTTGCGGGTTCGAATCCCGCTAGGGGCACATGTTTGTATGATGAATATGAATATTTGTGCCCAAGTCTTAGATGTTTATATATTTACTTTAGTATGTCTATTCGTTATCTAGTAACCATAACACAGGCTCTGCCTAGTTTGGTAATATCTGACATATTTATTTATTTTACATAAAATAATATTACATTCTACGGGCAAGTAAAACATTATCAAAATAACTATTTAATCTTTTTATTTTCCACATACATAATGCCATGCTTTGGTCCCAGAAGGGTAGACAGACACGATGTATCTCCACTTTGCTTGATCCTGACACACCTCACTTGCTTCACTCACGTTCATCAACCTTTTCATGCACCTCCTTTTTCATCCCACTTTGGACCCCAGCTTTTCCAACCAGTTCTTTCCACTGATGCTGAGGAAGTGACAGCTGTGAACAGCTGCTAAAAGATATACTTTTATTTGGCCATGCACATCCAGGCTGCCCATGCACTATTGCAATGGTATTACACTTATTATTATAATTCATTTATTTGCACAATCAAGAGTCTTATAATTGAGAGTCTTAAGTCTTATATTTATTTTAGAGCTGACATGATTGACCTAATTTCAGTAAGGCAAACTATGTTGAGGGTAATTTTTTGACAATTTATAAATAAATAAAGACACTTCAATATCAGTAGTTTTTCTAACAATCATTGGGAAAGTTTGCCTGCATGTTTATTATACCTTCTGCAGTCATTTTTGTTATGGTTCTGACTTAAATTTTTATTATTATAGGCAGTAGGCATGGGCCCGGTTAATTATTTTGTCTGGATACTCAATTTAAATCTATTGTGGTAGTTTTATTAGAAAGTTTTGACAGTTAATTTGTCATAACTACCATTTACGGTTAAAAATACATCAAAATTATAATAAATAAACAATTAAAATCAACAATAATTAAGTTAAAAACATTTTAGTTTCAACATAAATGAACACATTTATCACAACTTACAACATGTCTTGTAACAGCACGTAATTTATCACTTTCTAATCTATAATTTCATTACTTAGTATGTTTGTCCTGAAAATTTAATGACAAAACCAATTATAATTAGCTTCTACAGTCCATTCTACGTGTGGTTTAACAGTTTTCTTATGGTAAATTTTATTTCATACGGTAATAGCATGATCCAGTAACAATCATTCTAATAGGCAAACATACATAGTTTCGATAAAATTAGATTGTATAGAAATAGATTGAATCTTTTTGTAAATTAATTATCAATAGTTCTAGAAAATGTATAATTTAAAACTATAAACTTATATGCATCCCTTTTTTTTTCAGGGTATCAATAATCTCCACTGAATACTCAATATGCTTCGACGCTGCTCGAAACATTTACAGACCTTATATCGGAGGCAGGGGCAGAGCCTCCGATACAGGTCCACAGAGGTGCCCAAGGTCTACGGAGCCCTGCCCCAAGCGGCAGCGAGACTACACCAACCCAGAGCTGTAGCGGCTGCGCAACAAGTTGCTTCCATCCATCTCAGCAATCCACTCTTAGCTGAGCAAGATGTCATGACTCCAGCTTTCCCCGACTCGGTCTCCGAAGGCGACGTTAAGCTGGACAAGAAAGTTGGGGATTCTGTTTCGGCTGACGAAGTTGTTCTAGAAATCGAAACGGATAAGACTGCCATTCCTGTTATGTCTCCAGGGCATGGAGTCATAAAGGAGTTGTACGTGAAAGACGGTGATACTGTCAAAGCTGGTCAGAAGTTGTTCAGGATGGATGTGACGGGAGAAGCGCCGAAGAAGGAAGCTGCCGCGCCGCCGCCGGAGGCGCCTAAGGCTGAAGCTGCGGCACCACCGCCTCCAGCCGCTGCCGCACCTCCTCCTCCTCCCCCTCCTCCGAAAGCTCCCACCCCACAACCTCAAGCCCCTCCTTCACCCCCGAAACCTGCCACTCCACCACCCGCCGCTCCTATCTCATCTATCCCCGTAGCTGCGATACGCCACGCCCAGTCAATAGAAACTGCCACTGTAAAAGTACCCCCATCAGATTACAGCAAAGAAATCGTGGGCACGCGCACGGAACAACGCGTCAAAATGAACAGAATGCGTCAACGCATCGCGCAACGTCTAAAAGACGCTCAAAACACAAACGCAATGTTGACCACTTTCAATGAAATCGACATGTCTCATATAATGGCCTTCCGCAAGAAGTTCCTCGACGCGTTCACTAAAAAACACGCAGTGAAACTTGGTCTCATGTCGCCTTTCGTCAAAGCAGCGGCCAACGCTCTAATGCACCAGCCCGTAGTCAACGCGGTTATCGAAGAAAACGAGATTATTTACCGCGATTACGTGGACATATCTGTAGCCGTCGCTACTCCTAAAGGCTTAGTCGTACCTGTTATTAGGAACGTACAGAAAATGACGTATGCTGATATTGAGTTGACCGTTGCTGGCTTAGCAGACAAAGCGAAAGCCGGTAAGTTAACTGTCGAAGAAATGGACGGCGGTACTTTTACGATCAGTAATGGCGGTGTGTTTGGGTCGTTGTTGGGTACGCCAATCATTAACCCACCTCAGTCGGCGATTTTGGGAATGCACGGCATATTTGAGCGTCCGATTGCACTGAACGGTCAAGTCGTCATCAGACCGATGATGTACGTCGCTCTGACATACGACCACAGACTGATCGACGGCCGTGAAGCGGTGATGTTCTTGAGAAAAGTTAAGGAGGGAGTCGAAGATCCAGCGTCGATCCTTGCAGGATTGTAAATAAGTTTTTTTTTAGAACGTGAAGCTGATTCATCCGGCTGTTACTGCTAAAATTTTAATATCGAATGTCATAGTATTATATAGTGTTACAGTTTATTTTTATTTAATAAAAAAAAACTACATCAGCGAATGGTACACGAGGATCAATCACGCGATTTTTTTTTGTTAAGTATGCAGATATTTAGCGCTAAAAAACTCAATAAATACTATAAAAAAATTATTTAAATCGGATCAAAAATGACGAAGATTTTGCAATTTCAGTGCAATAGCTCCAAAAACGTGACGTCATCCGTCGCATCGCAGGAAGAACTGTGCGCAGCACACTAGCGCAGTCTGCCGTAAACAAAACGCGCGACACCGCTCTGATGAATGAAATCCGAGCGAGAGGGCGAAAACATCATGTAACAAGTTACGTCCACATTAAAAGCGCGCGCGTTTTGAAAAGTTGCGTTAAATAAACTTTAATAACTTCCTCATTTCTTGATTGATTTTAATAATTTAAAAAATAAAATACTCTGCTATTTATACGCCATACTAAGTAAAAACTAAAAATCTTATTATGTGAATGATCCTGTTTGAACAAATACCAATTTACATCAAATATTATGTATGTATGACTCTGGCCGGATGAATGGTTTTGTGGAAAACTAAAGAATCATATAAATTATTCACGATTAATCGTTTATTAGCTAATTAGTTGCCGCAGGTGATGCACGTTCGCGTCTGTTCGTTTGTTTGTATTTATTGTATATTGAACGTTGTTCGTACGTATTGTATTATTTATCGCGATCTAAGTAATAATAATAATAATCGATGCAAGTACATTTCCTCTATGTGACGACCTGATAATGTTGTTTTATTTTTACGAGTGTAACATCTTAACTTTATGGGGTGGGTCTAGGGTTGCCTCCATCCGGGTTTCCCGGATTTGTCCTAGTTTACGGGGCATCCAGGGAGCGTCCGTGGTTTCATTTGTAGTCCGGGTTTTAAAGTTTTCAACACCGCTCGCAACTAAATAAAAAGTTGATATATAACTCTTAAAATTATTTTTTTATTTTACTAAATAACTTTAAAAAACTCTGTTGACATGTCCACATGTGTTTCTTGTCATGGTTGGCAGATTTGAGAGATGGCAACCCTAGGTGGGTCAAGTAACGAGTTACATTTTAGAGTTAGTGTCAATTAATAGAGTAGATTTGATATTAATAAAATCTCCGCAATACTTATAAGTCAATCTCGGCTGCAAAGTAACTTATCAAAAAGTAGAAATTAGAAATAAAAAAGGATCATTTTAAATTAAGTGTAAATGAAATTAATGACTACACAATCAATATTGAAAGGTAATAATCCAGAAAATGCACTTACTGTAAATATAATAACCTAATAAATAAAAACGTAAACATCGCGTGTCTACATTGAAGATATTTGCAAAAAAGAAATTGGGGGGTCTAAGGGTAAGTAGGTAATAGAATACATTTTAATCATTTTTGGAATTTTTGTTTGTTTATCTATTTGTGCACGCATCACTTAAAAACTACTGAACCGATTTTGATGGACTTTTCAAATAAACAGATATCGTTGATAAAAGGTTATATTGAATAAGTTTTACTGGTATATCTTGTTCCAATTAATACTTATATTTTTTCAATAAATTAATACTTATATCACCATCAGCGTGTATGCGTTTGGGGTGAGAGGATGTTTGTTTGTTAGTTTTTAAATATATTAGGTATTCAATATAACAAGTATAATTATAATGTTCGGTGTAATTCAGATTGCGAAAAGTCAGGACTTTAGGACTACATTTGGAGCTGTAGTAGGCGTGGGACTAGGATTGGATGTGGGAATGGGCGTGAGCGAGACCATGGGGTCGGAGGCGCTAAAAGAGTTGGTAAATAATTATGAATTCACGCGAGCGGAGCCGCGTGCACAGCTAGTAATTTAATAAAGTTGATGATGTTTTAACTTAATTTGATGTGTGTAAATGCCCGTACAGGTAGAGTCTAATTGTTTTAACAAAATTAATGTTTTGACAAATAAAGGAGATATTATTATTGCAGTGCGATCATAGCAGTATTGACTTATTTAGCCAATATTTTTATGTAAGTAATGGTATAATATATATTAGTTTATAAAATGAGCATCGACTTATGTATGAAGAACAAACTCCCTAAAATCAGTAGAAAATACACTTACACCATTTTGTTTTAGCCCCAAAGCGTTTTTAACGCCATCTATAAAACAAGCGAAATTGACCTACATAGATGGCGCTTTATGTAACATTGGTATAAAGAGGTTGTATAATCCTATTTATTTGATTATATTTTACCGCAACCATGACAACTTTTATATAGTATATAAATTTACAATTTTAGCCTTTAATGCAAAGGTGTAGCATTTAATATCAAATATTATTTAAAATAAAAAAGTATGTTTGAAATTTACGTCGTCATGACAACCGATGTAGTTGTACGCGAAATGCGTGAAGTACACTGCTAATAAAATATTTAATTCATAATAATCATTTATTTTAGCTTAATTATACTATATTATACAAGATAGACAATTTGCATTAACTATTTGTAAGACAGTGATATGATAAGTGCAAAACTCGCGAGGCAGTAAATGAACTCTATTTAGAACACTTAGGGTAAGTTAACTAATTAAATTTAAAGAATATAGCCTTCGGTCCTTTTTGAGACTCTCACGAGAAACTAATTTTCACGAGTATATTTTTTTTAAAGAAATCGATATAATTCACCATGCAACCCTCAGTAAGAAAACCCACTGAGAGAACTAGAGAAAAACCCAAAGACGAAACGAATTTAAAGAAAACTGTGGATGATAAATTAAAAAAAACAGCTTACATTTCCACGCCACGAAATTACATTCAGAAATCAACCACGGCTGATATTTACGCGCAGAAGAAAATTAGTTCTACACAAAGCAGCAACGCTCCTAAAAAAGTACCAGGAACTAATAACTCAAGTAGCAGTATATCTCCTATGAAGGATTTACTAAAATCATCGCCTTCGTCTGTCAGCCAACTGAGCACTAGGAGTTCCGTTGATAAAAAATCTAAATTAAAAACAGTAGAAGCAAGGACTACCCTGCATTCAGCCAGGCTAAATTCACAAAAATCAAAAGGTCTGTCAGCAAAGACAACTTTAGACTCTTCTAGAAAAAGTACAAAAACACTGCCCCAAACAAGCGTTACGATAAATTCACCCACAGCAAAACGGAAATTGAACTTGGTAGATGAACAACTGAGAAACAGCGAAGAGATTGCAGTAAAAAGGTTCGAAAAAGGCGACTCTAAGGAGGTTGGAAAGGCTAAGAGAGGCGATTCAAAGGAGGTTGAAAAGTCTAAGAAGGACGACTTAAAGGAGGTTGCAAAGGCTAAAAAAGGCGACTCAAAAGAGATTGAACCAAGGCAGCGAACTAAGACGAGGACATTGGATGAGAATGAGGTGAAGGTACTGACACCAGATGTAGTGGAAAATAATACTGAAATGTTAAATCTGTCAAGGAGACTGGCTGCTAAACCTAAGGCATTTTTTGTGGATATAGATGGCGACATACCTAAGGTAAGAACGTTGTTTTCTTGCAAATGCTGTTGAATATATAGTTAAAGATTTTGAGCGCATTTTTATTTGAAGCGATTAGTAAGAGTAGGCTTTGAATTCGCTAGGTCGCAGGACTCGCAGGTTCAAATCCTGCATGTGAATTGTTTCCAAATCAATTTTACCGGATGGACTAAGGTGTATAAAGATAATATATAACCTACTGCAGGTCATACCATGAAGGAAAATAATTTATCACACCTCATAAGTCACCTCAAAGTTTTTACATTCATGATTGACGATAATTGGTTATTAAATTAGGTAACAGGTGGGTCATAACTTTAAGGTGACTTATGAGGTGCGATAAATTATTTTCCTTCTAATATGACTTGTAAAACACTAAAGTAACGATTATTAACACATTATTAGGTAATGATGTTGCCGTGTGGTTACCGGCTTAGAATAAGTCCACCCCCAATCTTCTCGTGGGTGTCGTCAAGGCGACTAAGGGATTGCGCCAGGGGCGGGCAGCAACTTTCTCTTGTGTATATTAATATCATTACTACGATTATATACAAATTTGTCTGCCAAGGGTGGCGTTTGTACGCAAAACCCTCAAAGGACCGCCTACCAAAAGTGGCATACGTATTTGGGCTGATGATGATGAATCATGTAATCATGAAAACAACGGCCCTACCCCGTGTCCCCGCCTGCAAAGTTAAACCCACACTACCTGTGAAATTAAATTTTAGCAAGCCAAACATAAATCAAGCGATGAAGACATCAGTTACGAGGACGATTTCGAGAGCTACGAGTCCGATTTCGAGTCGTACCACAGCGAACAGCCGTCCGAGAGTTCCAGTCACGAGCACAGCTCCAGCCAACATGAACACAACGATGCTGAGAGTAACGGGAAAGAGGGGAAGGATGAAGAGAACATGTTGGATTCAGGTAATATACCTACTTACATAATGCTCACGCCTTGGTCCCAGACAGGTAGGCAAAAACTATGTATATCAACACTTTGCGCAGTCTTGACAAACGTCGCAAATCAACCTTTCTTCGCCCGCTTTTCGCCCCGTGATATACCACTTGTCGTAATGTGTGGCGAACAACATCGCCGCCTCCATGTTGAGAACGCTTGTGGTACCACGGTTAGCTAGGGAAATACTTGGCCACCTCATCAGAGCCCCGCATGAAGTCAAAGTCAAAGTCAAAATCATTTATTGCATATGAGTACTCTTGGTACATTTATACACGTCATTTTTTTTATCGACTACCGCTTCCTAGGTGTTAGCGCTGTGAAGAAGAATCGGCGCAACAAACTTCACGCAACACATCTTTTTAAAATCAAGTTTGCATCAATTAATAAAGACTTTGCGAAGCTGAATTAACATTAGTACCAGGCATCTTTGTCATTCAAATAATCGTTTATTTTATAATAGGCTTTCTTACAAAGTTGTTTTTTAATGTGAATCTTAAACTTTCTGTCCGTCATATTTAAGATTTCCTCTGGTAGTCGGTTGTAGAAGCGTATACATTGGCCCCATGACTCGGTAAGGCTTAATAGTGCCCGGAGTTCGCCCAGCTCAGGTAATATCACTAATTTTTATATTACACTTACTTCCCATACAACTGAATTCTTTGTTTTGGATAGCTCGTTGACAGTTTACAGTCACGTGTGTACTCAAAATTTAATAACGGCTATAATAGCTTGAAACTGCGGACAACCGAGTCCGTCGCAGTCGAATCTTTTCTGCGCACGGTCCGCTGTTTCATGTGTTAATAAACCATAGTATTTTAAATACAGCGGAAGATCCGCTGCAGATAGCCCAAGTTAAGTCTTTTAATAAATCAAACAAAAAAATTAATTGATGATTATCTAATAAATAAACATAAACACCGCGTGTCTTAACATTGAAGATATTTGCAAAACAAAAATTGGTGGTCTAAGGATAATAGAACACATTTCGATCATTTTTGGAATTTTTGTCCGTTTGTCTGTGAGTTTGTGCACGCATCACTTAATAACTACTGTACCGATTTTGATGAACTTTTCACAGAAACATAGTGCTTAATTCGGTGTAACCGGCTTTATTTCATTGCAATCGGTTTCGAAAACTCGCATACACTGCATTAGTACACAACAAAGGAGTGTAGGGTGTAAATTCTGGACGGAATTCGTGAGCGTTAGCGGGAGCGGGTATGGTACCAATGTAATGTATGTGAGTTTTTGAAAACTATAAATTCGCATAACTTTTGATTGAGTTAGCCGATTACGACGAATCTATTACATACGTATGGAGGGTTGAGAGCAGGGTTAAGGGGGGTAGATGCGGGCGTGGGAGCGGGACCTAGAGCGGGAGATGGATCTGGACCTGGACCCAGGTCCAGACCTGAACCTGGACCTGGACTCGCATACACTGCATTAGTATACAACAAAGAAGTATAAGTAGGGTGGAATCGACGGAATACGTATTGCAATAACTGATAACTACATTTTGGAGATGGGTGGTGGTCATGGAAATGTAGGGGGAAAGTAGTGAGTAAAGTGGAGGGTGAGTGGTGGGGAAGGGGGAGAGGGCGGCGGAAGGTGAATACACAAAACAACAAAGTATAACATGCTCGGCATTCAGATTACGATGACGGACTAACTACATTTGGCAGTGGGAGTGGGTTTGGGAGGTTGAGAGTCTGAGTGGCAGTGGAAGTGGGAAAAGGAACGGGAGCGGAAGTGGTAACGGGAGTGGATTCTGTAGTCCATGCGAGCGGACCCGGGGGCACAGTTAGTATTATATCAAAAGTCAAATTACACATTACAATACGCTCACATTCGCTCTGGAGACTCGAGACTGTGTCGCTCCTTGAACTTTCTTATCTCGTCTTATGTACTAAGTCTAAAAAACACTGCAACGCGGATTATATCTCATAATTTCAGGTAGTTTCGATCTCCGCGAGTCACAACGCTCGGCCAACAAGACGAAACCGGTCGCGATGGACTTCATCCTTGAAGACGGCGAGGGCACCAGCGACGACAAGAAGGCGTCTCTCACCGACGAGGGTTTCCAGGAGATGTCCAATTCCACTTCCAGCGCCGTGTCGAGCTTGAAGCCTGTGCACGTCGATGTATTGGACAAGTGAGTTTGAATAATATAATATCATATATACCTACAAAACAAAATTAACTATACCGTTGGGGGAATGAGGATCATTCACATAATAAGATTTTTAATTAATATGGCGTATGCGCTATAAATTGCAGAGCATTTTATTTTTTAAGTTCATTAAATGACAAAGTTATTAAAGTTTTTAATTCAAAACGCGCGCGCTTTTTATGTCGACGTCACCTGTTACAACCCGCACGCAATGTTCTCGCCCTCTCGCTCGGATTTCATTCGCCGCTCTGTGTCGCGCGTGTTATGTTTGTTGTATGTTATGTTACATTTTATATGTAGGTAAGTGGAAAATAAACTAGTATTTATCCAGCAAGACGTCGTTTCACTACATGGTGACAGCGGTGCATTTTAATTAGTGATTTTATGCGATATTCGATGAGAAATCGAGAACTACGTGTATATTTGTGCTAATAAATAATAATTAGTGAATAGTGAAAAATGGAGCACGCTAGACCGCCGGCAGAACTCAATTTAGAAGGTGGACCCTCTAGTCGTGCGGATGCCTGGCGGAAGTGACATAAACAGTTTCAGATATTTGTGAAAGCTTCTGGAGTAAGCAAGGAAAGTACAGATATACAGGCCAGCTTGTTAATTAACTTGATCGGGCCTGAGGGGTACGACATTTACTCCACCTTCAAGTTCGCAAAGGAACCGGACCGTGACGACATCAAAATAATAATAAAAAAGTTTGACGAACATTTTACAACCAAACAAAATACAACCATGGCAAGATTCAAATTCTTCACCCCGAACCAGGAGAAGGGCGAAAATATCGACGATTACGTCACCGCGCTGAGGTTGTTAAGCCAACATTGTGAATTTGAGACCTTGGAAGACGGACTGATCAAAGATCGTATTGTATGTGGTATTTTGGATTGTTCAGTACGCGATAGATTATTAAGGACAGATGATTTAACGCTAGACAAAGCGGTTAAAATCTGTCAGGCTAACGAAATGTCCAACGAGGAGAACCGGCAGATTGAAGTTGCAAAAACGAGCGGCAGTGAGTCGGTGGCTGTTGACATGGTGTATGGAGCAGGACGAGGCCGGCGCGGGCGCGGCGCGGCGGCGGGCGCGGGCGGCTCCCGGGGCCGACCGACCGGCGCGGGCGCAGCGGCCACGCGCTGGGCCGACCGCGGAGATCACGGCGGCGGCACAGTGCAAAAGTTATGTGGCGCGTGCGGATATTTACGTTGTGATGGCGCGTCACAGTGTGCAGCAAAGTATGCTAAATGTTATATTTGTGATAGGCGCGGTCATTTTAGAAAAATGTGCCCAGTGAGAAATAACAAACAAGTGCATGAGGTAAATGAGGAGGACGATGAGAACAATTTATTTTTTGTTTCTACACTTGAAGAACAGTCACCTAATGGACACAGTAAGTGGTACGAATCTTTATATTTAGCGTGCAATGGAAAACAGACTTATTTTAAATTGGATACTGGCTCAGATCTTAATGTTATATCCATGAAATTGTTTAAAAAGTTAGGCTACAACATAAATAATATAAAACCATGTAAAATCAAGGCACAGTCTTTTTGTGGGAACTATATTCCTATTGCCGGCGTATGCGATATCCCCTGGTCATATAAAAATAAAGTATATACAATAGATTTTGTGATTACACAAAATGACTGTCAAAGTATCCTTGGAAAATATGCATGTGAAGAACTAGAAATTGTTAAACGAATATTATCACTTACTTTAGATGATTATACTGATTTGTTTCAAGGTATTGGTAAATTACCTGGTAAATATAAAATTGTACTTGAACAAAATGCGAGCCCTACTGTTTGCCCAGTTAGAAAAATACCGATCGGTGTTAGAGATAAATTACTATGTACATTAAATCAAATGGTTGATTTGGGGGTGATTAGGAAGGTGTCTCATCCCACTCGTCGTTTCACTACAATGTTTACGGCAGACTGTCCTTGTGTCCTGCGTACACTTCTTCCCGCGACGCGACGGACGTCACTTCCGGTCGCTTCCGTTTTTGGACTAAGTATTGCACTGAAATTGCTGTTTCTTCATTTTTGATCCCATTTAAATATATTTTTCATAGTATTTATTGCGTTTTTAGCGGTACATATCTGCATACTTAATAAAAAGAAACGTGATCCTTATTGGTGACGTTTCTCAAAAAACCTGTGGTCCGCAGTGAGATGAATAAAAGGAGATGCATGAAAAGGTTGATGGATGTGAGGTGTGTCAAGATCACGCCAAGTGGGATACATCGTCTTTACCTACCCCTCTGGGACCAAGGCGTGAGCATATAAGTGTGTATGTAATCTGGTGGATTATGTACACACAGTAAGTAGTACTTTGTCAATTCCGTTCCAGGATCCCTTTAGACGCACGCTTTCCCACGCGCAATCCTAATGCCGACACACACAGAAGGGAATGCGTGGCGGAGGCGTGGCGGTAGCGGTACGCTCCATACAAAACCCCGCTTCCCGTGGCGGTACTCTGTGTGAAGGTCTCATTCGCTTTCTGTGTGTTTCGGGCTTAAGCGATTGCGCTTAGTAAAGAGCGCACACGTAATTTCGACGAAAATTTAACAACGCATTATTATTATTTTCAGACCTCTCTTCATAGATTTTACGAAATCCAAAGAAAACAAACGCAAACGGAGAATGAGCGAGCGTCTCAAACAACGCGCAAAAGATTTATTGAGCATGATAACACTGCACGAAATGTCGTATTCACTACTTGAAATGAAACCAATACCGTACGACTTGTACATGGCAACATTTGGTAGATCTAACTACACTCAAATTGCAGTACAAACCTTTGATGATGGTATCACTGAGGAGATCCAAACGGAAGAGATTGTTTATGATTGCAAATGGACGCAACATCCCGTCGAATTTTCTAATCATGATGTTTATTTGAAATCGGAACATATTACTAAGAAATATAGTAAAAACGATGAAGATTATTTAACGAAGTTTACTTTTCTGGTAAACAAACGTTCGGATGTATATGAAAACAACAAAATAAATATAGATAAAGATTATAAAAACAATCCGTTGAGGGTATATTTCGAACAAAAAGACGGCGCAGGTTCCTGTGAAATGTTGCCATACGAAAAATATAAATCAAAAATTAAAAATAACGATTTCAACGTGACTAAACTAAGTAATTTTTTGAAGAAAGTTGAGAGAAGAGTAAGCAGAATTCTTAATATGAATACTGGGAATTCAAACATATCAGATTTAGTCCAAACTTCAAAAATGCCGTTTAGCAAAGGCTATATATCTATCTCCCCTAAAATTATAGAAGAGGAAAGGCTGTCATTTGTAAAACTGACCGAAATCACTGGTTTAGTATTTTCAGAGACCAAAACGAATCTTATAATGACAATACACAAGAAATCTTCGAGTGGTATTGCAGCAGATAAATGCATTCTTTGTTTATGGGACATCAGTGTTGCTAGGAAAGACCCAGTGAAGGTTTTAGTTGCCATAGACAATGTCACTAAAGGCTGTTTCAGAGGCAATACTGATGGGATTTTCGTAGCTGCTTTAGAAGATGGGTAAGATTATTTTAATTATTTACCTAGCAATGATTGTTCTTCTCCGACTGTGGCATGCTGGTCAGACCTGGAACTGTGGCTCTGATACCTTTTACCTATTTCTTTCGCCAAACACCAATGCTACTAGCACATGCTATTGCATGCTAGCATTGTTGTAGAAGAAAAATGTTATTATAGTTTGGAAGAATTTCTTGGTGACGATTCAATTTAAGGTTTCAATTTGTATCTAATTAACTTTTAAATGTTATTTTTTTGTAACTTTGTTTTAATTGTATGCTTTACTACGACACGATGTTGTATGCCCACGCGGCGGGACATAGCTGAGCTCTAACTAGGATATGTAATCCTTTCTGTACCTATGATCCGCAATAAATATCTTTGTATTTGTAAGTAGTGCATGCCACTTAAGGTAGTCAGATCTTAGTTGGTTATCGAGCATGTCGCATCGAGTGTGTATGGAATTCTAGAGCAGCATCCGTCTGGTTTTTATTCAGAAAGTTTGGTTCTGAATAGAGTAATTGAGCAAGTTCTGCCAACAAATTGTATTATAAGCACAGTTTGGCGGAGGTATTGTATATATATTTTTGGTGAGATGATTAAATGATGTAAATAAGTATGTAAGTATATAATGGACAGGGTGTTGATATGATTTTCATTTATATAATATATAAATTCCAGATCAATACACCTATGGGATCTCTCAGAGGAGCCGACGTGGCGAGAAGATGTTGCCAGCGAAAAAAAAACTACCAATTTGGTAGAAATCAACTCTGCTCGAATGACACAGACGGAAATCGACAGGGAGTGGAACTTGCAGAATAGTAACGTTGAATACGAGAAGGTAGGTATTTTTTCATGCGGCATGTTTTGTCAACCTCTGCCCTGCCCCTCCTCCTTCCCCCTCTAAGAAAATAAATAAGCTAGATTTACTCTTTATTGCACACACATTGAAAATAACAAATGAGGTACAGATTTATGGAAAGTGTATTTTATTGCTTAAAGCGATCTCTTCCAGGCAATGAGGCAATAAGATTATTGAAATATGTATATTTTTTAATTCTTTATTTTGTGACAGCCCACAGCTCAGTGCGCGCTTCAAGCGTGCGCTTACACGAGCAGTGCTGCCAACTTAAGTAACAATGACGTCACGGACTGCGTGGTCGGCTTGGAGTTCCAAGGCGATGCGCGTGCGACCGTCAGCCAAGATGGCGGGCGCAAAGTTGTGGGACAGGTGAGAAATAAGTTATATCTATTAATTTAAGCCGTGTGGAGCCCGCCTTGGAATAAGCTCACCCAATCTTCTCATGTATGTAGTCCAAGGCGACTAAGGGGTTGCACCAGGAATAGGAAGAAGCGTTCTCCTGTGTATTTTAAGATCATTACTGCGATCACCTGTTCATTTGGACTTACCCATGTTACTGTAAAAGTAATTAAGTAAATATATAATTCATAATAACAATGAGACAAATACCTATAATTTCTTTAATTTTGTATATTGATGTTTATACTATTTTTGACGTTTTATGTAATAACATTTAATTTAATTGATTTAACTTATAAGATGATATTTTGACATTATTTTGACTTGTAACAATTGTTATCAATAAAATTTTCATTTTCATTTTCATCTGCCAAGGGTGGTGATTGCAAATCCCCCAATGGACAGCCCACCAAAGGAAATTCTATTGGGGAGGCTTACGTTCAGCAGGGGACGTATTTCGGCTGATGATGATGAATTGTGCCTTTATATTTTACGTTATTCCGTAGGTTTCGCTGTTAAATTGCCAACTTATAGTTCTAATTTATTATTCGTAGGTGTGTTCACTTCAGCGAATAGGGATATTGACAATCTGGTCAATAATTCAGGAGAAATCAAAATCGACCACCCAAGACACTGGAAAAGCTTTCTGGTCCAAAATGAAGTTGGAAAAAACCCAAATAATATCACTGATGGATCATTTTGATATAAAAGATCCCTCGGAAGGCAATATTTTAACTAATTTTAACCTAACTGCAGCTAAAAGGAGATTATCTGGTAGAAAACAAGAAAAAAGTCTAATTAAACAAAAAAGTTCCCGCCCAAAGTCGGCCTTTAGTTCCGATTTTGATTTTGACAGACCTGCCAGTGCTGCTAGTTTGAAAAATAAAAGAGTGTTCTCAGTGGAAAAAAAGGCGTCGCAAAGTTGGGAAAGTGGAATTGTTTGTTGCGATCTGAAAATAATGACATTAAATAAGGTGGATGAATATTTGATTGCCAAAAACTGCGGGGAGGTTCTGTGGTGTACAGGAAGTGGTGGTGTTTTCAAGATAAATAAATTCTGTGTTGCCAGTAAGTCTATATTTTTTTTTATAATTTAGACCTACACAGGGTCTACAATAAATCCTGATTTAAAATCCCAGTATATTTTATAAACAAAGGTGTTACCCTAAACCAAAAATAATAAAACTATGTTTTGTGTTTTTGTTTTGTTTAATCTAGTTATCTATGTTGTCTACTATTTTCAAATTCATATAATTTATTATTATAAATTACCGATTAATAGATTATTAGTCATCCTTATTATATGATTACATGAACTTAATACTTTTTAATATTCGAATTTCTGGACCACATTCTGTGCTAACTAGTCAAACTGTAGCATTTTTTTTCCAGGTGACACGTCATCAGTGACGTGTATAGACGTGTCTCCGCACGGCCTACCATATTTCCTGGCGGCCACTGACTCTGGAACCGTCAATCTGTGCTCGTTGGTTGATGCGAGGGTGTGCTCGTTGGTTGATGCGAGGGTTCTACTTACCTTGGACTGCAGGTAAATAAATACTATTACATGTTGTACAGATCAGATAAGCAGTAAGTTCGCGTGTAGCGTTTATGTTTAAACCGGTTAATTTGTTACACATACCGGTTCATTTACCATGATGAAAAGGAATAGACATAATAGCGGTTTTTTTAAGTTTTTTAGCGGTTAATTGAACGAAATTTCGAATCAGGATATTGAACAGAAAGCGCTTTGAAATTTTAACTGGTTTTCGAACCCGGATCCTAGTTAAAGACCGTGTATTTTTTTTTATCCAGAAACGGCCCACCTTCTGACACCATAGACAAATGCCAGTCTGATAACAAGGGGCGGTACATAAGCAGCACGTCTGTCTCTTCTCCCACTCACGCATCCTTGAGCGAGACAAGGACGGGTAGTAAGGTAAATTTAAACTAGTTTTAGACTCTTTAGGCTTGGGCACCAGAGGTCGTGGTTTCGATTCCCACGGGGGACAGTAACTTGATAAAAGCTGGTACCGGTTTAGGTGTAATCATATTTGTAAATTTTCCAGTCTTTTTAAATGTCTTAAAACTCCAATATTATACATAGCAACCTCTCGTATCGGGAGAGAAATTTCATATCAGAAAAAAATCAGATGTATATACTTATAAACACTTCCACATATTCTTACTCTCTCTTACATACCCCTCTCCTACCGCACACACACCACACACACAGATACACACCCAATTGGACTCGAGCACCGTACAAGATGGTCCCGGTCTGGATGTCATAGTTGTAAATTGTCCTATCCTTGTTTAATTTCCATAACACAGGAGAAAATTCTTATTTGGAATTAGACAAGTGTCTTGAAGACTCTAATAAGAATTGAATGACTAAAACGGTTTTTTTAATAATGTGTTTTACGGCTCTGGATGCTGAGTCCTTTTGAGCCAGAACGAATACGTCGTTCCCCAGTGTTACAAGAAAACAAATAACATTTGCCCTCAGTTCAGCATATCGTCAGTGCACTGGTCACCCAGCGACCCTTGCTGTATATTCGCGGCGCTCGCCGGCGGCGCGCTCGCGGCGTGGGAGCTGGCGCACAGCGACATCTGCGCGCGCAGCGTGGCCGCGCGCGCCGCGCTCGCGTGCGCGCGCGGACCCGGCACTCTGGTCAGTAGTAGGCACCTGTAGCTGAGGTTGACGTAAAAGTAAATAAGGAAAAGAAGAAACTCTTATTGTGAACAGACCGACTGCAGCAGACTGGCGATGCCGGCCGTGCGCTTGGTGTTGTGCGCCCCGCGGCCGCGGGGGGGGGGGCAGCGGCGCGCGCGCATATTATGTCTTTTTACCATACATCCTCGCTATACATTATTTATTTGTGAATTATATTTTTAATAATATATTTATTTATTCATTCATTTATTTTAGGAAAACTTACAGCCATTTAAATCTAAGTAAATTACATATATAGTGACAAAAGGTTTAAAAGTTTCCACTTCTAGAGATAAATCATTTGCTGTGCATCCGTCATCAACAATACCTGAAAATACTTTTTTTTTTCACAGGCACTCCTAACGCCCGAGGGCGATATCCACGTCCACCGGCTGGCCACCGAGCAACGAAATACTCACTGTGTGGACCTCTTTCAGAAATATGTCGCTCTATTATAAGTAGACACCGTTATCTTTCGCTTGTTTTGGTAGCAGTGTACAGTTAGCAGAAAAACATGGAATAAAATATGATGGTGTGTCATAAATAAATAAACGTGAGATTTATCTGTCGGCGTGAGCTGTCAACACTGTCTAGTTTGACGCAGTCGGGCTATTACTACAACGTTCGTACACTCTTCGTACCACTCCGTGAATCGGGCGGGGCGGGGCGAGGCGAGTGGGAGGCGTGCAGCTGGCTATTTAAGGCGGCGCGCCGAGCGGCCGGGCTCACTTCATTCGTGGCGAGCGACACGTCCAAACATAAGTTGTGATTATGGATCACACCTGCATCACATCATCGAATTGTTGGCTAGATTAATAATTGTTAGAATAAATATTATCTGATAACTGTTGTTTGTGAATTCGAGGGGTAGTCACGTTTGGTCCGATGCTGACCCGATGGGGGGGGATGCCTCCTTTGCGAGCCATCCTGCCTTTCTCACTTCTACATATCAATCCAGTTCAAATACTTTTTATTGCTCAATATAAATATACAGATTCAATAATAAAATAAGTTATAATTAACGCTATTTACCCGTAGCGTAAAAATTGAGTAAACTGGCTGAACCCGCGGCTCCGCTCGCGTGGACTACAGGATCCGCTCTCACCACCTTCGCTCCCTCTCCCTCTCCCTCTCCCTCTCCCTCTCCCTCTCCCTCTCCCTCTCCCTCTCCCTCTCCCTCTCCCTCTCCCTCTCCCTCTCCCTCTCCCTCTCCCTCTCCCTCTCCCTCTCCCTCTCCCTCTCCCTCTCCCTCTCCCTCTCCCTCTCCCTCTCCCTCTCCCTCTCCCTCTCCCTCTCCCTCTCCCTCTCCCTCTCCCTCTCCCTCTCCCTCTCCCTCTCCCTCTCCCTCTCCCTCTCCCTCTCCCTCTCCCTCTCCCTCTCCCTCTCCCTCTCCCTCTCCCTCTCCCTCTCCCTCTCCCTCTCCCTCTCCCTCTCCCTCTCCCTCTCCCTCTCCCTCTCCCTCTCCCTCTCCCTCTCCCTCTCCCTCTCCCTCTCCCTCTCCCTCTCCCTCTCCCTCTCCCTCTCCCTCTCCCTCTCCCTCTCCCTCTCCCTCTCCCTCTCCCTCTCCCTCTCCCTCTCCCTCTCCCTCTCCCTCTCCCTCTCCTTCTCCCTCTCCCTCTCCCTGCCCAGGTCCAGGTTCAGGGCCAAATAAAGTTCCAGGTCCAGCTCCTGATCCAGAACCCGCTCCAGGACCCGCTCCCTCAACCCTCCCTCATACGTATGCAACAAATTCATCGTAATCGGCTAACTCAAAAGTTATACGAATTTATAGTTTTCAAAAACACATACATTACATTGGCACCATACCCGCTCCCGCTACCGCTCTCGAATTCCGTCGTTGTATACGAATGCAGTGTATGCGAGTTTTCGAATACTATATATTCGCATATCTATTCATTGACTGCACCGATTGCAATGAAATAAGCCTATATGTTACATCAAATTAAGCCCCATGTTTCTGTGAAAAGACCATTAAAGTCCGATCAGTAGTTTTTAAGTGATGCGTGCACAAACTCACAGACAAACAGATAAACAGACAAAAATTTCAAAAATTATCGAAATGTGTTGTGTTGCTTATCCTTAGACCCCCATTTTTTTTTTTTGCAAATATCTTCAATGTACAGACACGCGAAGTTTACGATTTTATTTATTAGATAATTAAATGTTCTGTGTAGTAACTGCACAAGTGTCAAAAGAATGTCGACGGGGTGCGGTGCCGAAGCCGCAGTTGTGTGCAACAGAGCGATCGTTTGGTTCGCTCCATCTATTAAGTACATAGAGATCATTGTTTTTAACCGACTAAGGCCTTTTGCACATTATAAGACACCAGACAAGAAAAATGTCTATGCGCGTGTCTTATCCGACATAAGAAAAAAATTCTTGTAATGTGTATGGTCTCATATAACAACCAATGCGACTGGATTTCTTATAAGACATTTCTCATAAGACACAAGAAACTTTCTTATAATGTACATAAGGGCTAATATGAGGTCATTTTGTATTATTGAACATGTGACAAATTACGATGGGAGTGTCCAATCTGACAAATTGTTTGTACAAATGGGAAGCTGGTGTTTATGATACAGGTTTTACCTACAATAACCACCAGCGGTCCCCACTCCGTTTTGTCAAGTAGTACTAAGTATTTATAGCAATTAGTTGTATGTATTAGTTTAGGCTTAAATTGAAATTGAAATTATATTACTAGCTGTGCCCGCGGCTCCGCTCGCGTGGACTATAGAATCCGCCCCCGTTCCCACTTCTGCTCCCGTTCTCTTCCCACTTCTACTTCACTCCCACTCGAGACACTCAATATCCTAATCCCAACCCCAACCTCAACGCCATCCGCAAATTTCCCCAAAAGCTACATTTCACTAAATCCCATACGCGTCGCGCCGTTCGCCGCGCCGAGGCCGTTGACCTCGCCCATATGATGAACATACTCATACTTTCGAGAAATATTGCATTTTTTTAAAAAAAAATTCTTAAAAAAGAGATGTTTTTTTCATGAATGATTTCTAAATGTGATACTGAGTTATTGGAAGAAATATTAACAGTTGTTTTATTATCATCCGATATAATGGTTTCTAGAAAAATATACTTTATTAATATCTCAGGTTCTAAGTGGCGTATCAAGATGAAACATGCACCAAATTTTAAGTTTAACCACCAGCAAGACAACTGTGAAAACTGCATCAAATTTCATTCAGTAGTTTTTGCGTGATGCGGTAACAAACATACATACAGACAGACAGACAAAGTTTAAAAAAAAAATGTTTTAGCTTCTATTGGCCCTATAAAGACCCCTCATACAATTTTTTTTAATATATCTCATGTACAGTTACAGTTTTATTATAAGTATAGATTATTGTCATAGTGTCTAACTATCGTAATTATACGCCTAACGGTTATTCTCTTATGGGTTATTTAACATACACGGTTATATAACCCATTAGAGAGTAAAAAAATTGCGGATATTAGCCGAAATACCCCAATGTGTTGACCTCCTGGTCTTCTCTCCGCTGTTAATTCTGTTTAACTTTAGTGCGTCCCCCCCTCCCGAGCAGTCTCCTGAGCAGCGCCCTGACGGTCAGACAGAGCAGCGCCAGTATCGCCAGCAGCGCGAGCAGTTGGTCCACCATCCAGCGCTGGTACCACGCGTATAGGTGCGTCTTGGAGCGCAGGTGGTACGCACCTGGAACATGCAAGATAAATCTTTATTGCATACTAATTACCCTTGGTAGAAGACAGTGCGTATCTTTCATACTAAATATAGTAAACTAGCTATTGCCCGCGAGTTCGTTCGCGTGGACAACTTAACATCACAAACTATTATTCCCGTAGGAATGGGATATTTTTGTCAAAAGGTGGAAACGCTGTGACCTTGTAACGCTGTAATAATGTAACATAAAAAATATGTGCGGTATATGTGGTATGCGTGGTATGAGTTGATTTCGTGGAATGCATTGGAGATATGTTTGTATATGCGTTGTATACGTGGTATTCATGATATGTATAGTATGTGAGGTATGGCCTGGAATGTGTGGCATGCTTGATATGTTTGATATGCGAGGAATGCGTAGTATGCGTGGAATGCGAGGAATGCTTGGAATGCGTAGTATGTGTGGAATGCGTGGTATGCGAGGAATGCTTGGTATGCGTGGAATGCGTAGTATGTGTTGAATGCGAGGTAAGTTTGTTATGCGAGGAATGCATGGTATGCGTGGAATGCGTAACTTTCGTGGAATTCGTGGTATGTTTGACATGCTATGCGTGGAATGCGAGATATGTTTGGTATGCGTAATATATGTGGAATGCGTGGCATGTTTGGTATGCGAGGAATGTTTGGTATCCATGGAATGCTTTGTATGCGTGGTATGTTTGGTATGCGAGCAAACCTTGGTATGCGTAGTATGTGTGGAATGCGTGGTATGTTTGTTATGCGAGGAATGCTTGGTATGCGTAGTATATGTAGAATGGTTAGTATGCGTGGAAGGCGAGGTATGTTTGGTATGCGTGGAATGCGAGGTATGTTTGGTATGCGTAGTATTCGTGGAATTCGTGGTATGCTCGGTATAATAATATGTTAATACTAATAATAGTATGTACGCATACCTCGCAAATAACGCATACCAAGTACCCCCTTGTATCCGCGAATGGGTCCGTTGATTTGGTGATAATTTTATTATTTAGAACCTTTTTTACCTTTGGACTCTATAGCCAGCTCAATGTAGTGTGAGATGAGCTTCGAAGGGGGCACTGGTCGAGCGTTGAATATCTTTGACAAATGCTGCACTGTCTTGTAGTAGCTGGAAGTGAATTATAAATTATATTCAACAGTATTCCCAGAATACAGTAAATCATATTTGGGATCAGAAGCATCTTTACCTTATGGGCTATAGAGTAGGGCGGCAGGATGGTAGGGGCAGATAAATACAAGCACGACCTAATATCAATCCGATTGATAATAAAATTGAAGTATGTGTGTTATATTTCAATATAACCTATACCACAGTCTATCTATACCATGAAATCTCGATAAGTCGTCATGAAAGTTAACACGAAATATTTTCGAAACCCTTCAGATTAGTAAAAAATAAACAAAGCCAAGTGGAATTTGCTTATTTCCTCTATCTCCGTTATAAAATGATTGCATCATTGTGGGTCGTTTCTGATATTATCCTGGACAAACAAACAGACAGACAACAATTATAAAATGAGTTTTTTTCTGGGTTCAACTAGTTATTCTGTTAGTTCTATACGATGGAACAGAATGGACAAAAAAGTTCAATTGGTTACTGCTCAGTATGGCATATTGGATCGATTATGTAAGAAACTAATGTACGAGTACCTATATGGTTAGTATTAAATGCTGATGAGTGGGGGCGGCAAATTTCGATTAGTCCAAGACGGATCTGAACCTTAATACACCACAATTTAGGATTTTGTTACGGCGTAAATATTATAATTGGGATTTTGAATTTACGAAATATGATCTTGTGACCTAGTAGCAAGGAACCTGGACCAGGTCCTTCTAGCCGGAAAATGAATTGCTCTGGGAAACTTCCGATCACCTCGACAAAGTTTAGCTAGTCAGGAGATTTGAAGATCAACATCAAACACTTCGGAAACTCTGTTGTCTTCACGAACAAATCAACGCCAAGGAAATAACGTCTGCTAACTATACAAATGCCAGAGATGTAAAACTTTAATTTGATCTTTGGATTCGTCCCACTGAACAACTACCTACACACAAACAACGGGTCCGTGCAGAAACTCAGTAAGGCCCTTACAGATGGTCAGATCCTCACCTGTCGTTATCGAGCATTTCCTTCAAGGCGGCCCGTAGCTGTGGCCCCATGTCGGGCGAGTACGGCACCTTCTGCGCGAAACCGTTTCTTACAGCACGGTCTGCATTGCTGGGCTGGTCTCCGAATACTGGCACGGCCAGCAACGGCACGCCGTAGTGTACAGCCTCTAACGTGCTAAGGAGGCCGCCGTGAGTGATGAATAGCTTGATGTTTGGGTGCGCTGTGGAAGAAAAAAAAGACAATTTATTATTTTATCTTGATTATATCGTAGCCATGAAAGAAGACTGGTATTTTTCAGTATTATCTTTCATACTAAGTATTGGAAAGACACGACTATCTTACTAAGTCTTCTATACGAAGGGTACTTTCGATAACTTGCAGTTAAATGAGGAGTGTTTTTACAATAGACACGATATTCATTAATTTTCGACTTCATTACGTCATCTTACGACATTAAATAAATTTTGTGATTTTACTAGACTCTCTGTTACCTATATCATGACGTACCTATTCGTAACTTACTAAGGCATCAGTAATATGCGAGATGGATAGGATGATACTAATACCCATCTTATCTTATTAGGGGCCCGGAAGACCTGGCGACATTTCGACCTTTCAGGATCTTTTGTGCCAAACCCCTGTCCACAAATGGTGTCCGATTTGGTGGACTTCACATACGCCTTAGAATTTATATGACATATGCAGGTTTCCTCACGATGTTTTCCTTCACCAAAAAGCTTGTGGTATTATAAATAAACTCATTGGTATGGGCGAGGCTAGAGCCCACGACCTCACCACGGCAAACGACAGATTTATGACATCCTTAAACTTCTGAACCAAATATAATTTGAAGGACTTAACTTGGGAGTAGGTATTGCCTCAAGTTACGTTCGGTCAGCGATACTCTAAGGAAAACAGAGATACAAGTAAAATGATGATCACCCAAAATACTAGCTTGAGGCCACCACGGCCTGATGTGGACATTCTTCGGCAACTCTTTAATATCCCCTTCGAATTTCCACAGCACTGTGTAGGGAAGTTCACCCAGGATTTTGACTAGATCCTTCCTGGTGTGCTCGGGAAGCGCTGAGGTATTAAGGACGGAACCCATGCTGAAGAAGATGAAACCTTCTGGTGAGGAATCGAGGATTTCTTGAATGTCCTGTAGAAAGAACATATTTTCAGAAAAGGAAAAATAGAGACCGATACCTATCGACTTACCAAGTCGCAAAACTTTGAACGACTAGTGGGTCCAAGATAGAAGCTTGATCATTAAAATATAACTAAATCTGGTATATGTAAGTTTATGTCTATGACTTCATTGCCATATGTTTATGTAAACACTAGGATTGAGAAGATTTTAATGGATTTAAAAATTAAGGCTATTTTTACCTTTGGCAAAGGATCACGATGTGCATCAATATGGAATCCGGCTATATCGATGACGTTCGGCGGAACACTCTGCGCAGCGGCTATGGATGGATGAGAGTTGATGAAGAAGATGGATATGTTGCTGAGGGCGGCCTGAAAGGGCGGCAGCGACACTCCCCTGGCGGTCGCGAGTGGGGTGAAGTATTCCTCGTACCGCGCTATTGTATCTGGCTCATCAGCCCTGTAAGGGAGGAAAGTTTTGAGAGAAAACCCGAAGCAGGATCTTGTTTTTGAAGCTTAGTGTATCTAAGAAAATAAAATCCTAGTGGTGGATCACATACATTTTCACTCCACTTCGCTTCAAACGGGCTCCACATGGTGATAGGGTAGTCAACTGTCTCCAATAACCTGCAGGCTATGGACTACAAGTACTTTGCCACTGTGAGAACTAGCTTGAATGTCTTAAAATGTTTGACGGCAGAAAAAGGTAAGGATACCCATATAGATAAATCACTTTAATAAAATCACTGTAGAGTCGTACCACGAGTTAAACTTACCAAATCTTGTACAACATAAACCCAAATGAGCAAACGTTCAGAACCCGCTGCCAGAAGTTCATCGGAATTGGAACGTTGCTGTTCATCAGGAAGGGTATAGTGGAGATGGACCTGACCTCATCCACGAGATATTCATGGTACGGATGCAGGCTGGTGCCGCCGAGGACAATCCATGGGACTTGCTGGACCGCTGCGTAGCTGGAAGATAGAAATATAGGGTCTGAGCTTTATCATCAAGCATTTTTGATTGGATTTTTGTTGTCGTTGCTATCCGCATCATTGTCGATTTGTCATAATTCTTGTCGTTAGAAGAGAGATATGATCATTTGAGTAAAGTCAATCCGAAAGCGTAGAACCAACCCCAGGAAAATCACGTACATAAAGTCAATGTTTCGTTGAGGATAGTAACACCAGAATTGTTTTTATTATTGTACTAGCTGTGCCCGCGGCTCCGCTCATGAAATAAAGCCTATATGTTACACCAAATTAAGCCCCATGTTTCTGTGAAAAGTCCACCAAAGTCCGATCAGTCGTTTTTAAGTGATGCGTGCACAAACTCACAGACAAACAGACAAACAGACAAAAATTTCAAAAATGATCGAAATCTGTTATGTTGCTTATCCTTAGACCCCCAAATTTTTTTTTGCAAATATCTTCAATGTACAGACACGCGATGTTTACGATTTTATTTATTAGATGAAAGGCTTGCACCCACCCAGCATCAGTATTCGTTAAGAACCACTCCGTGACTACTGCATCAAACTGTGTATTCACCAGTGCGTGTCTCAACTCTTCATTGTTCACTGCTATCCTGCTGACATTCTTGGCGAAGTTCTTCACAAAGCCCGGGCCGTGGTCCGGTCTCGACATGTCCAAGCCTAAAATCAGAGAATGACACTTTTAGTGAGCTGTCCTTTGGGTTATTTGCCATAATCATCACCCTTTTCATTACTGCGATCACCAATCCGCCTGCCAAGAGTGGTGATTATGGAAAATCTCCAATGGACAGTCACCAAAAATTGCCATGACACCATGCCTCTTGCCTAAATATGGTTTACCAAGACGACCAACTTTTATTAATTTTATTAATTTACAGAATAAATTAGTCCTATTAAATAACTGGTAGTTGATCAGAAACTTACCCTCCATTAGGGCCTGTAAAGCCGTCAAGTCTATTATTGTCAGGTTGGTGATAGCCTTGCTCTCGAACGGAGTCGCCCATGTGACCTGTATTTTTTTAAAACAGTCTTTAAACGAACGTATTTAGCACTCCACACAAGCGAAAGATACAATTACAGGCGCATCCGCCTGTCCATACACGTGCGTGTGTGCGCGTAAACTATTGTAGGGCTGCTGCACCCAGCGCACGAATATAGTCAATCGAGAGAGGGACAGACCCTCCACCCTGTGGTTGAAAGGTCAACCTCACGGTTATACGGACCGAATCACGGGGGGGGAGGGGGGGGTCCCGGTACTTGCGTTAGTGCTCTTTCCCGGTGCGCCCTGCTTGATCCCCCTACAAATTCTTAATCTGTCACTTTTGTTCTACTGGTGCACATTCTGGCAGCGAGCCCCTTTCTGGGGTTTTCACTCCACTCGAACATCACTTCCGCCGTCGGGCGGCTCTTTTCCATTGTCTGCTCTAGCTTCCGTGCTCCTAAGCTCTCTAGGGTAGCTCCATTGCTCTTCTGCGTTTGTGCCATGCGTTGGCGAACCGCTTCAGATGTTCGCCTCCGTGCTAACAAGAGAGAGGAACAACGTAATGCGTCACCAACGTAAGTGGTTCTCTTTCTAATTTTTAAGCGTCGATCTCTCGACTCGGATCTTACAACGTCGCACAAGACGAGTAGTGCCTCGGGTCGTACGGCGTACTGCGAGGCCAATACTGCGTACTGCCAGGCGCGCTCTATTTTGTGGGCTGTATTATTAATATTTTTGTTTCAGACTCATGTCCATATAATTGTTAGTAACATAAAAACCTTAAAAACTAAATCCATGTTAGTGATACATACAATAAAGGTAAAATATTTAAAAAGGTATATACAAGTTTTTTTTTATTTGAGAATTGATTTGGCACTGGAGAGGTGAAGCCTCACCCAGTGCCTCAGCATAGGACTGTCGTACCTATCGGCCAGGGTGCTCAGGATGCTGTTGGTGCTGTCTCGCACGCGACGCATCAGGGACGCGACTCGTTTGCTCACTATGGTGTCGAAGCCGTCCGTGCGGTAATATTTAATTAGTATTAGGTAATATTTAGTTAGTATTCACTGCGGAGCGCTTCAGACTAACAGTGGCGTCTTAATGGTATCTAGATAGTACATTATAAACTAAACTGTGCACACTATCGGAGCGCACGCAACCTTGAGCCTCATCATCATCATCAGGTTATTTTTGTCTCCACTGCAGAAGCACAACCCTCTCTCATCAGCCGGAGACAGACGGAGGATTTAGCCTACACTCCCCGCGCTGGCCAGACGGGTTGGGGAGAGCGTTCGGACGTTCGAGTGAAATCTGACCGGCTGGAGACCGAACAACCGTGCACACTCGACGGACGCGTCAGTAAAGCTGCGGCTGACGGGCGCGTCCGATAATGTGTTCGCAGCTTTAGTAAGTCCAGAAGGCACACGCCCTGAGAAATCTTGTTCTTCTTTGTTCTTCTCAGAAACTTACCAACAAAATTCATAATTCATTCATGTCAGCCTTTAGACGTCCACTACTGGACATAGGCCTTCCCTAATGAACGCCACCACACCCGGTCCTCCGCCCTCCGCATCCAGCCGCTTCCAGCCGCCTTCTTTTAGGTCGTTGATCCATCTGGCGGCGGGGCGTCCCACCCTGCGCGTGCCAATCCGTGGTCTCCACTCCAGAATTCGTCTGCCCCAACGGCCGTCGGTTCTGCGACAGATGTAGCCCGACCACTGCCACTTCAGCCTGCTAATCCTTTCGGCTATGTCGGTCCCCTTAGGATCTCCTAATTTATTTATTAGATGGTACCAAATAGTATCAATATCGTACTAAATCCTCATTCAAGTTGCTTACAATTGGGAGACAATACACCCGTAACGTAATCCTGACGTACACAAATTGTCTGTTTGAATGATACAGCACAATGCAATACTATACTATACTAAACTAAACTAAACTATAAGTACTATACATTTTATTGCACAAAGAAATACAGTACCTCGTGTCCAGCCTTCAGTAATGCATCAACAACCCCCTTCCCGAGTATATTGTGGCTACGGGATGGCATTGGGACTATGCAAAGTATCTTGTAGCCGCAAGTAGTCGATAGTAGCGACAAAGTAGCCGAAAACAGCAGTACGCTGAGCTTCATCACTGTAGCTGAAAGTTAAGTGAACGGTTTAATTTCAAGTTATTACTTTTTTGTATGGTACCTTCACGGATTCTTTGAAGGATATGATTCGTAACGAAGGTGACTTAAACTGCCTAGGGGCCCCGCATCGGCAAGGAGCCCCGCATCCAGAGTATTTTTTGAAAATGTTTCTTAGAGTGAAAAGAGGAGTAGGCGCTTGCCTGGGCGTGGCGTTGACGAGAGCCCTTCTATAGTCCACGCGAGCGGAGCCGCGGGCATAGCAGCTAGTTTCTAATAAAATAAGGTTCATAATTTATACGGTTTCTAATTATCTTGTAATCGATAAGGTTTTTTCGCATATACCTTTATTTTTAATTCGGTCGATAACCTCGAGCAAAAAAACTCATTGTATTGTGGAAGATAAAACTGGTTATTTATGTATATCTAAATATCTGCTTAATTGCGCTAAGTGGAATAATAAAGTTTCATTTCAAAACAAAACTAAAAGTTGTCTTAATTTAACATACCATACCATAATATAAACCTACTGAAGGAGAAAGTTAGAAACAACAATCTCAGAAACTTAATATATGGTAATAGATTTATTTTTCCAAAATGTAACAACATGTATATAACAGGTATATATTGCCTAAACTTGTAAATGGTCTGCCAAATGATGTACAAAATAATTATATAACACAGCCTAAATACAAAAAGCAATAAAAAAAATATCTGCTATAACGCCAGGATAATGACTATATTTTATAAATCTGAAAAGTACTTTAGTTATATGTCTGTATATGCCATAATCTGTAAAAGTAGATAACTTACTGTTGCGAACTCGTCTTCTACAGATAAACCTCAATTTTCGTTTAGTTAGAAGACTAGAAATTTAAGATTTATCTGTATTGTTTTTGACTCAGAAGAACGAATGGATTATTCTTCTGAGGTTTTTGATCAATAAAATATAAAACAAAATGAAACTCACCTGTTCTATTTTCTAACTCACTTATTTCACTTTAAAATGTCGTAGATATTTATAACTTTATTATATTACGTTTCAGAAGTCAGTCAGTTACGTTTCAGACGTTCAATTATATCTCGGAGTATATACGATTAGGTTAGGTTTATACAAAATGTTAAGGTAGTCGCTCACGTATTGGGTAAACACCAAAGATAATATATTACTAGGTAATAAATACTAGATGGCGCAAGTAGTTTAAAAATAGTCTTATTTTTTTCTAATTTGATACTATAAAGTGAATTTAATAAATAGAAATGATATAAAAGAAACAAAACAAAACCAGTAGAAAAATCCATTACACTAGGGCGTTGTACCCAGAAGGCTCCAACCTTCTCAGGTGTATGGCCAAGCCTTGGGCCAAGTTAATGCGCTGGCGGAGGTACTGACAAGCCTCGTCACCTTAACCCATACTTTGGTAGTAATCTAGGGGACCCGCGAAATAGATATTTATACAAAAATAGTGCCAAAATAAATTCTTATATTTTTTCCTACTACTAGCGCCATCTAGTGTTTCTCAGCACGTGAGCAAAGAATACTAAATGACTGTAACGTCGCGTCGGAGTCATCAATTTAGAGGTTCATTAAATTGTCCTAAGATAACGTCCGGGTGTGTCTATATTGTGAGATGAGAGGAAACCGCGTGATGCTAGTCACTTATGTTTATTGCATCATATGTAGGTTCGCGGCTTAGAATACGACCACCCCTATCTTTCCCGTGGGTGTCGTCAAATCGACTAAGGTATTGCACTAAGAACGGGTAGCAGCGTTTTCCGGTGTGTGTATGTTAAGATCATTGCTGCGATCACCAATCCGCCCGCCAAGCGTGGTGATTATGGCAAATATCTGACATTTTATCACTGTAACAATTACTTATTTTAAATTTTACATATTATTTTCCTTCCTCTTTAGTCATTTTATTATAATGAATATGTTTGGGTGATTGTGTATAGGGTAGGCATTATATTTTTAACAAGTAGCAAATTAAAACCTTGTATATGCCTGGACAGGCAGGTTTACGGTGAATCAAGTATATAACAAATTAAGCCGCAAAATGTACCCGTTTTCCATACAATAAAGATATTCTATTCTATTCTATTCTAAAGCCCCCAATGGACATCTAACCAAAAGTGGTATTCTATGACGCCTATGTTCAGCAGTGGACCTATTCTGATGATGATGTACTTAAATGCGCATAGGCACATGCGCGGTACTCGACTAGGTGCCGTGAGTGACAACCTTAATATAATATTTCAGATACGAGTACATACTTGACTTTTATCTGATAGCTTATGTTAAGAAGGCATTTGTTACCATGCTGTGGGTAGATCAACCTAATGTTACCTACTCGTACATTAAAAAAAACAATTCTTTCTCCGTTAAAAAAGGATCTAATCTAACCTTAACCTAATATAGGTACATTTCTTTATCAAATTTGGTACTAAACGCATTATACTTGTCCTTTTGGTTACTCTAAGGTTGACTGGAAGAGATCCCTAAGTGGGATAAGTCCGCCTTTGTACACAGTTTAATTCCTATTTTATTATTGTTGTTGTTGTTATTTTTGGTACAATAAAGCGTTTACATACATACATAAATAGAACCTAATATAAAAGAAAATGCTACTTTTCAGGAGACCAGATAATTTTTAAGGTTCTGTTTTTTTTGTCTTGTGTGCGAGTCGGACTCGCGCCCCGAGGGTTCCGTACCTTGAAAGTTGAAAGGAAACGTAGAAAAAGTTATTTAAGTAGATGTTATTACCACGCAATAAAGTTTCTTTGTCAAGGATTTCTATAAAACTGTGCTAGTTAGAGACATCATTTTATTTTTACTATCCTACCTAATATTATAAATGCGAAAATTTGGATATTTGGATGTTTGTTACTCAATCACGCTTCAACCACTGGACGGATCGTAATGAAGCTTGGCACACATATAGGGGCTTAATCCAATAATCCCCTTGAAGGACTTTTTGTCCAGAAATCCCCTGCCGGTGCTCAAGTTAGGTCCTGGAATAGGACTGATAGTTTTTATCCCGAAAAAATCTTCCATTCTGCCAATAATTTGTGATGTTAAAAGTTTTCCAGGCTGACGATGTCGCGGGCAACAGCTAGTAATATAGAAGAATGGTATTTTTTTTCAGCATTAGTAGTTAGTGCAAAGATAATATATACTAGAGTTAGTGAGATAATCAGATGTGACGGGCGGACAGACAGAGTGCATGTGAATGGTGCATAAGGGTACCGTTTTTATCATTTTGGTAAGGAACCCTAAAAACATTGAATTGTAAAGTAAAAAAATACCATATTAAAAAACATTTATTTGTCTCGAGAAACACATAACTACAGTAGGCGACCTCTGTAGGTTAAGCTCTTTATCTCGGTCCCCCACTCTATAAGAGTACAATAAAAAGACAGTACCTATTGATGATGACATTTTGTTTTAGAATAGGCAACTCGCCACACGAAACTTCTAACTAGCATTGCGTAAGTGGCGAGTGGGGATCTGTTATCAAGATACGAGATATCTACATCTACACTAATATTAAAGAGGAAAGATTTGTATGTATGTAACGAATAAACACAAAAACTTCTGGACCGATTTCAATTTTTCTTTCACCATTAAGAAACGTCATCATATATCATCATATCAGCCCTTTGACGTCCACTGTTGGACATAGGCCTTCCTCAATGAACGCCACCACACCCGGTCCTTCGCCCTCCGCATCCAGCCGCCCCAACTATCCGCTGTAACCCCAAAGTTACTGAAATAAATATTTTTTTTTGTATTTCATTCCAAACCAATAGTCTTACGAAAACCAGCGCTATTTGCGTCTCGGTAACACATACATGAAAGGGTCACCAGCATCAAAAACAGGTTTGTATTACCATGTAAACTTTGCGGCCCACTTAGGAACACCATCTATTATTTCTTTTGTTTTCAAGACGCAAATGCGACTATGTTTGGGCTAATCTCGCTAACTAATTGATTTCGACCCTGTTTTCAAAACTAGTTAGACCGTTTCCCGAATAAATTTTCTATATTTATTACCACGCTATGCTAATAATTTGCAAGGAGTTAACATGTCGGTTTTCATCTTAAATATCAAGAAAGTGATTTAATTGTGTGGTTAACATTGAAACGACTCACCTTGGCCGATTTTTTTAAATTTCGCGTTGTTGTTATGTGAACAATTATCGTAGTATTTTGTTATTAGGTATTGAGCAGTGATTACAAAAAACGTCTGTAGTTAGTATATATTACACATAATATAATAGTAATAATAAAAACTTTATTTTCCCTAATAATTTTATATACAATTATAATTATGAAATGAAATTAATAATAATTTTTCTTATAAACTATGTACAATGCCTTTATTATTTCAAATATCTCTCTCGCGGGTCTGCTGGAAGAAATCTCTCTCAGAGATAAGTTCGCCCTTTGTACTTGTGTTTCTTTTAATGTATTATTTTATCTGTGTGTGTGCAATAAAGAGTTAAATAAATAAATAAATAAATACAATAATAATTAATTAAATTAAGGCAATTGAATAATATCCATTTCGTAATAACATTAATATTAATTCTAATTTAAGTAAGCTTAAATACAGGTAGGTATATACGAGTACATAGTTAATTAAGTTTTATTTTATTTATTTTTCTTTTTTATTGGGGCACCCATTTACGGGTAAAGGTCTCCTCCATGATGCGCCATTGCTTCCTGTCAGCAGCCAGTCTCGTCCATGTCCGCCGTGCCACCTGCACGATGTCGTCGCTCCAGCGTCGCTGGGGCCGCCCGCGGGGCCGGCTACAGTCTCGCGGATACCAATTTAGTACCCTCTCGCTCCATCGTCCGTCTGTTGATCGTGGCACGTGACCTGCCCATCTCCATTTGAGGCTACACGCTAGTTGGGCAGCATCGATAACTTTGGTCTGTTTCCGAATATTTTCATTTCTTTGTCTGTCCCTCAGCGTAATGCCCAGCATGCTCCACACATAATATATGTAACTTATATGCTAACTTCACACCAAACCATTGCAGGACTGGACTGGACTCTGGTCAAATCTATTCAACCGAGTTCTCTAAAGGAACTTCATCATCAGGTTATTTTTGTCTCCACTGCAGAAGCACAACCCTCTCATCTGCCGGAGACAGAGGATTTAGCCTACACTCCCCGGGCTCTCCAGACGGGTTGGGGAGGCCTGATTGATGTTTTATAATGTATTCCCTCAGTCGCCTTGTACGACATCCACGGGAAGAGTTGGAGTGGTCCTATTCTACTCTACCGGAAACCACACGGCAATAAAGGAACTTGTGTAGGAGGAAACAATGTCAGGTCAAATCAAATCCGCGGGACCAGGGGCGTACTCAGTAAGTACTACTATAAATACTTGGAATGTTTACAAGTACATTACAAGTAGTACCTAGCTACTAGGTACTACTTGTAAACATTCACATTGGCAGAGATAACGATCACCACTCCCTTTCTCTAGCTATTTTAGCGATGTTCAGCTGTAATGGCGATGCTTGAAAAGCTCGTTTTGTGCACGCATCACGTAAAAACTACTGAACCGATTCTGATGGATTTTTCACAGAAACATAGGGCTTGACTCGGAGTAACATTTAGTCTTTATTTCATCGCAATCGGCTTACTCAATCAATAGTTATAGGAATTAAGATAACATGTGTACTATATGCAATATCAAATGAGGTATAATTATATTGTTCGAGGCAATTCAGATAGGACTACATTTGGAGCTGTAGTGGGAGTGGAAGCGGGGCGGGGGGGGGGGGGGGGGGGGGGGGAGCAGGACCGGGAGTGGGCGGGGGCCGTCGAAATAGGGGTAAGAGGAGTCGTAGTCGAAGTCGGATTGAAAGTGGACGAAGCCGCGGGCACAGCTAATTTAAAAATAGAAACTCATTGTACCAGCACCTGATTCTTAACTTGTCTCATGTAAACAGATCCTAAATAATATGTTCTTGAAAGAAATTAGTGTGTCTAGAATCACGTATGTTGATCGTAACTTATCTAATCTGATTTAAAAAAAAAATATTGTGCATGTCACGGTCAACAATTTATTTTTATGTTGTAATTATAATCAGTGTATGGTCTGATCAACAAATTTAGTTAGACACGTTCGTGGACAGTACGTCAATAGACGTCATACCGGTGGTACGTGTAGGGACGTCTCATTGATTAGTCATCTAGAGCCGTATCACAAACTTACCTCACTTGGGCTGTGTTGAACTGATTTAATCAACTATATTTTCAAGTAGGTAGCTGTTCCCGCGGCTCCGCTCGCGTGGACTACTAATCCGATCCGACGCCCACACCCAGTCCTAGTCCCACTCCCACTCCCATTATCCTACGCCCACTACACATCCAAATCTAGTCCTAGAGTCTTAACTCATCGCAATCTGAATTACACCGAACATTATAAATATACTTCTTTGTTATACTGTATACCAACGAATGTATTTGAAAACTAAAAAATCCTATAACTTTTAATTGAGTAAAACGAAATTAGTTATAAATTATAGAATTTCTTTATTGCACATAAATTAAGAATAACAATAAAAATAGGTGTTGATTTTTCCAAAGTGTTCAAGGGCTTAAAGCGATTTCTTCCAGGCAACCTTTCAGAAGAAAAATAAAAAAGACATAGCGACAGAGTATTGCAGGTAAAAGAAAAGAAATTTATATTTTTAAAAATACTACCCAATTAAAGGAGAATGCCCAAAATTGTACGGGAGTTTGCCCTTGAACTTTGAACCTTGTGTCTGGATCAAATTGTCGTCAAAATACAGGCAAAATACTAAGGATTATTATAAAAAGAAAATCGGCTGAGTGGCTATGTAAAAAACTGATTTGCTTCATACTGTGTTCCAATCCAATAAAATAAATACGAGTATATGCCTACTAATTTTTATTAAACCTTTACCTTACCTTCTTATTTATTTGGTTCTCTGCCAGTCAAGTTTAAGTTTAACTTTGAAGGCGTTGTCGATGCTTTATTCTTATTGCATTGTCTATGCTTCAAAGTCCACGCAAGCTGAGTTAGAACGAAGTTACCGGCATTAACTAGTCATTATCAATATTTTCCTGTTACTCAAGGCTAGTAAAGCTTGATGTATACTGAAGCGAAGAGCGGCGCGAGGTAGCGCTGTGACAGAGTATGTTAGAATTTAAGGTAAGATAAATCTCAAATCTTAAAATTAATTAATGACACAGTAGATACAGAAACCCAGATATCAATTTAAATTATTTTATTTTTGATTAAATCTATTCCATCTAACTGAATTTGTTCGAAGATATTGTGACTAAATAAGTAAGTTAAATTTCTGATAACTAGATCTATAGGATTTTTTTTATAATTCTTATATACATAGACACCATGATTTTAAATGTAAGTACTACGTACATTTAGATTGTTATCTGATAAATAAAAACGTAAACTTCGCCTTCGACATTTAATATATGTGCAAAAAAAATTGGGGGTCTAGGGATAAGTAATAGAACACATTCGATCATTTTTGGAATTTTTGTCTGTTTTGGCAGTCAGTTAGGACTACATTTGGAGCTGTAGTGGGCGTAAGAGTGGGTGTGGGCGTGGACGTCGGGATCGGGGTCATAGTCGTAGTCGGATTGAGAGTGAGTAGTCCACGCGAGCGGACAGCTAGTAGGGAAATAATAAAAAAACCTCAACATCAATAGTTCAACCAATGTTAAACAATGCTAATTAAACTAAAATACAAGTGACTTCCCACTGATGCGCTGTTGTTGCCTTTTTGTGACTTGCACTACCTGCATATGTGTGTGTCATCTTAACTCTTGCTGTGGTTTGTCTAATATTAGCAGAATCACATTTTCATTTTGTGATAAGGTTTTCTATCATCTGTAGAGTGGATACGTAGCCTTGGTTAACAACCTATGTAATTAAACAGGTTTAAGATAGGTACGGACCGAATTATAAGACCATCAGAAAACATGTGACAGTTATTTAATAGCTCTAATACCTCACCGCAACTCATTCGCCGAAGTCCTTTAACACCAGTACCCCCACTGTACCGCTGTCATAAAAAAATACAAACTCGTCATTGTAGTTACTGAAAGCTACCTCCTTGCACTGCCTTCATATGCAGCTTCGGCGGCATTGCCGCGCCGCGTGCCGCGCTGGTGTGAGTGTCATCTTAAAACCTTGTTGTGATTTGTCTAATATTAGCAGATTACATATTAACTCTGATGATACAGTGTTGTCCCACCGGCGGTGTGGTGACGACGTGTTGACTACACTCGCGTGTGTATTCTCGTGTTATCTAAAATTGTTATCAATTTATAAAAGGTTAAGATATTTGCAATTTGTGATGACTTGTGGAAAGTGTTAAAGTAAAATTATCAGTGATTGTTTTTTATTTATAGTACAAGTAGGTAATTTTGGATAAATAAATGTTATTTAAGTACTATAGTTTATACAGGTGTTAAAATAAATAGATCAGCTGGATAACGGGTTATTTATATCATCGTGAGTACAACAAAATCAGGATGGGAAGCAAAAGCAATAAATATACTTATATATAAATTGATAATAAAAATTTATATACTAAATAAAAAAAAACTCCACATTTAATAGCTTTGAAACACACAGCAGGTAGTTTTATTAATTACATATAATTAAAACATATATGAAAAAACAAATAAAAATAATAATCATAAATAAATAAAGGTTCCAAATTTAAAACTTTTGACAAATACGTGAGGTGATTAATGCTCACGCCTTGGTTCCAGAGGGGTAGATAGAGACGATGTATTGTCGCAAAGCGACTTACGTTCTCCCGTGTTATGCTCCATGATAAGTGATAAACAGTACAAAATGTGAAATTGTCGCTTTGAGAAATTTCTGCCAGTCGACCAGTGAAAGAGAAAAGTTTGATTGAAGGCAGACAAATGTGCATATACAATAACTAATTTCCCTTAGTAATCTTAATAAATGAAAATATACTTACTCATGTGTATAAATAACTAAATCAGACAAATAACTTAATTTACAATATGAGTATAAAATACAAGCAAGCAAAAATTAACAAATATGAAACACTTAGTAATCTAGTATTTTCCTAAAGTAAAAAAAGCCTAATTCCATCTAAAACAAATCAGCATCTAAATGTAGTTTTTAAACTGCTTCAGCAGTAGTTACCGAGTTAACCTAGCACAAACTACCAATGCCGTGTGGTTTCCGGTAGAGTAGAATAGGACCACTCCAACTCTTCCCGTGGATGTCGTACAAGGCGACTAAGGGAATACATTATAAAACATCAATCAGGCCTCCCCACCCCGTCTGGCCAGCGCGGGGAGTGTAGGCCAAATCCTCCGTCTGTCTCCGGCAGATGATAGAGGGTAGTGCTCCTGCAGTGGAAACAAAAATAACCTAATCATGAAAATGATGAAACTAACAAACGTCCTACGGTGGCAACGCACTGGTTGCCCATGCAATGCACGCAGCGCAAACCAAACATGCCGCATGTATCGGCGACAGCGACCTCTTATCTTCATGCAAGCGGTCTGTTTGCAATTGCAGCCACAATTGTGCACTTGATTCTCGGCAGGGGATTTCTGGACAAAAATTCCAGATATCCCCTTAAGGGGATTTTTAGCAGGGGATTATTGGAATAAGCCATTTATAGGTGTTTGTATAATTTGATTTAAGTATTGGTGCATAAAAAAAATTCAATATCGAAGTTGTTCAGGAGTACGTCTGCCTAGTTTACAGTGCCTTTGGGTAAGAACAATTTCGATGCACCGGGAACGTATGCCTTTGGTGGTACCGGGAGTCCCTCGAGCTGTGCCAGAGATGGCCACCGCGGGGTTTTAGCTGGTTAGATCCCGGCACAATTCACTGACTCATGCCCCTCGAGGCGAGTGTCTATGCGTGGCGTTTCCCCGCGTCAAAAAAAAAGGAAAAATTTCGATAAGCTGTCAGAAGAAACTAGTTAGACTGGCCAGCGTTTCGGAAACTGAGTCAAGTATTCACTTCAACTATTCGCAACTTTAATCAGTAGTACTATTCTGTAAAATACAAACTCCAAGCGAGTCTCACTCGAGTGACTTCACTCACTTTGACACCTAATTCACTGGTGATTCTGTAAACATTCTAAAGCACTCTCGACGTGAAGTGAACAAAGAACTCACTTCACGTCGACAGTGCTCTATAATGTTTACAGAATACCAATGGATTAGGTTTTGGAATGAGTGCGTCCTGTCTGTCATGACCCAAGGTGCAGAAACGTGAACACTGACGGTGGGCTTGATACACAAGTGTCAAGTCACTCCGAGAGCTATGGAGAGGACTATGCTCAGGGTGTCTTTGAAGGATATGATTCGTAATGAGGAAATCCGACGAAAGTGACCGATATAGCCGTAAGAATTATCAAACTGAAGCGGCAGTGGGCGGGACACATTTGTCTCAAAACCAACGGCCGTTGGGGCATTCCCGCCTCCTCATCATTCATCATCAGGTTATTTTTGTCTCCACTGCAGGAGCACAACCCTCTCTCATCTGCCGGAGACAGACGGAGGATTTGGCCTACACTCCCCGCGCTGGCCAGACTGGTTGGGGAGGCCTGACTGATGTTTTATAATGTATTCCCTTAGTCGCCTTGTACGACATCCACATCATGGTTCCTCTCCTCATCATTGGGGCAGAGGAATTCTGGAGTGAAGACCGCGGATCGACACGCGCAAGGTGGGACGCCCCGCCGCCAGATGGACCGACGACCTGAGGAAGGCAGCCGGAAGCGGTATTTGATTTGATGGTATAAAAATATTATACAAACTTCTCTCTGTGTTTCAGCTACAGCCATGAAGCACAATCTACTACTGCTTGCGGCTTCTCTGTCGCTACTATCGGCTACTTGCGGTTACAAGATACTATGTATCTTCCCAGTCCCCTCTCGAAGTCACAACTCACTAGGGAAGGGGATTGTGGACTCGTTGTTGAAGGCTGGACATGAGGTACAATCCTTTCAACCCTATAAATAATTTAATATACATACCTTGTCTAATCCCAGACTAGGATTTTCTCATGTATGATAGGAATAAACCAAGGATAGAATAAATTTTATTTTATTTTTTATAAATTCACAAGAACATAAACGGTAATGTACAAATACTGTTAACAAATGTTTGTGTTATAGATAGGTTTATACATTCCAACAACACGTTCCACATGTATGTAACATCAAATTAGTCGCCCAAAATTAAATGCCTGACTACGCCTGGTTCAATAGTGAAATAATTTATTTTCTAAATTTAGGTAAATTAATATAACATCCCAAATATAACATCCAGACCGGGACTAATTTGTATAATTGTAAAAACTTGTCTGTCTCTGGTGGAAATTGAACCCATGTCCTCTGCAAGCCAACGAGGAGGTCAAATACTGGTAGTACCACGAGGGACAAGGGTCAATGGCTAATTCTCATCGCCACGATTCTCATCGTCACCTTCGTGGTAAATTCTATTTTTTGCTTATATGAACTATTTTTGTAAACATTCTAATAGCGCTTGATAATACGAGTATATTTATAAGTAAATTAATCAAATCGTGAGTCTCGGTTGGAAGTAATAATGTTTTGAAGTTCTAGATGCCACGAAAGTGACGCGATGATCCACGAAAGTGACGTAGTAACTTTACAGCCATTATTTTCTTAGATTTGACTACTGGTTATGAGACTAAATGTTCATGAAATAACAACTTAATCTTATTTTCATAATTAAACAGGCAAATACAATTCAATACCTACGCAAACAGAATTACCAGTTCGGTCCTAGGTTCGGTCATCCTACGAAATAGGTTCTTAATATTACTGATGCAGGTGGAAGTGGAGTAGTTTTAGGCAGAAGTTGACGTCAAAAAGAGAATAATGTATTCCAATTTTGAAAATAAATATTTTGATTTGATTTTGATGTGATATGTCAATTAAAACTACACAATTTTAGTGAAAAGTTTTTATTATGGAACATTATTAACGTAGGTAACAAATAGGAACTTTACTGTGGTTTTATTAATCAGGTACTTATATTTCGGAGGATAGTTTTACTCTAAAAAACCCTCTTTATACATGTGTTAACACAATAACATACTTACATAGTAACAAAAAACTGAAATAAAGTATCTAAACTTATAACAATTGTGCATAATTTGAGTATACTTTAATTGAAATATCGCAGGTAATTTGTGACATTCAGAAATAATCAGTCTCCGGTGTTAAAAAATAATCAAAAACTTCACCTAATTGGTTGTAATATAAACTTTTTCCTTATGATGAATCATATAAGTCTTTAGAACTGAGATTATGTACTACTTTTAGTCTGAGCTTTAGAAAGTCTTAATCTCTCAAAAAATAAAAACGAAACGTTACACGTAGTTAGATAGCACTTTTCCTTTTCAAAAACAAAAACGTTATTCTATAAAAAAAATCTCATAACAAGAAGACGGTAACCTCTTCGAACAATAAAAGAAAATATCAGAACGTTAGTTTTTGCGTAAATTAAGTATATTGTAACTCGAATCTGGATCATCATCAGACCAGAAGCTACGTTGATGTTGAGGGTATTACCAGCTTGGTTCGTAAGGACCGGTGACGACCTCCGTGGCGGAACGGGTAGCTCTCGGACTGCCACGCCGGAGGTTGCGGGTTCGATTCCCGCTAGAGGCCTAAGTTCGAATGATGAATATGAATGTTTGTATCTAGTAACCATACCACAGGCTCTGCCTAGTTTGGGACTGGATAATTGGTGTGAGTGTTTGAGATATTTATTTATTTATACCATAAAAACAACATTAATGTACTTACTTACTTTAATTAGTACCTACCCATACTTCATGTCTAATTAGTTATCTATTAATAGTGTAGTTGTTAATTTATCATGTATGGTTACAACAAATAAATATACTTACTTATACTTATGTATTCAAAACACTATTTACCACATCAAGCTAGTTGATTTTGTGAATACGTATACACCAGTCGCTATATTTCCAAATAAAACAATGCAAAAAATCACTTTCGTGGCAAAAAATCACCTTCGTGGATAAAACGCCACGAAGGTGATGCCACGAAGGTGACGAAAATATCCATTTTTTATAAATTCCTGCAAAGTTTAGGTGTAACGTTTTAAATCAAATACTACATAAATATCTCGAACATTTTGGAGTTTCGATGAGCTAACTTTAATTTCAATTACTAAAATACAATGCGCAAATATGTTGTCCACGCAAGTGATCGGTACACCTACGAATAAATATAAACTTATCAATAATTTTTACTCACGGAACGATGAGTCGCTCGTCCCATTTCTGCGAAGTAGGAACACGACTGACGATGACCGAATCGAACTCTGTGATTAGTTGCTGCTGTTGTGTTCAACAGCAAGCCTTTATTACTACTCAAATCTAAAGTACCTAAAATCGTGTGACCGACACATATTGTGTTTCCAATTCAAAATAATGATGAAATGATTTTTTTTACACTATTGTATGTAAAGTGTATTTAATTACGGTGACTTTAGTATATATAACATACAAATATACTGAAATTTGGTAAAGCAGTAACCAAATGTTTTACTGCAACGGGAAGTGTGACACGATGAGAACACGAAAAATGGCCCCGTTTTTGATCGTTCATGTTAATTATTTATATTATTTTTGCTTCTATTAAGACAAGTTTTATTTATTTTGTGACCTAATAGATGTTTTATAATCCGATCCACAAGTTATGTTTTTAACTTATACTGTTTAGGAGATATAACTGTGTGACCATAAAAATTGAGTGTCAATGAGAATTACCCCAATATGGGACTAGCTTTTCGCTTTGTCCACCGTTACTCGATTTTCCGGTGGGAACCCCGTATTTTACCATAAAAACTTGGGGTGGTTGTGTAAAAAAACCTATATAATGTTATTTGAGAAACCTCTATTGCCGTGCGGTTCCCGGCTTATTACTGATCACCAAGCCGCCTGCCAAGCGTGGTGATTAAGGCCAATTCCCCTACCAAGAGAGGCATTCTATTGGTGAGGCCTATGTTCTTAGTTTAAGTAATTTATTAGGTAAGTATACACAACGGATTACAGCCGTAATAAGTAATACACATAAATCAACGATCTCTATGTACTACTAGAAGAAGATTTCCAAAGCTACAAGTAAATAGTGTCAATATTTAGTAAATAATTAAATGTTCTGCGTAGTAACTGCACAAGTGTCAAAGTGAATGTGAACGAGTTGCGGCTCAGTTGCGTGGAACAGAGCGATTGTTTAGAGCGCTCCATCTAGTAAGTACATAGAGATCGTTGACATAAAATTGTCGACCACAATATCATATCCACAATCAAAACGTCGTTTTGATTGTGGATATGATATGGTATGTGATATCTAAGAGTACTGTGCGTTACGTTGGAAGTTGACCTCACCTCACCACACCTCATTCCCCGAAGCCATTATATTGGTGCCTCACTGTAGGTATGTGGCGCCTTTTGCCCCCGCCAGTGATATGTCTATGATAAGCAATGGTTTTTTTTTATTCCAGATTACATGGGCGACTCCTTACGACCAGAAGCCTGCTAATAATCTTAAGTTTATCGATGTCAGCGCTACGAGAGCTCTAATTGAGGGTGAGATGAAATAAATATTGCATATATACATACACTTGTCTAATCCCAAACTTTGATTTTCTCCTGTGCTATGGAAATTAAAGAAGAATTGGACAGTTCACAAATATAACACCCAAAATTGTACAAAGTTGCCTGTCCCTGGTGGGAACCTACAACCTCTGGCGCTGGAGTCCAATAACCAAGCCACCAGGTCAACGAGGCGGTACGACAACGACATTGTATGTTACATATTGCATAACACTAACAAAATACTTAATTTTTTTACAAATGTGAAGACCGTAGATGGTCACTGCTGGACTTGTCCACTTGTCGACGTCCCTAATGTTCGCCAGTATACCGGCTTCTCCACCTGTCTTATTCAAGTCGCTCTCTGATACCCTTTTTCGTCTGTGGGTATAGTGTAAAATTGATGGCAGCCGTCGGTTCTGTAATCTCCCTTTGAAAATATCTGATAATTTCTTTAAACTTTCAGGCGTGGACATGACAACCAGAAAGCACGATACGAACTTTGCAAGAAACATGGGTAGAAACATTAGTACGATAGTAATTAACACCAAAGAGATACGAGATGCTCTGGTGAACACGCAGTTCGATGCTGTTGTCACTGAGTGGTTCTTTTCGGACACTGATGCTGGGTAAGTCTTATTTACTCGTATATCATTCAATTTGGGATGTCCTCAAAAAGGCTGAGATCCGCAGTGAGAAGACTAATAGGAGATGCATGAAAAGGTTAATGAATATGAGTGAGGCTAGTGATGTGTGTCGGGATTGCCCAAAGTGGCAATCCATCGTCTCTGCCTACCCCTCTGGGGCCAAGGCGTGAGCATTATGTATGTTTAAATTTATTTAGGACTGCCAACTAGATAGGAATACACTGTTAATTGCTATTCAATAAGCATTCTGGTCACGGCACCATTTGTAACCAATGTATTCAATTACGGACATCTTCATATGACTTGGATATTGCAACTCCTGCATACATTTTTCAGGTTCAATTTCACTTTCAAGACCTGTTTTCTGATTAATAAAAATATCGGACTGTTAGTCACAAAGTGTTACGACGATAGTCCGACGAAGAACTAAGGTCAATGACATAGCCGAAAGTATTAGCAAGTTGCAGTAGACGGTCGCACCTATCGCAGAAATACACCGTTGGGGTAGACGAGTTCTAGAATGGAGACCCCGGTCCGGTACACGTAGCGATAACGTTGGATGCCCCGCTGCCTGGAGTACCGACGACTTAAAAATTGTGGCGTGTTTCATTTTGAAGAGTTTCAAGTATACCTGGCTAATTCTCATCGCCACGATTCTCATCGTCACCTTCGTGGTAAATTCTATTTTTTGCTTACATAAACTATTTTTATAAAAAATCTAATAGCGCTTGATAATACGAGTAAATTTATAAGTAAATTAATCAAATCGTGAGTCTCGGTTGGAAGTAATAATGTTTTGAAGTTCTAGATGCCACGAAAGTGACGCGATGATCCACGAAAGTGACTCAGTAACTTTACAGCCATTATTTTCTCAGAATTGACTACTGGTTATGAGACTAAATGTTCATGAAATAACAACTTAATCTTATTTTCATAATTAAACAGGCAAATACATGATATTCAATCAAGCGCAGAGAGAGTTACCAGTTCGGTCCTAGGTTCGGTCATCCTACGAAATAGGTTCCTATTATTACTGATATGCTATGTCAATTAAAACTACATAATTTTAGTGAAAAGTTCTTATTATGGAACATTATTAACGTAGGAAATAAATAGAAACTTTACTGTGGTTTTATTAATCAGGTACTTATATTTCGGAGGATAGTTATACTCTAAAATACCCTCTTTATACATGTGATAACATAATAACATACCTGATGTATCTAAACTTATAACAATTGTGCATAATTTGAGTATACTTTAATTGTAATATCACTGGTAATTTGTGACATTCACAAATAATCAGTCTCCGGTGATAAAAAATAATGAAAAACTTAACCTAATTGGTTGTAATATAAACTATTTCCTAATAATGAATCAAACAAGTCTTTAGAACTTAGATTATATACTACTTTTAGTCTGAACTTAAGAAAGGCTAAATCTCTCAAAAAATAAAAACGAAACGTTACACGTTGTTAGGCAGCACTTTTCCTTTTCAAAAACAAAAACATTATTCTATAAAAAAAATCTCATTACAAGAAGACGGTAAAATCTTCGAACAATAAAAGAAAATATCAGAACGTTAGTTTTTGCGTAAATCAAATATATTGTAACTCGAATCATCATCATCAGACCAGAAGCTACGTTGGTGTTGAGGGTTCATTTTTACCATCTTGGTTCGAAACCCTAAAAACAACGTTAATATACTTACTTACTTTAATTAGTACCTACCCATACTTCATGTTTAATTAGTTATCTATTAATAGTGTAGTTGTTAATTTATCATGTAAATATACTTACTTATGTATTCAAAACACATAAAACTAGTTGATTTTGTAAATACGTATACACCAGTCGCTATATTTCGAAATAAAACAATGCAAAAAATCTAATTTTTGAAGTGTGATGCCACAAAGGTGACGAAAATATCCCTTTTTTATAAATTCCTGCAAAGTTTAGGTGTATTGTTTTAAATCAAATACTACATAAATATCTCGAACATTTTGGAGTTTCGATGAGCTAACTTTAATTTCCTTTACCAAAATACAATGCACAAATATGTTGTCCACGCAAGTGATCGGTACACCTACGAATAAATATAAACTTACCAATATTTTTTACTCACGGAACGATGAGTCGCTCGTCCCACTTCTGCGAAGCAGGAACACGACTGACGATGAGCGAATCGAACTCTGTGATTAGTTGCTGCTGATGTATTCAACAGCAAGCCTTTATTACTACTCAAATCTTAAGTACCTAAAATCGTGTGACCGACACATATTGTGTTTCCAATTCAAAATAATGACGAAAAGTTTTTTTTTACACCAACGTATGTAAAGTGTATTTAATTACGATGACTTTTGTATATATAACATACAAATACACTGAAATTTGGTAAAGCAGTAACCAAATGTTTTACTGCAACGGGAAGTGTGACACGATGAGAATACGAAAAATGGCCCCGTTTTTGATCGTTCGTGTTAATTATTTATATTATTTTTGCTTCAATTACGGCAAGTTTTATTTATTTTGTGACCAAATAGATGTTTTATCCACCAATCCACAAGTTATGTTTTCAACTTATACTGTTTAGGAAATATAACTGTGTGACCATAAAAATTGAGTGTCAATGAGAAGTACCCACCTAATAAACCTAAATAAAACTGAAGAACAATATGGATTCAATTAGATCGTCTTGAGAATGGGGAAAAATCCCTCAACATTTCTTCAATTGATTGTTTAATATGGATTTCAGTAATATTTAGTTGAAAACAACAGGATCGGGTAGCGTTTATTAGATAAGCCTATACCCAGCAGTGGACGTCAGAAAGTTGATATGATAAATGCAATGTTCCGAGTAGGGGGGAATCTGCTATTTGTGCACACATTCCGATCTGATCGAAGCAACCATTTGACTGATTAATTTACCACGCATTAAATTTCCAGGTACGCAGCCATCCAGCAAGTCCCATGGATCCTCCTTGGAGGCACTAGCATGCATCCATACCATGAGTATCTGGTGGACGAGGTCAGGTCCCTCTCCACCTTACCGTTCACCATGAACAACTACAACTTCCCGATACCAATGAACTTCTGGCAGCGCGTGGTCAACGTTGTAACATTTGGTATGATGTGGAGTGGTATCTGGTAAGTTTGTAAATCTTTCCTGATATTAGCGGTAATCTAAAGCTCTATGTAAAGATAAAGTGTCACATTTTACAAAAAGGTAATATAAAATGCAAAATAGGTACAAAATAGTAGTCATACAAGATACAACATTATGGCCCTGCACGCCTGCACCAGGTAAACCGTATACCGCTTTGGTCCAGAGTTACGTAAGGATTACAACTACCGTCACGTTGGCAATAACGCCGACGAAATGGCAATACAAGTATGCTGTCTCTTTGAGTACTCAGATGGAATTCTCAGGTTCCCAGTTGCCAGCAGGCGCTGATCCAGCCCTCAAAACAGGTTGCTGTCATGGACTAAGGACCGGACTCGCTCACGATCGATACATTGTATTCCTACAAAGAAAACGTTTACAAAATCTATGACGGGGCCAAGACCTTGTACAGTTATAGATCGACGCGGGCAAAGGCACGGGGCGAACACTAGCAAATTAATAGACCTGTAAAGTGTTAGTCCGAACTAAACTTTTTTATTAAGGCATTGGATATAAGATCAGCCTATCGACCTCAATTAGGGTTGTGGGCAATGGGCCCACCGTGCTCGACTAGTAATGTCGACTAGTAATGTCGTTTTCTTCTGGTTCTACTCAAACTGTTATTTAAGCCTCGTGTTATGCTTGTTTTCATTGGCAGTGGGTTAGATATACAGTAAGCCTACGCATTACTAGTAATATTAGTATTAAATCTACGCATCAAAACTATAGGAATCATAATAAATTGGTACAATAGCTCTAGCTATTTGAAAGTTACAGAACATAACTTTATATATGAGATTACAAAGATCAATTTCTCACCTGAACCCTCAAGGAAATTTTTAAGCAACAGAGTTGTATCCAGATGGGTCAAATGCCAGAATCTGTTGTAACTGCCACATCAATAAACATGTTTAAGAACAGACTAGACAATTTCTTACAAGGAAATAATCAAGTAGACTAATGATATGGTATGGTAAGCTGCCTTTCCATTTAAAATAAAATAAATAAACGTAATTCCAGGCTTGGATTACCAGCAACAACCGCGTGGTACGAGCAGAATTTCTCTCCTCTAGCGTCTGCCAGGGGCGTGCCTCTGCCGCCCTTCCAGGAGGCCCTCAGCAATATTTCCATCTTCTTCGTCAACACTCACCCCTCAATAACGCCTGCACAGAGCCTCCCGCCGAACGTTATTAATATCGGCGGGTATCATATTGACGACGCCAGGGCGCCTTTACCCAAGGTAAGGTTAACCTCTTACCAGATAGATACATTTTTCATCTAATATTTCCTTCCTGAAATATTTCAGGAACACTGAACGCACTACTTTTCTGCCTTTTTTATAGTTGGAAGAATCAAGCTAAAGTTAACCTTGTAAAACATTTTTTTTCTCCAGGACATACAAGACCTTCTCGATTCCTCGACGCAAGGCGTCGTCTACTTCAGCATGGGGTCTGTCCTTAAGTCTTCAGCGCTCCCCGAGCATACAAGAAACGACCTGATCAAGATTCTAGGAGAGATTCCCTACACGGTGCTATGGAAATTCGAAGAGGATATTAAGGCGTTGCCGAAGAATGTCCACATCAGGTCGTGGTGGCCTCAAGCTAGTATTTTAGGTAAATATCTCCAGTTTGAATGTTTATTCGCCTGTCCTATATTTCTTCATTTAATGGACTCGAGCTTAGGGCCGTGATTGGTAAAGAAACGTTTTACTTCCTCTTTCATAATGCGAACTGTAGTGCTATTCTGTACAATACAAACTCACTTGCGAGTCCCACTCAAGTTATTTATTTTACTTACTTCAAAACCTAATCCATTGGTAATTCTGTAAACATTCTAGAGCACTGTCGACGTGAAGTGAGTTCTTTGTTCACTTCACGTCGACAGTGCTCTAGAATGTTTACAGAATTACCAATGGATTAGGTTTCAAAATAAGTGAAGTCACTCGAGTGAGACTCGCACGTGAGTTTGTATTTTACAGAATAGCACTACTGCTAACGAATGAAACTCCATGCCAGCTTCGGTATTTCCAGGAAGAGTGAATAGACATCTTCTGGGTAAGCGCGCTCCACCTTAGGCCTCATCGTCACTTACCATCAGGTGTGATTGAGTCGGAAGGGTAAACCCATCAGGAATAAAGAAAAATTGGGAGAAATGTGTTCCCCAGCAGGCCTGTCTCACCTGACTTTAGGTGTAATCGGTCAATCGGGGCTAATCGGTGAGGTGCGCTATAGTGAGAGCGGTGTGACACATTTGAGTTTACCACAGGTTCTACCCTTGTCCCAACAAACAGGAGAATATCCTAGTTTGCGAATAGACAAGTGGACATATGTATCTTTTCTACCTTATATACTAAAGCAAAGATAATAATATTACGACTTAATGTGAGAAAGATACGACTGTCTTGTACCAAGGGTACGATATCATCATCAGTCGTAATACGTTCACTGCCGAACGTAAGCCTCCCCAATACAATGACACTTTTGTTAAGCTACCATTGGGGGATTTGCCATAAACACCACGCTTGTCAGGCGGATTGGTGATCGGAGTAATGATCTTAATATACCGTAATATTCGTTTGGGGGTGGCCCTTTTCTAAACAGGGAATCACACGGCTGATACAAGGGTACCATATATATATACAATGAAGTATTTATTTATTTATACAAATTCTGGTCTAGTCAGCGAAGCAGACGTTGTTTATGTGATCAATAGGACTGTGATTCAAGGTTTTTAAAGGAATTCATTAATGAGACACTTATATAAACTGACGTTTCCATTACAGCCCATCCAAATGTCAAAGTGTTCATCACTCACGGCGGCCTCCTCAGCACGTTAGAGGCTGTACACTACGGCGTGCCGTTGCTGGCCGTGCCAGTGTTTGCCGACCAGCCGACTAACGCAGACCGCGCAGTTAGGAACGGCTTTGCGCAAAAGGTGACGTACTCACCAGACATGGGACCGCAGCTAAAGGTTGCCTTGAAGGAAATGCTCGATAACGACAGGTGAGGAGGAGGACTTTACCATGATCACAATTCTGATTGATAATAATGAATGTCGCGTTGAAGGAGTTGTTTGAAAAGGACAGGTGATAATCGGTCGAATTCTTACTTATCACTAGCTGTGCCTGCGGCTCCGCTCGCGTGGACTACAGGATCCGCTCCCATTCCAGTCCCGCTCCCTCTACCTGTCCCACTTCCACTCCCACTCAGACTCCATACTAATCCCACTCTCACTCGCACGCCCACGCCTACGACAACTCCAAATACCTATGCTGTGCCCGCGGCTCCGCTCGCGTGGACTACAGAATTAAATAAAGTTGAAAATTATTAAGTGTTAATTCCCTTCCCTCTCGAGGCTAACGGTCCTGGCAGAATATCAGCGTCGTACCGCTAGGCTGCGACATTATGCTGAGTGCGGGCCCTTTCTGCAGCACAGCACTACACACACTGTTACTGTTTCATTGTTATGTTTGTTTGCTGTACTTCTGTACCAATATGTGACCTATCTGTAACATTGTATTTTGTGCTGTGTTTAAGAATAAATGAATTATCTATCTATCCATAATCGTGGGTAAGTTAAAGAGTCTCCTAGGGAGTTGCTAGAACATTGCTTCAATCTGATCCATTATCACAATTGTTTTACGCTGTTGGCTCTAAATATATTAACTACATATATGTATGTATGTGTACCTTAAACCTTAGTGTTGGCAACATTAATAATAAATATTTTTAATGGCAACACTAAAATAGTAGATGTCAAAATTTACCACCTAAGTACTTCCCTTCTCGCCGCTCTCTCTGTACCGACAAGTGCTTAATAAAAGTTTTCATACAATTTGGCAATTATTTATTCAAAACAGTCCACTCAGCTGCAGAACCCAACAAATGGTCCTTCGAGCCGGATATGAACCAGAGACCTACGGATTCACTTAGTCTAGCAATATGAGAGTCTGGTTTTAATTTTGATTGTAATGCGGTAATAAATAATTGCTAACAAAAATTTATATTTTTTGTTCAATTCACATGATTCATATAAGTATAGGTTATAAAAGCTATGTATAACCTTATGACAATCGACTCAATATTTCTTTTCCAGCTACTACAAGAGAGCGAAGTTTCTGTCAAAGATCTTCAACGCCCGACCTGAGCCGCCCTCTAAGCTCATCTCATTCTACGTAGAACTCGCTATAGAGTCTAAAGGTAACATATGTATTATATACATATATACACAGATACAATAATAATATGGTTTACATTAATACATCCTTATTTTCGCACCTCATAAGTCACCTCAAAGTTTTTACCTTCATGACTGACACTAATTGGTTACTTATTAAGAGATGACTCATAAAAAATAGCGATAGTCTTCCTTCACGGTAAGACCTTTAGGTGATTATAACCTTAGCTTACATTAGTACGAAACAAAAAAGGGATACCTATACCATATATTATCTTTGCCTATACCAAATAGTGACATTTTCGTCATTGGAAGTAAAGATAAATATATTACTAGGTAGTCATTTGAAGCTCACTGCTTCTCCATGAAGGAACCATTTGACCCTCGTTTGCACGGTGGCTTGGTCTTTAGACTCGAACGCTACAGTGGGTTCGATTCCCATTCGATTCTATTTTATCGCACAGGAGAATATCCTAGTTTAGGATTGGACAAGTGTATGTATATAAAATATTTATTTATTTGACGAATTTCTCACTTTCTCATTTTCATTTGTATTCTGTACAGTAAGTGTTCGAGGTTAAACGAAACACGTTAATTAAAATGCATGAAAAATATTATTATAAGTAAATTGAATAAAATCGAAATACGTTAACAGAAAAAAACAAAACACGGGAATGACATTTAAAAGAAAAAATAAAAAGAATGAAATCTTCTTTGACAGTCAGCCTTACGCCCAGCTAAAACAAACTGCACCTTACGCTGAGGTAATACAATTTCAATTGTATGGTTACATTGCAATGGATTTGTAAAACTACAAACAGACAGTACATATTTCATGGTAATAAAAATATACAATCACCTCCCTGAAAAACTAAAACAAATTGATGCAGACAAACTTTTCCAACAAGCCTTAGAAAAAACTACTGATATTGAAATGTTATTACACAGCTGACAAAATGTTAGAATGAAATTAGTTTAAAATAAAATTAATCTCATCATTGTTTTTGCCATACCGACAAGGTCAATCATGTTAGATCTAAAATAAATATTCTAATACCTATAACTCTTGACTGTGCAAATAAATTAATTATGAATTAAGGCAAACAGAGGGGAGACTCCCGCCATAGCGTTTTAACTTGGCCCCCAACCTGTAGGTATAGGCTTTTTCTATATTTCATTATTCTGAGATGAATAATAAAGCTTGTATGTTCCAGGTGCGTACCACCTGCGCTCCAAGACGCACCTGTACGCGTGGTACCAGCGCTGGATGGTGGACCAACTGCTCGCGCTGCTGGCGACACTGGCGCTGCTCTGTCTGGCCGTCAGGGCGCTGCTCAGGAGACTGCTCGGGAGGGGGGGACGCACTAAAGTTAAACAGAATTAATAGTATAGTATTTCTCGCTTTGTATATAGTTTCTGTACTAATAAAATTGTACTAAATACCTTTGCTGTTTTTTTATAAAGGAATAATGACAACATTGGCATTGGCACCGGTTCTTTAAAATACCGGTGTTCTAAGCTTTGCTCCCTAGTGCAGCGGAGGCTGTCACACGCATCCCACATAATTGATGACGTCACGCTGCATTTTTGCTAGGGCTGACATGCACTTATTTTGCGGTTAAATGTAGTGCCTAATTTAGTTTGGATTTTCTGCAATATACATAAAACAACTTGGGTGACGTATTCGCTTTGTAAATATGTATAGAAACATAAACTTTTGATACCAACTTGTTTATAATTTATGTTTCTGCCGTGTAATTACCTAATATTATATTTTATTCATTCTCACAATGATTAGTCATAGTATAGAGAAGAAATCACAAGTATAGAAACCAACTTGGAAAAAATATTTAGGTACTGAACATTTAAACACTGAAACGTTGAATTCAAAAAGTTGGAACCATGAAATATTAATGTAATTGGAATCCACGACCAAAGCAAAACGCCAAAATTATCACAAATAAATATCCGAAAGCATTAATGATCATATCCAGAGGCAGACTACAGACGACAAGAAAGTCTGGTGATAACAGTTTCAACGAAATACCCAAGTGGTTTATCACAAACATAACCTATTTGGGCCAGCCCTGAAAAATCTTACGGCACAACTTTTTACGATTTGGCACCTCAAGGCGGTGTTAAATAACAAGCGGTAAGCGTTTTGATACGTTAACATATTCTTTATTGCACATTTTAATATTAAATACAGTTGTTAATTTTGATACCTATGGTAAAGATCGGACTAACTGAATGGATAAGATAAACCCCGGAAATAGCCAGACACGTCTGTTCATTAAATTCCATATATTAATAACTTTTTCAGAAAAAGCATATTCGACGGGTTTAAAAAAAATATATGTTATGAAGTATTCGTAACTGATTAGAGCAGTAGTGCGATTCTGTAAAAAGTTACTTTGCAACTCGACTTCGAAATTGCTTAGTAATTCAAATTCGTATCCCGTAAAGTTTACGGTCGTTCGATTTCTATACCAGCGCCACACTTTCGGGCGCGACGGCGGGTTGTAACTACTGTTAAATGGACATGTTGACGTTTGTTTGTATGAGATGACGTTTAGAATCGTATCCTGTAGCAACATTACGCACGTCGTTCAATTCGAAATTCGTGCCTGCATTCGACGAAGTTTTAGTACTTTGTGCGTGAAAATTTGCACGAATATTGTGGAATTGCTGTAGAGAAATTCTGTAAAGCTTAACTTAGCAACCATAATCTAAATCCGCCGTGAGATTTTACATTTTCATTAATTAAAGTTCACAGTCGTTCGATTTCTATGCTAGCGCTACACTTTCGAGTGCGACGTCGTGTTGTAACTACTGTTAGTGGACATGTCGACTTTTGTTTGTATGAGATAAGTTTAGAATGGTATTTTATAGCAACATTACGAACGCTATTTATATCCACGACTCGTACTTGTATTCGACTCGCAAAAAGTTACTATTTTGTGCGTGAAAACTTGATCGAATGTTGTACTGGAAAATAAAAGTTATTCTATCGCAGAATAGTGGTTACTTGTGTTTAGTGACGTATTTTAAAGATGGCTCGTTCATTTCAATTCATAAGTTCAGTTGAAGAAGCTCACTATTATGATATCCAGCATCAAGCTAATATTATACGTAAAATCAGCGAAAACGACTATGTGGAGGTTTATAGGTTGCCGGAAGAATTAATTAATCAATTTGGACCTAATAAGAACAAAGGTACGTTTTTATAGCTTTCTTAATTATTATGCGACTTACCGTGTATTTTAAATGATATCACAAACAAATCATAACACTTATCTACTTGCAGATACTATGTCCACTATCATTCCTGGCTAATGATAGCTACCAAAAATGGTGAAAATAGTGCCTACATATTTGTCCCAATCTTTAACTTCACCTGTATAAACGAAGTAGTGAAAGCCTTAACCATCCTATTACAGTGAAAAAATATACCTTTTCAGTTTCCACAAAATCGACAAGGCAGATGTTAAATTAGAGCAAACAGTAAAAGATATAATTTGTCGGAGCTGGAGCGTCAGTCAGCACACGGCAAATCCCTAATGTGTAATTTTATTGAGGTTTACCTATATTTAGCAGTGGACATATTTCGGCTGATGGTGATATACAAGGTGAGCCATTGCGGTGGGTCAGTATGAAGAAAAATCACCAGTGATACACTACTTGTATTAACAAGAAAAAAATCTAAGTTAGAAAAAATGCATGCAATGTTTTGACAAAGATTTCCTAAAATTCTCATACACAACTGGGAATCGAACCCCGTCATTTTCCTTAAACTAATCGCAAATTGTTTTCTTATTCGCCTACCTATTATTATATTACTTTATTAGCTAAAAAACTAATATAATAATTTTCATCTTTTGTGGGTATTTCATTTGTATGCAACTTTATTATTTCTTTTTAGGTAAATGCCTGTTTATTTTCAGGTGATTATGGATATGCATAGCGTGTCTTCACCATGATTCCTTTGGCTAATGTAGAAGAAGATAGTCCAGAGGCTTTTATAATCAAAAGCAGAAGACAGCCCGTAATTCAGTAGGACGAGCAATTGGTCTTACCACCTTGGTTGTTGTTGATAAAGAAAATCTATTACTACTTGACAAGGACCATATAAATTGTTTTTTTTTATCTGCCAATGGTTTTAAGCCCTCCTAATCCACCTGTAATATGGTGGATATCAGGCAGCTAATATACATATATCACATAAATATATAAATGCATACTTACGAGTACACACTCATATAACATCCAGACACAAGGCAAAGACAAGCACTCATCACACAAAATATTTGCCCTGGGCAGGATTCGAACCCGCGATCCCGTGCTTCTATATCACAATATTGCGGAGCATATTAGGTATTATGTTATAGTATGTAGCTACAATTTTTGTCAGTTTTTATTTTTGTTACAGTACAATGTATGTTTGTGGAAGTAAAAAAAGTCAATTTATATTTATTTATTTAATCTGAATCAAACTCGCTTTCATCTAAATATTCCACGCCAGAAAAATCTTCATCCATGGCTTGGCTAAGCTGGAGCTTTATCCAATAGTCTGGCTGTCTTCAGGCGTGTCACTACTGCTGCTGTCATCTTGAGGGTGTATGACTGACTATTCTGACGATGTCGCCATACAAAGTTTGTCAGTCCTCTTTCATAACATTGCTTTTCTATTTTCATTACATGTTGGCATAATTTTCTCCAATCATCAACTGAAACCTCCAGAAACGATTTTTCAGCTGAAAAAAAAAATACACAATATAAACATTTGCAAATTAATTTAATATCATCTTATCTTTATGTACAGCTAACACAAATGCTCTTCACACAAATGTTAGCTATATCCTAGACGGGATTCCAACTCGCGACCACGAACTTGGCAGGCAGGTGTACTACAGACTAGGCTACGGAACATAATAATAATAACTTTACTGTCTTGTATCTACACTCAATAATTTGATACAATAAAGTCATAGCACCTTAGAACACATAACTAAATATAATTCATTGATAGAGGGCGGTTATACTAACACTGCATTAGGGCAATACTTTGTTTATCATCAGGTTATTTTTGTCTCCACTGCAGGAGCACAACCCTCTCACATCTGCCGGAGACAGGCGGAGGATTTGACCTACACTCCCCGCGCTGGCCAGACGGGTTGGGGAGGCCTGATTGATGTTTTATAATGTATTAGGTATTCCCTCAGTCGCCTTGTACATCCACGAGAACAGTTGGAGTGGTTCTATTCTACTATACCGGAAACCACACGGCAAATATAATTAATTAAATAAAACCATAACATACCGGTCATTTCAGCAGCTCTTCTAAAAACATCGTTAGGAGATCGGACAACAAATTTCCGGCTTCGAGTTCTAGCAAACATCGTGTATACACTTTATAATAATATATGACCTCTCTAGCGGAACTGCGGATTACAGGTTTGTTCATTTTTAACACGATTAATCACCACGAACGACCACAAATACAATATAAAAATAAATTACACGAGCAGAATTGACACAATACGTACTGATTGATTTTTTTTGGTTGATTCGTCCTTCGGACAGGCAAAGGTCGCTAGACTATACAGCCAGGTCATTTTTAGTAGGATTTCTTAGTTTTTTGCAGCTTATAATGCCGAAGCCAATTCTTATTTTTCCCGACACTGTGGTCTTGATATAATCACAGAAAGGGCAGAACCCCCTTACTAACGTTGATAGTAAACTTTAGTAAGGTTTGAGGTTAGGAAGTTCACTGCTTTAAGAAAATCAGCTTAGTCACGTTTATATATGTTTCCTTCATAAAGTACACACGCACAGACACTTGTTGTATAATATACTATCCCTACTAAACACCAAAGCCCGATGTATACAGAATTTTGGAAAAAACAAATACTCCAAAAAACGCGGGAACAAGCTCTGCGTACTGATTTGACGTGATTGACAATTGCGCAGCAGGGCTGTCAGATGGAAAAAAATTAAAAATAGTATACTACCTTTGAAATAATGGTACGTTTAAATTGTCCTCAAATTTTATTTAATTACATAAAAACATGTCTTAAATGTATGTATTTTCAAGTACTATTTTCATTACCTTATAAATCGTGTCTCAAAATTAACAATAATAAAAAGTATAATACCAATATTAATAGCCCATCTCTGTTTATTTACTTCAGCAGACATTGACCTAATGGTAGATGTAAATATGATTATTTTTTAAACCCCCAATCTTTATCACTGCAATCAGACCATAATTAGACATAAAAAGTAGTTTGTCTCCATGCTACGACATCATATTTTAATAAGTTAGGGGTTTCCACTAAATCTATCTACCTCAACCGAGAGGGTCGGTATGCATCAACAAGAGAGAAGAGAAGGGTAATAAGATGACACTCTATGCGTATGCGATGCAGTTTACCGCATTTACACATGCGTACGGAGGCTACTGCGGTCATATAATTATCCCTGGCGCGAGTGATTCGCAAATGGTATCGCTACACGAAAAAGTATCGAGTATGTGACGAAGTATCGATACCTCATATTCATCTTGAGGATCTTGCCGATCTTGAGGAGTAACAACTCCAAATAACAATAATCTCTTCTTCCTTAACAAACTATAGTATGCCACGCATTAGACGACATCTAGTGTACAATTGAATGAACCATCAGCAGGTTCAAACCATGTTGGCCAAGAATGAGTATGAATTTCTTTTTTTTTTAAAGCAATGACAATATTTGATTGCCTTATGTATTTTTTACTATGTAACTTTAAGCTGTATGCAAAAAAAATCTAGACTTAGAAACTGTAGTTAAAGGAAAGCACTTAAATAATTTTTTATTAGTATATTTCTTTAAATAAGTTAAAAGAAAAAAAAACTCGATTATATTGACTAGGATATTTTTCAGAGCGTCAAGCACTAGTCCAACAAATGCGAGCAACGAAGCTCACACAACTTCGAAAGTGGCTTGTTCTTGTTTACAAAATACCAATTCAGAGTCGTTCGTGATTTAATTCGCAGTAAGAGTCGGTATTCGTTTCGAGTTTCCAGTTATTGTTTCAATTTTACAGAATCGACACCCAGGTAATAGAATGATAATATTAACGTCCCATTATTTTGGGAGCGACCTGTAGTGCTATTCTCTAAAATACAAACTCATGTGCGGGTCTCACTCAAGTGACTTTACTCACTTCGAAACCTAATCTATTGGCATTCTGTAAACATTTCAGAGCCCTGTCGACGCGAAGTGAGTACCTACTTTGTTCACTTCACATCGATAGTGCTCTGGAATGTTTACAGAATGACCGTATGTATTTTAGAGAATAGCACTACTGGACCACAAACTGACGTGCGAGCTCGGTTTTAAAGTGAGTGAAGTCACTTGAGTGTGCTGCACTACTGCAATACAATGTTGTATTTTGAAATGTAAGAGAGCTAATGTAATTTGTCTTAGGATTAGCAAGTTGAAGTGACAGTGGGCGGACGACATCAATCGCAGAACTAACGACCGTGGGGCAGACGAGGTCTGTATGAAGACCGCGGACCGGTAGGCGCTAAGTGGGACGCCCCGACGACAGATGGGCCGACGGCCTAAATAAGGTGGCAAAAGTAACTGGATGCGGAGGCCGGAGGGTCACGTGGTGTGACCCTGAGGAAGGCCTATGTCCAGTAGAGGATGTCGAAAGGCGATAATACATATGATGATGATGTTTATAAAATTAACATTTATTTTTGCTTGGCCTCGAATTTATTCGACTCAGGGCTTTATAAGTCCGATTCCGTTACCTCTTATGACTCATAGCTGTGTAACTGCGATCGCTAGCGATCGCCTCAGGTATGGCCCGACACTTAACGCGTCTAGTGGACTGTTTGCTATCGATTTCCGAAGGTGGTTCCCTCGTTTTTTGGAGTAGAGTTTGTTGTATATTTGGTTTTTCGAAAAATAATGTATACTTCGGGCTTCAAGCTTTCTATCAACGTTATAAAGGGAAGTCGTGACTGTATTAGGACCAGCGTTGGTCTGAGGCACTCAGATAATGACACTGAACAGAAAATAAAAAGATTTAGATTAGACTTGGTATACATTGTTGCTAATGTTTTAAAACAAACAAAAAAAACTATCAATTTTCGACGTTTGGCATATTCCGTCGTTCCTGCCGCGACTCCTTACTGTCACCGTCGCGCCTCTTACCATCGTTACGTATTTATATATTGTTTAGGTTTAAGAGAAAGTTAAGATAAGATAATTCTTTATTGTGTATGAAGGTTAACAATATTGCAGACATCACCTACACATGTGGATCTACCAAAGCTTGCCCTCTCAAACAATAATTCGAGATGCAACACTACAAAATAATATTATTCAAGTTTGGGTTGTTTATGAATTTATTTAGTACTACTAGCTGTGCCCGTGGCTCCGCTCGCGTGGACTACATCATCTGCTCCCGCTTCCGTTCCCGTTACAGATCCAGATTCCATTTTGAAAACTATAAATTCACATAACTTTTGATTGAGTTAGGCGATTGCGATGAAATAAAGATTAAATATTACTCCGTGAAAAGTTCATCAAAATCGGTTAGTAGTTATTACGTTATGCGTGCACATACTAACAGACAAACAGAAAAAAAACCAACAAAATATCGAAATGTGTTCTATTACTTATCCTTAGACCCCCGCCCCCCAATTCTTTTTGGTATTATTTTCAATGTACAGACACGCGATGTTTACGATTTTAATTATTAGAATATTTTATACTGTTGTTTTATTTAACTAATCAGATTTCTTTTTTATATCAACAACATGTAAATGAAAACAAAGTGGTAAACTGCTATTATAGAGCCTGTTGGCTCAGGCCGGCTATGTTCAGTGCTCAGAAGCAACATGTAATTTTGCACAATCATTCAATAAATTACACAGCGCTGCCTGCGCCGGCGCCGCTGGCCGCCGGAGAATGATATGCAAGGTGCGGCGAAAATTATCGCACATAAAAACATATTATTACGTAGTGGTGTGACGGAGTCTATCCATGTTATCTTTTTTAGATCATCACTAAATAATAAATAAATATCTCAGACATTCACTCCAATTATCCAGTCCCAAACTAGGCAGAGCCTGTGCTATGGTTACTAGATAACGGATAGACATACTTAAATAAATATATAAACATCGAAGACTTGAGTAGAAACATTCATATTCATCATACGAACATTTGCCCCTAGCGGGATTCGAACCCGCAACCTCCGGCGTGGCAGTCCGAGAGCTATCCCGTTCCGCCACGGAGGTCGTCAAATAAAATATTACATTATAGTGTAGTAAATAACCATGTGTAATAAATATTCACATATCATCATCATGATCAGCGTGAAAGAGTCCACTGCTGGACATAGGCCCCTCCCAAGGTGCGCCATTGTACCCGATCCTCGGCTCTTCTCATCCAGTCACTGCCAGCCGCCTTAGGCAGATCGTCGCTACATCTAGCCAGGGGGCGCGGGCGTCCCACACTACGCTTGCCCAGTCACGGTCTCCACTCGAGAACCCGTTTACCCCAGCGGTAATCGGTTCTCCGACAGATCTGAAAAGCCCACTGTCACTTCAACGTACTAACTTCTTGAGCTATGTCGAAGGCTTAAGTTCTCCGACGGATCACCTCATATCGGATACTGTCCCTTAGAGAAACTCCGACCAAAGCCAGCTCTCTCCATAGCTCACTGAGCGACCTTCAGTTTTCGGACTAGTCCCACTGCTTAGATAATATTTTATATGTCAGAAAAAATGTATCTCTCTTTTTGAGGCACTGTGACAATAATAGTTATAATACAAGAAATAAAAATAAACTTGTTTTACCAGGGTTAAGACTAAGTAAGGTCAGCAAATCGTTCACGGGGCAATGTATACGCTTCTACAACAAACTACCAGAGGAAATCTTAAATATGACGGACAGAAAGTTTAAGATTCACATTAAAAAACAACTTTGTAAGAAAGCCTATTATAAAATAAACGATTATTTGAATGACAAAGATGCCTGGTACTAACGTTAATTCAGCTTCGCAAAATCTTTATTAATTGTATGCAAACTTGATTTTTAAAAGATGTGTTGCGTGAAGTTTGTTGCGCCGTTTCTTCTTCACAGCGCTAACACCTAGGAAGCGGTAGTCGATAAAAAAATGACGTGTATAAATGTACCAAGTGTACCTACTCATATGCAATAAATGATTTTGACTTTTAACTTTTTGCCAGTGTCCACATTACGGGTAGGACGCACTGGTTGAAGACTTTTTTTGTCTTCAGGCACTGTGGTATTCAAAATTCAAATTCAAAATTTATTTATTGCATAACCATCAGTAATTATAAAAGATCTTAAAGCTAATTGGAACTTCATGGTTCTGCCTGTTAGGCGTGCAATTTGTGAGCACAAGCAAAAACATGTATAACACAATTTATAAAATACAATTACCAAAACCTTAAATAAAAAACAAACATTACAATATTTAAATAGAATATAACATAATATCTAACATCACAATAATACAAGACTTCTACCAAATTAAATCCATGTCAATAATTTTATTTATCTACCTATACACTCTAGTATATATTATCTCTATCTACACTAATATTATTATATCAAACCGTCATTTAAGAATTCCTGAGCAGCGTAATAAGCTTTGTCAACAAGAAGTTTGAAAAGAAGGTTTTTGAATATGTTTATGTCATCTGCATCTCTTATCGATTTCGGTACCTTATTATAAATTTTTGGCGCCATCACAAAAATACTATTTTAAAAAGCGCCGTATTCCATGGAACCTGACATACCTGATCACATCGACGAGCTCGTGTGACGTGCTTATAATAATTAGCATTCGATTTTACAAAGATATGCGCATATCTTCCTCCTTTATACGTTAATATTTACAGCTCTATACTCGGATTAGAAAGTATTCTTCTAGGAAGTTTTCATCCGCCTGTTGCAACGACGACGTGACTAAATCCTACATAAAGTTGGGAAGTTATGGAGAAATCGACACTCTTCCCCGTCATAGCTGTGAAGACTCGTTCGCGACATGTTCTGCAGGGGCGCTGAGTGATTCTGAAAACATCTAAATACGGGTTCTTTCTTTCTTTCGTCTAAAGATAAGGAATAGAACACATTTCGATCATTTTTGGAATTTTGGTCTGTTTATCTGTTTTTCATTCCTACGGGAAACCAAATTAATCGTTAAAAGCAGTGAAGATGTGTAAATATCGAAACCTACGCGGACGAAGTCGCGGGCAAATGCTAGTCAAACATAAGATAGGCCAGTCTGTGTTGTCAGCAGCGAATTATAACAATCTGTTGTTATAATTCGCTGCTTTTAACGATCCGTAGTCACACGTAGTCTGCTACGTGTGACTACGGCTGCACGAATACCGATATTTATTACTAGCTGTGTCCGCGGCTCTGCTCGCGTCGACTACAGAATTAAATAAAGTTACAACTAAGCGTTAATTCCCGTCCCCAATGCAAATATTTTCAATGTACAGACACGCGAAGGTTCTGTGGGCGTTTGTATTTTGGCGCCACAGGAAAATTCAATATGTCAGTCAGTCAGTCAGTGCGCTGGATAGAAGACTGTAGTATTATATGTGTTCTATCTAAATTACAATCGACTGTGATTTTAACTACTGCCTGTACCTAGATTACAGTGTGTTTTCTGTCTATCTATAAATAAACATTTCGTGGAGATCAAAGTGTATGTATAACTTGTTATTTCGACCAAGAGTAAAGATCCCCAAAGTTCTATCATCAATAGTTTCCGCGGCGCATGCGACGAAAGACATTTTATGGCTAATTATTTTTACACCTTGGGTTAAATTATTACAGTTTTGGTAGGGATCCCTAATTTTTTGACCCTGAGGATAATGTAGCATTCTAATGGTGTTTTTTGTGAAATCGGGCCAGTAGTTTTTGAGTTTATTTGTTACAAATATACAAATCTTTCCTCTTTATAAAATTAGTGTAGATGTAGATAATAACGAGTTATATTGGTAAAGGTATCACGATATCACTATTCATATCAATTTCCATAAAAAAAAACCATTGAACCGTTTTAAAATAATCAGAACTTTTTTAAAAATCATTTATTTGGTCTTTTGAAAAGTAGAATTTATAAGTTAAAGCCTTTTTCACAAGAAGCACAGAATTTAATCTTCTTTTCAAATACGTTGTTCGCTTTTGAAGTAGTATTTTTATCCCGTTTTTAGGGTTCCGTACTTTAAATAGAAAAAAGGAATGCTTACCTATAGGATCACTTGTCCGTCTGCCTGTCTTCCGTCTGTCAAGACCCCTTTATCACAGGAACGCGTGGAGGTATCAAATTGAAATTCATACATATTAAATACTCAAGTCTGCAATCACTTGAAGCTGTGAAAAAAATCAAACTTCTAAGTCAACGGGAGTACCGTTGACCTAGAATCATGAAATTTGGAAAGAACCAATGTCATACAGGTACTGGCACAACGAAAGACACAAGTAATCCAAAAACTGTAAATTTGTAGTTACATCACAAAAAAAATACTTATTGCGATTATAAACTTATTTGCAGTTGTTAACGAACCGCGACGTATGTCGATGTATGGGGGAAAAAATTCCAACATCAAAGTTAAGTTTGTCCCTCATGTTCAGTGCTAAGTTTGTACGAAACCCTCGGTGCGCGAGTCCGACTCGCACTTGGCCGGTTTTTTTATTTGACCGAGATATTTTCTTTTTAATTTTAAATGAGTTTGAAGAGCTTCTCGATGCAAAATATCTCTATCCTAGCTCTGTCAGTCAAGGATATCCTTTCTAAATACCTACACAATAAGACTTGCTCAGGTTTTTGCCGTTACGATTATTCGAGTCGAAATTTGCAGAATTTCCCAGCCTAGTCCAAAAAAGGCGGCATTAGACGGTCCGCGTGTAATTACGGGTCCGCGCCGCGATGTAGCACGACCACTTCCATGTGGCAACACTTGATCACGACGCGACCGCCCGCCGACGCCGTCGGTGCTATCACTAACCCACACTGGCGCGGTGGCGGTCTGCGTCTAAACTCTGTACAAATAGCCATTTTCATCCGTTACCGTCAAGTTAAAGTCAGGGATCTGAATGCTCTGTCTCGGGAGGGGTTGGATATATTTAACTGATCTCTGACGGAATTCACAGGAGCCGCATTTCGAGTGTTAAGTGTTGGGAGGTGACAAATACCTATATATTGGGCTCGATTCTGAAGGCACAATGTTAAAATTTAACAGCACTAAAACTGTTGCTATCCTTGTCACACAGTATTATGAAGATAAAGTCGAAACTAATTTTAGCGCTCTCAAATTTTAAATGTGTGCCTTCAGAATCGGGGTCATTGTGCATAAAAACAAAGTACTTACATAGATATAAATTCTAAATATTTAAAAGTGGTTGCTTACAGTCCCAAATTAGGTTACCTGTAATGGCACTGTAATTGTATTACAAATAAATAAAAATAAAATAAAAGTTTACAACAACCATGAAAGAAGAAAAAATTCCACTTACAAAATTTTTTCTTCCTTCATGACAACAACGAAATAATTCTAATTAGGTTTTTTTTTCGGATTTTGGAGACCACTTTCAGCAAACTCACGTCCTTTTTAGTGGCTTGTGCATTGGACTCTGCTACAGCTTAGACAAATGAATTAAATGTATGTGCTAGAGGGCGTGGATTCGATTCATATCAGACAAGTGATGTCGTATATATGTCGCAGGCCGATGATAAAATCAGGCAAATCATGATTTCATGATGTGCCTGACTTATATCAGGTCGATCGTTCGACACTCATCGTTTGTCGATTTGGCTAACCACGTTTAGTTTATCGTTTGTTGAATATATATTTAGTTAAATATGTGGAGACACCTTTCTTGACCTCAATAATGTTTATAGATATTAATAAACTGGCAGGAAATTAGTTATCACATATTGTATTTATTATTCAAAGTTAATAATTCTAAAATATAAGCCAAACAACAAATAAAAATATTAGAGTATTCATCTTGTTAAGATTAATTTAGACCTGTTATTAATATGTACCATATTTTAGTTAATAAGTAGACAGAAATTTTACTGGCTTTTATCGTCAGACGCCATGACGTAAACAAAGCGCAGCCAGCGCCTCAGATGGTGTATTTTGCAACTATTCTTCGATCTGCCTAGTTATATCATTATATGCTTATGTGAGTAGCAAGGCAGATCGTCGAACGTTTGTCTTCAATCGATGTGCCTGGTTGTAACCCAGCCTTTTCACGATATACCTAAGCGTTAGTCAGGCACATTATGAAATGGGCGCCATTTGTGCCTAGGCGCATCGTGATCTGCCTGATTTTAAGATTGGCCTGCGACATATATAAAAAATCAAAGTAGACATTGGAGTTAGATATTTCTCAGAACATCAAGTTAATTTTAATTTGTAACCAAAGTTTTCCCTGCAAGTTGTTAAACAAATCCTGCTACAGACCAGTTATTAAAAGTTCTGTATCTGGCCAAATCCCATTAATTATTTAATAATTTTACAACGCTAATTATAAGGAAATTAGTATATTTATTACAACAGCGCCATCTAGGCTGGCTAGCACACAATATCTCGCAATGAACGCCCACCATAACAATAACTTTCATGTGACGAGTATGGGAAAACCGTGCAGTGTAGCCAGTGCACTATTTTCGCTGTAAGACTAGGAATTTTCTTCAATCAATGCACAGAATAAAAAACATCTTGTAATAATTATCTCTGACCGATTGACAAAAATCTGTGCTATAATATTTGTTGTGACGTATCGATAAAAATATGCTTTTTTTTATTATTTCCAATTTTAATAAACCTAGGTAGGTATTTCTAGTATAGCATTATTTATTGATATAAAATGTAAAGGAGAATGCCCAAATTTGTATGGGAGTTTGCCCTTGAACTTTGAACCTTACGTCTGGATTAAATTGTCGTCAAAATACAGGCAAAATACTAAGGATTATTATATAAAGAAAATCGTTTAACTATTTAGTGGGAAAAGTGAATAATCTTACTTGGAATGAAATCTTCGTTGGCGCACAGTTTTTACAACATGGTATGTGGGTATATGGCCACGATTAACCGTTCCCGATCTCGATGTTTGGTTATTAATCGGCGACAGTATATTGCGTTCGACACTACATTAGACTCGTTAAAATAGATTTTTCACCCAAATACATAATGTAAACAAACGGAGACAAAACAGGTGTTGACATCATATCGGATATGACGTCACAGTACGAAACCATAGTGCATATCAATAGTGAGGTTCTACTAAATCGATTTAACAAATTGAATAATCGATATTTCGGTTACGTAACAATATTTTCATAAATATCTTTTAAGACGTGTGCATTACTTTAAATCAGTATAAATACCGTATTTCCAGTCAGTAAATGAAAAACGTGATGGGTGGATTATCGCGCCAGTAACTGAAAGGCAGTATCAACTATGGTTGACAAATATCGATTATAAATATATATCGACTTTAATTCTGCTTTCACTACTCTAGTTGATAAGATGCCGGTCGGCCGGCGGAAATCAATCAACGTTTTTATTATATGTTATTTTTAAAGTCCCTATTCCATTAGATTGAAAAAAAATTTGATGGGATTCATAATTCAGACCATTATTTTTGGTACATGAATGGTAAAGACGCATCTTAGGCCCACTTTTGGGCATTCTCCTTTATTGACTTTGCCTTTTTTCTATGAAAAATGGAAAGCAGGCCGAAGAGATCTAAGAGATGATGCTTTTAACTACTTTTTCAGTCAGATTTCATTATTATATCAACGATGAATTACCAATACCTACTTATCTAAAAATAGATGTTTTGACTTTATTTCAAATTACAATACAATACAATACACTTTATTGCACAAACAAATACAGTTACAAGTTTTAAATGAAAAAAAAATGAAAAAAATTACGTGATATTTCAAATTATACGAGCTATTTCTATTTATTATAACTATCTGTATCATGCCAAAATCAAACTTTAAATAGATATATTAGCATAAAAAAGACAAAACACTAACAAATATTACCTACATACTTGATTTTTGATATACCATTCATTACCAACCAAACTAACGATAAGAGATTACAAGTTTTTATAGCGCATACTCCTTAATACCTACCGCTTAATAGGATTTAAAAAAAACCCTGGCAACACTGAATTGCAAAACAAAACACAATCGTTCGAACGAAACTATTAAACTGCTGCGTATTTAGGCTATGAAGTATTAAAATGTTAATAAAATAACTTCAGTGTCACACCTTCTATTATTCTTTATATTAATAGAACAATGTACATTTCTATCGTGTTTTACAAGAAAGTGATTGTGTGATGCAGTCAAAACAACTACGAAGAAATCAACTATAATTGTGTAAGTAAATATATGCAATAGTTCGACGGAATAAGGTTACATTTTGACAAATCTTACGGACCATTGACGACCTTTTCAAGATGTACACGACGTAAGAATCAACCAATAAAATGACGCCGGTATTCCACTGGCACTGTTATCACAGATGATGTCACTGTCGACCAAACTGTTTATGCGGGTGGCGAAAATTCAAACTAACCGGTAAAGTATGGACTTTGACGTTTAAACATACGACCACCAGGTCTCGAGAATTAGCACAATAAGTTTGTAGAATTGTGGGTGTGCTACACAAGTTGTACAGTTGGCGGCGCGTAACTTGGTCTCTGATTTGTACCAGCGCTCGTACAAATCAGAGTTCAAGTTACGTATTATTATAAGTATATGTTTGTTTTGTAGTGGTTGTGCTTGGCTTGTTGTCGGTCAATCGATGTAGATAACATTTTTTGCTAATAGAATTATGGGCAAAATTCCACTGTACAAGCTTTTCACTTTTAAAAAAAAAAACATTTTTGAAACATTTAAAAATAAATTACTTACATTTAAAAAAAACCACAGCGCCCCCTTTTCACACCCTAACCCATTACTCGGTTAGTCTTGTTTTCCTGTAGTACTGAACCAGTATTTTCCCGAGGTAAAAAATTTATATATGTTTTAATTCAACATAATATAAGCTGCCGCTCTACAAGTATCAACATCAATATCGGTTTAGCCATTATATCGATTAAGTGACAAAAAACACCTTTCATTGACCAAATGTCGAAAAGATTTGATTGACAATGACAGTGGGGATCGATGCCACGGCATCTATTGCCAACATGAGTAACTAAATTCATTACAGTAAACTCGCTAGCTTTGTAAAAGTTCACGTTGTATTTTTGATCAAAATGTCCTACTAATATATAAACGCGAAAGTTTGTAAGTATGGATGGATGTTTGTTACTCTTTCACGTAAAAACTACTGAATGGATTTTAATGAAACTTTACAATAATATAGCTTATACATCAGAATAACACATAGGCTACAATTTATAAAGATATTGTGTGAATTGTCCAAAATATCAAATAAGTAGGAAAAAATCTACCATCTGCGAGCTATTCTGGCGTGCGCTGCCAAAACTTATCCTGAAAAAAAAATCCCATTCCTACAGGAAATACCTACATAACAATTGCTTTCCACGCGGACGAAGTCGCGGGCAACAGCTAGTATCTTATATATCCTTTTCTACTCTGTTTGTAACGTTCATTTTAATATTTTTACTTCATCATATCAACCCTTAAACGTCCACTGCTGGACATAGGCCTTCCCCAATGAAGGCCACCACACATTGTCCTCTGCCCTCCACATCCAGTCCTTTCCAGCAACCTTCTTTAAGTCGTCGATCGACCTATGCGCGCAGGGTGCGACACCCCGCCGCGGCGGGGCGTCCCACACTGCGCGTGCCGATCCGCTGTCTCCACTCCAGAACTCGTCTGCCCCAACGGCCATCGGTTCTACTACAAATGTGACCCGCCCATTGCCATTTCAGCTTACTAATTCTTTCGGCTATGTCGGTCACCCTCGTTCTTCGTCGGATTTCTTCATTACGAATCATATCCTTCAAAGAAACCCCGAGCATAGCCCTCTCCATAAGTATACTTACGTAGGTTTGATTTAATTTTTTTTGTGACGGATACAAACCAAATTTCAATCGATCGATCGAGATCAGGACGACCTGGGAATGGGACTGTTAGAACTTCGGTCTAAGGTTCAGAATATAATTCTCCCAGCCAGGGGCAGTATATGATACGAAGCATACACCTCTGTATTAAAACTCAAAATATATACTTTTAAGCCAATTTTACTATAGCCAATACACAACAGTCTCACTTCCTTGAATACATGTTGAATCCTCCCGATGACGTTTTTTACCCTTTATACGCCTCTCCCGTGCCATTTTATTTGCACGTAGCCAATTTACCGTTTTTTTTGGGAATCTATACATTTATATCATGGTATTGTACATTAAATCTAGAAGGGACAACTATAATTTGAATAAATGCTGACATGACCAGTTGGTCATCAGACGATCTGAGAGTGGTCCATTCGAGAAAGCGCGCGACGACTTTGCGAATTGGACCATCTGCTGCTAAACCAATCGAGTACCTTATCGTGGTCAACTCCGCGGTATGCGTTTAGTGTCTGGCCCTGACCTGACGGAGACTGACATTTTGCACTCACCTGCGAAAATGTCGGGATCGATAGGCGTGGTCGGACACAATCCATATTATACCACGGGCACATTATGAAATTTTTAATTTGACATAATGCCCAGATGTGCAAAAAACTTATTAGTTATTGTTGGTCACGGAAACTATACACCGCTTACTTTGTATCTTGATTCCAGCGGGCGACTCGCAATGGATTGTCCGCTGTTTCATATACTATGTATAAAATATTACTATTATATACATACACTTGTCTAATCCCAAACTAGGATTTTCTCCTGTGCTATGGGATTTAAACAAGGATAGGACAATTCACAAATATAACATTCAAACCGGGACCAACTTGTATAAATTGTACAAAGTTGTCTATCCCCAGTGTCCATGTCCAAGCCACTTGGCCAACGAGGTGGCATATTTCATCCCAAACCAATTGTCATACGAAAAACAACGCTATTATTATACAGTAATATATATCTACATGAAAAGGTAATTCGTTAGCTGCATAAACAGGTTTGTATTACCATGTCAACTTTGCGGTCCACTTTGGAACACCATCTATTATTTATTTTGTTTTCGAGACGCAAATGCGTTTGTTTCCAAATTATAATTGATTTGGAATGAAATCCCACTAACATTATACTCGTAAATGTGTAAGTTTGGATGTTTGTTACTCAATCACGCTTCAACCACTGGACGGATCGAAATGAAACTTAGGTTAGGTCCTGGAATAGGTTAGGACATATTATAACTTTTATTGTTCGTGCACTTACTATTTAATGTCGAAATTATCCAGTTTAAAAAAAATAGAAAAAAGGAAAAAAGACGTTTGGGCACACATCATTAGAATTTAAAAAAAAGAAAAACATTCAAATACAATTTTTAAATACAAATGCGTGTGCTGCGGAAGCATTGCTGTGCCCAAATGGATTCACGACGAACTCTATTTAATTTTGTCATCTGTTAACACCAAGGAATGCAATAAATTACTGATTACAGTAAAAGAGCCACGACCCATCTTATGCCTAGTTAGCTATATGTAACTCCCAGACATTTTATATATTACCCAACCCTCCAGTCGGTCTGCGACATACACTCCTAGTCCTATCCTACACTAACTACAGACAGGGGAAGCGTGGCGTCATAGTTCAGTACAGAAAGGGTGTGTTTAGCGAAACTGCGCATGGTTTAGTATCCGCGCTTAAATATATAAATAAAGTTAATTAATTTCGTCAGTGGTATTGTGATAGATTTTGATCATATATTTGGAGTTGCCATTAATCATCAAAAGCTTGTCGACGTTCACCGTTGGACGTAGCTTCCTCAGTACCGTACACATCAGTGATAATTTGTTCCAGGTATAATTAATAGACATTTTATTGGCTTGCCATTTATTAACCGACTGCGTTGATTTTAACTGCTGGTTAAAGTAGGCCTTCCCTAATGGAAACCATCACACTCAGACCTCCGTTTCAATAGTTTTTTTCCTTCTTTTATACTTACCTCTAAAATATATATTTTTTTCCAGTCTTTTTTTTTTTAATTTTTATAAGCCATCCTACTGAAACCACTGGGTTTGTTTAGGATGATTGGTAGTTACTTGTTTAAAACTTATGCTGTTACTAAAATAGGTACCTGAGTGGAGACTATCTAGGTCGCAACTTCGTAGTAACTTTGACTTTTCGCGCATTGCCCCCAACCTGTCATCCACCAAACTTTTTAGTAATTCGTTTTTTAATATTTTCTACAATTTTCTCATCTTCGCCGGACAATTAATATTATATACAATTAATAAACCGATAATAAGCCCGGAGGCCCACCAACAAGATTTACCTTCATTGTTGTAGTACTCCGTTCTGACGGCACAACTTTTTACAATAAACCTTTGCATCAAAATTTTGTCAGAGTTTTTTTAACAGATTTTCTGCGACCACTTTATTGCAGACCGAAATGCGAGAAATGAAAAGTTACTACTTTTTCTACAATCTTTATATAGTCATCCTTATTATACCAAAATAATATACTAAACGACATAAGCGGAACTTGATCGCGTTAATTACGTTTTCGAAAATCGATCAATGCTTACGTTTCTTTGACTGGACATTAGGACTATTTTTGTGGCAGAGTAGTGACGTGCAGCAACGCTACAGGCGCTAAGTCTAGCACTGCGATGACCAACACGTTAGTTCGTCGTGGACGACAAGTTAGAAAAGTTGACGTGTTCGTTCTAAGGACTATTAGGTATATTATTTATTATTATAATACGTAAAAAACGGAAGGAGAGTACGAATGGATATATTCCAGTTAAGGATAATAGATAAACAGACACCATTTTAATACATATGTAGATATTAAAAGTCCCAGTTAGTTACGCACGCGACGGCGTCGCGGCGCGGCGGCGACACGGTATGGATATCACACCAAATCTGTTTTGCCGTTTGCCGTAGCGCTGTCGTTGACCACATAATGTCAAAATCCATACACTAACCATAAGTACCAGCATTTTACCGCCGGTAAAAAAAAGTTTGTTAATGTATATAGCAGGAAATCTTAGTATAATATAACGATATTCATGTTATTTTATTCACATAAGAACTGGTGTGTGTGAGGTGTACATATATATTATATTTATCAAGCATTAATTTTAGATAGTGATCGGAAAAGTGATTAAAGTGCATCCTACTTATGTTCTGTAGGTAAGTCAAGTCAATTCAAAACCGTTTATTGCATATGAGTACACTTGGTACATTTATACACGCAACGATCTCTATGTACTACTGGATGGAGCGTTCCAAACAATCGCTCTGTTCTACGCAAGTAGCCACAACTCTTTTACATTCACTTTGAAACTTGTGCAGTTAAGAACATTTAATTATTACTAAATATTGACGCTACGGGTAAATAACGTCAATATTTAGAAAATGATTAAATGTTCTGCGTAGTAACTGCACAAGTTTCATTGTGAATGTGAAAGAGTTGTGGCTACTTGCATGGAACAGAGCGACTGTTTGGAACGCTCCATCTAGTAGTACATAGAGATCGTTGTATCACGTCATTATTTTTTTATCGACTACCGCTTCCAAGGTGTTAGCGCTGTGAAGAACAAACGGCGCCACAAACTTCACGCAACACATCTTTTAAAATCAACCCTGATCCGAATACCCGCCCTTCCTGTGAATCTCATAAAAGGCAACTAAAATATATACGTTTAATTTGTAATCATTTGAAATTGTGCCATTTAGAATTTAGGTATATATAAAAAAAAATTTAACTACACCCTTGGGTACAGTTTTATTTGAACTGAAACATATTTTAAGAACTTGATGTACTCGTACATAGATTTTGAGGCTGAATAAATAAATGATAATGAAATGAAATCCAGATGACGGGCAGCAGTATTGTGCATTAAATTCCAATGCAATCACGAGCTCTGGCACCAGGGTCATTAGGGCAATATATGTACATAAGTTTATTCCAATACAATACACTTAATTGCCCAAACAAATAAAGCTAGAAGTTTTAATAGTAAAAAATAGTAAATTTTAAAAGCGGTTACGGTAGCGATACGCTTTAAGCGATTTCTTCCAGACAACCTTTGGATAGAAAATATTGTACCAGAGAAAAAGGACCTACTTAAGTAGGGTTACCATTCGCCCGGGTTTCCCCGGATTTGTCCTAGTTTACGGAGCGCCCGGGGAGCGTCCGGGCGGGGTTTCATTTGTAGTCCGGGTTTTAAAGTTTTCAATAAGAGAGAGACAATTTATTTTTTAAAAAGAAAAAAAAAAACAAAGAACTGAGCGAATTATTTCGCTTTGCCTATTGACACAGCCTACCAATACATCGTGAAGATGGAGACAGTAACTATATATACGAAACAAGACAGTATTAATTACTGTTACTTATATTTAAAACTTTAAATAATAGAGTTAGGTAGGTATTAGACACTGTTAGCTAAAGGTTGTAATAGGTATAACAATTAAATCTATTTTTTATTTTACTGATTAACTTAAAAAAACTCTGTTGACATGTCCGGATTGTAAGCTCCAAAATCCGGGGTTTTTATGCATTCCTGGTTGGCAGATTTTAGAGATGGCCACCCTATAGTTAAGGGAGTACCCCGTGGAGGAAATGTTGACATTTGGAGCATGATGCGGTTAGAAATACCATATATCAGCTGCATCAATTGCTTGTAGCAATAATTATTATTTTGACCTTCCATTCAGCTTGTACAGTCGTCGAAATCTACTGGTCGTTTTTTAGCCGGGACCAGGCGGCAGTTTGCTACTTTTGAGTTCAAAATACAAAAGGCCAAAATGTGTCTGAACTGAAATCTAGGCGTTAAAATTATAACAGTGTTAGCTGTAGTTCTAGACATTGTATTTTAATTCCGCCAAAAACATGAAATACTGTAAAATAGTCCAAGTCCTCATTGGATAATTCTTGGGACGACCAAATATATTGAAACCTGATTACTCTGTCTTACGTTTTTATCTATATCTTACGTTTCTTTATGAGTACTTTTAACTTGACTCCGACTCTCCAGGATGTTTCCTTACCATTAGAGGATCACCTAGGGCTGTTAGGTACGACCTAAATGTGATGCGTGCACTAACAGACAAACAGAAAAAAAATTCAAATATGATTGAAATGTGTTCTATTACTTATCCTTAGACGCCCCCAATTTTGTTTTTTGTAAATATTTTCAATGTACAGACACGCTAAATTTACTTTTTTATTTATCTATACTACGAGTATATACTAATATTATGAAGAGGAAAGATTTGATTGTTTGTTTGTTTGCAATTGAGTAGGCTTTGGAACTATTGGACCGATGTGAAATATGTATCTTACAAAATCACATTTTGACTGAATTGATGCCTCGGACTATATTCAGTACCTATATTAAATTTTATTTGCCGTGTGGTTTCCGGTAGAGTAGAATAGGACCACTCCAACTCTTCCCGTGGATGTCTTACAAGGCGACTGAGGGAATACATTATAAAACATCAATCAGGCCTCCCCAACCCGTCTGGCCCGCGCGGGGAGTGTAGGCCTAATCCTCCGTCTGTCTTCGGCAGATGAGAAAGGGTTGTGCTCCTGCAGTGGAGACCAAAATAACCTGATGATGATTAAATTACAACCTACATAACCAACTACTTAGGTTATTAAATTGGACAGCCAATTATGTGGATTCGCTTTCCTTTTTATCTTCAATTTTCTTTGATGCCCAACTGTACCCAGTACCGCGTCATGCCAAACCGTTTACCAATTCACATAACCCTGTTATTAATTACTGGTAATAAGTAATGCACGGTTTTCGTTACCTTCACTCATTTATACGTGCACTGTGTGTTCTACGTTTGTGGTAGTCAGTCGAGGGCAGGGCGAGCTGTGGGCAGTTGGAATTCACAACAAAAGTATAGGTGTCCCTGAAAATTGACACATTTTTGCACCAATCACCACGACCGGTGCAACGGACGGTTTTTTAAGTTAAGGTATATATGTATTTATTTATTCACTTAAAAACAGTATTATTCTAATTTTTAGTTCTTACTGCCAATAACGGATTTACAATATATTTAATGGGGGGGGGGGAGTGTATTTGTACATATATTATATAAATTGATATCATCATCATCGTGTCAGTCTCTATATTTCATTCCAGATTAATAGTCCTATGAAAACCAACGCTATTTACGTCTCGGTAACATATACATGAAAGGGTCACCAGCAGCAAAAATAGGTTTGTATTACCAAGTAAACTTTGCGGTCCACTTAGGAACACCATCTATTGTGTATTTTGTTTTCGAGACGCAAATGCGTTTGTTTTCATAGGACTATTAATCTGGAATGAAATATAGAAGTCCACTGCTGGACATAGGCTTTCCCCAATGAACGCCGCCACACCCGGTCCTCCAACCTCCGCATCCAGCCGCTTCCGGCCACCTTCTTTAGGTCGTCGGTCCACCTGGCGGCGGGGCGTCCCACCCTGCGAGTGCCGATCGCTACATGTCGCGAGGGGTAAGCGCGGGACGATCCGATCGTCAGAATGTTAGAGTACGTATGCACACATTGATGATTAGTGCGTAACGATAGAACTAACACGGTAACTGTTGGGAATCTTGAAACTTCAGGTGTAGTGCAAAACTTGATTTATTGTTTTTACTTATGATTGAGATGAAATGATTATTTTAACATTAAATATGAATAATTTGCTTGTTGCGTGGCGCAGAGGTCTGGCGAGTCGACTCGATTTGGCGAGCGGAGCGGGGGTCGAGGTGGGGGGCCTCTTTGATGCCTTAGCTACGTTGTTGCATTATTAACATGCCCCCCGACGTTGAAAGGCTGGTCTTTCAACCCTGAAGCATCCTCTTGCTGCGGCAGTGGGCAAATCCTGTTAAAGGCGCGACGGATTATCCCTTTAGAGGTCTTGAGATCAGCAACTCGGCTGACACCATCAGAACCAGGATAAACTTTCATTACCCGTCCCAAGCTCCACTTCATTGGGGGCAGAGAATCTTCTTTAATCAGAACTAAGGTTCCTTCAGCCAAACTGCCCTTAGATATTCGCCATTTTGTACGTTGTTGGAGTTCAGCTATATATTCTTTGTGCCAACGCGTCCAGAATTGTTCCTTCATCTGGTGCAGTCTCTCGAATCGTGTGAGTCGGTTTGGGTTAGCGTCGATGAACGAAGGCGTCGGCAAAGCGGTAAGAGGTCGCCCTACCAAAAAATGCCCAGGAGTTAGAGGGGATAAATCATTGGGATCAGGTGACATAAGAGTGAGGGGACGTGAGTTTAAGATCGCCTCAATCTGTACTAAAATTGTATATAAATCCTCAAACACCAAATGAGCGTTACCCAAAACGCGACGTAAATGAAATTTTACAGATTTTACACCTGCTTCTGCTAATCCCGCCATATGAGGCGTGTACGCAGGATGAAACTTGAATTCGATGCCTTCTTCAGACATGTTGTCGATTAACGATTGGGAATTATCTTTGAAAAATTTTGAAAGTTCATTAGAACCACCCACAAATTGAGTCCCATTATCAGAAAAAGGGGTTTTTGGTTTAGAACGCCGAGATATAAATCGTCGTAAAGTGGCAAGAAAAGAATCTTTAGTTAGGTCACTCACTAGTTCAATGTGCATGGATCTTGTAGTGAAGCAAACAAAAATAGCAATGTATACCTTTTCTGTCTTACTTCCGCGACCCCTTCTGTTCAATGCTATGATTGGACCTGCATAGTCCATACCGGTGGTTTGAAATGGATACCCTGGTTGGAGGCGCTGCTCAGGTAGATTGCCCATTATTGGACTTACTGTTTGCGCATTTAGACGAAAACATCGTTGGCAATTATGCACGACCCGTCTTGACAAGTCACGACCTCCTAACGGCCATATTTCCTCTCGGATGGAAGACAAAAGTAGTTGAGGACCTGCATGCATTAAGTGTACATGTTCGTTTTCAAAGATTAGTTTTGTCAGTGGGTGTTTAGATGAAAGCAAAACTGGGTGTTTCTTATCGAAATTAAAATCACCGTTTTTAATTCGTCCACCAACTCTTACAAGACCGTTTGTGTCAATAAACGGACTTAGTGACAGTAACGAGTTTTTGGATGGTAGGCACTTATCATTCTGTAAAATATTGTACTCTTGAAATGATTCCCTTTGTGATAGTTTTAACAGTGTATAATGTGCGCCTTGTTTCTCCGCGTGTGAGAGCGGTCCCAAATCTTTACTGTTAGTTTTGCGTGTTTGTGTTTTACAATTATTGATAAAACGCAAGACATATGCCATTGTGTTTTTTAACTTTTTTAAATTTGAGAACCGTGAGAATGGAAACAATTCATCAAACTGATTATTTAGAGCCAGATTACTCTTTACTTCCGGTAACTCCGATTCAGTTTGATCAAATGTCTTGTTTGGCCAAAGACTTTCTTCGTGACTTAAAAATTTGGGACCGTTCCACCACATTTCGAGTTTGTCTGCCTGAGAAGCACTAACGCCTCTGGTTAACATATCTGCCGGATTGCTGGCTGTGGGCACGTGCCGCCATATGAAATCACGCGTTCGTTCTTGAATGTCAGCTACGCGATTTTTGACGAACTCCTTCAACCGGTGAGGTGGAGTTTTTAGCCAGCCAAGTACGACAGATGAATCTGTCCAAAGAAAACATCTGCCAATCGGCATACGCGTTGTAGCTAATACCTTTTGAATTAGTTTTGCTGCCACTAAAGCTCCGCAAAGTTCCAATCGCGGTATAGTTACAGGCTTTAGTGGTGCTACTCTGCTTTTTGAAAATAGCAACTGAGCTTTCACACTCCCTTGGTCGTTTTCCGATCTGACATACACACATGCTCCATACGCATCCTTTGACGAATCAGAGAAGGCATGTAGTTGAATGTCTTGTGGATTTTCGCATAACACGAACCTAGGAATGCGCAAATCGTTCAGCTGAACCAAAGCATTCACAAATTTTGACCATGAGTTCAAAATATCGCTCGGCAGTGGATCATCCCACTGCAACTTTTGCAGCCAAAGTCTTTGAAGAATGATTTTGCCTGGAATAATGAAAATACTCAAGAGACCTAATGGGTCAAAGACTTGTGAGATTGTTGACAAAATCAATCTTTTAGTCACTGTTTCATTGTTGCTGGCATGAATTGTAAACTGAAGCTGGTCATTTGCAGGTGACCATTTTAGCCCTAATGTGCTTGATTGCTCGTGCTCACTGAGGTCAACGACTGTGGAATCCTCATTTTTGCCAACACTGTCTCTTGTAGGAAGGTTTGATTTAAATTTTCTCAATTTAAAACAACCAGAATCCAAGACGTCAGTAACAAGTGCGCGAATATGCATTAAACCTTCGGCTGTATCACAACCAGTAAGAAGGTCATCTACATAAAAGTCGTCAACAATGATTTGACGTATTTGTTCATTATTGCACTCATTAGCAAGTTGCTTTAGACAGCGAACCGCAAGAAACGGTGCTGAGGCTGTTCCATACGTTACCGTATTTAAAGCATATGATTGTAATGTCTCAGATGGATCATCACGCCAAAGTATTTGTTGTAAATGCCTTTGATCACAATTGATCAGCACTTGGCGATACATTTTCTCTATATCTCCTGCCATAACGAAGCGGTGCTGCCTGAATCGTAAGAGGATTGATAGCAAATCGCTTTGTATTGTCGGCCCTACCATCTGAATATCATTGAATGATATTCCGGATGTGGTGGGAGCGCTGCCATTGAATACCACCCTTAACTTTGTAGTGCTACTCTGTTCACGCAGCACACCATGATGTGGCAGAAAATATGAGTTCGGTGGTGAATTATTGATGTCACCTTTTGTCATATGTCCCAACTGAGCATATTCACGCATGAAATCCTTGTACATGGCTTTCAGCGTGACTTGTCTCTGCAGTCTTCTTTCTAGAGAGAAGAAGCAATGTTTAGCACGCTCGAAAGAATCTCCCAGCTCAGTCTCATTCTTTTTCAGCGGTATTCCAACTGAAAAACGACCATTGCTTTGACGTGAGACATTTTGCACAAAATCTTTCTCGCACAAATTTTCCTCGACGGATAAAATTGGTTTGTGTGAATCTGGTACATCTTCGATCTCCCAGAATTTAGCCAGTTTATCTTGTATCTCATTAAATTGAGAAAAATTGCAAGCAATTTGAGAGCTACGCTTTCCAGTGGGCCCGGATACTATGTATCCGAACTTAGTTTCTTGAAGCACTGGATAATTGTTGCCTAAGCGCAGCTGATTCGTACCAAGCAAATCCCAGAAAATATCTGCACCAAGGAGCAAGTCTAGACTTGATGGATTGTAGAATTCTGGATCTGCAAGTGTAATATATGACGGAATATTTAGTGTGTTAACGTCAAATGATTGATTTGATGATGACGTTATATATGGCAACACTAAACAAGTAACTTTAGTTTGGAATGCGTTGTTGAGCCTGGACTGTATTATTGTATTGCATGATTTAGATATTGTTGAAACTGCATTATTGATACCAGCTACAGAAACGTTAGCATTTTGGGATTGTAGACCTAATTTAGACATTAGGGATTCCGTAATGAAGGAGGCTTGGCTTCCAGAGTCCAAGATGGCTCTCACTTCATGCGGTTTATTGTTGTCGTCCAAAATTTTGATAATAGCTGTTGCTAGTAGTACTTGTCCACACTTGTTATTAACAGATAGTGCGGTAGCTGTCTTTGGAACAGTTTCCTCTTTGTTTTTGTGTAATAATGTATTATGTTTATCTCTTTTGCACGTTTTACAAGGACCTAGGCGACATGCATGTTTATTGTGACCAAATCTGAAACAATTGGCACAAAGTTTGTGATTTTTTACCACTTGTTCACGTTCATCTACATTCATTTGTAAAAACTTGTTACATTGGTATAAAGCATGACTGTCATTACAAAGAATGCATTTGTAGATTTTATTTTGTGAAGATTGCATGATGGCTGCTAAGCCCTTGACGCTTTTGTTTGTTTTGTTTATTTGTGTTGTGTGTTGTGTTTTATTTGTATTTAATTCAATAGTCTCTAATAAATCAGCCCTATTTTTTAGAAATTTAGTAAATGTATTAAATGTTATTTCCTTTAGTTTTACTTTGTGTTCTTCCCATTCACGTTGTGTACGAGCATCTAATTTGGATGACATAATATAAATAACCAATGTGTCCCAGTGATCGGTAGGTTCATCTAAAATTTGTAAAGCGCGTAAATTCTTTGTGTACGCATCTAGAAGTTTACGTATAGCACCGGCGGATTCCCTTTTAATAGGTTCCTCATCAAAAATACCCTTAACATGGTTTTGTATTAGAAGTCGTGTGTTGTCATATCTCTCGCACAATAAACTCCATGCAACACTGTAGTTAGAAGCAGAAAACTCTAATGCACGAATTATGTGAGCAGCGCTTCCCTCCAGAGAAGCACGTAGATAATGAAACTTTTGAACACTGTTGACTGACGCATTGTTATGGATCAATGAAGAGAAAGTGTCGCGGAACTCCAGCCAATTCCCGTATTCACCACTAAATTTAGGTATGTGTATAGTGGGTAATTTTATGCCCTTTACAGATGAACTCGCAGCCTTTACCGTATCATTTTCTTCAAGCTCACTGTCAGATGAAGAGGAAGCATTAGATGCTGGGCTTTTCTTTAACTTTGGAGTTGCACATTTTTGATACAACTGATATATTTCTTGTGCCCTAGCCATATTACGAAAATACTGAGATTCAAAGTCTGCTCGTTGCACAGTTTGTTCCTCAGCCTCGTCCTCATCTGTCAGCTGCTCGATACACATTTGAACTTGGTCAAATTCTGCAAAATTTTCATCAATTTTTGTCATGCGAAGTTTTACCTCTATAGCTTGAACTTCACTACAAGATGCAGCACCCTTAAAGCCATTTAAATATTTTTCAAAATATGTTAGGCGAGTTTTACACGTTCCTCTTTTCTTTATTAATTCAGACAAATTAGTAATATCCATTTCGAATATAAAATTTAATTAAAATTATGTAAACAGCTATGCAAATTAACAAATGCAATTTAAAGACACAAATTAATGTAACTGTATATTACTGCATTGCATACCAACAGTATTGTAGATAACTAAATGCAAAAATAAAAGTAATAATTTTGTTTTACTCTAAATGAAAGGATATCACTGATGCAATTTGTCTGTACACAGATTTTTTATATTGTAAGTGAATAACTCAATGCAACTAGATTACAAATAGTAATGTGATTGAATTAGTATAATAATTAATTTCAATTGTTTATGTTTCAAAACAATGAAAATTATATTTATTTAATAATATTATAATTATAAATTGTATATTCGATATTATGTCCAACAGTGGACTTCGGCGAATTGATACAACCGTGGGATTGAATTGTATGAACAACCTAGCTATTTTGGATTTAATTTATTCGTTGTTTTATTTAATTTGCACCTGTCAAACTAACTAAACGAATATAATAATTGTATAATAACTGAAATAATTGATGAGTAAATTATAGAATTATATTTGAGAATGAAACCATATGCACTTACTTGTTCTTTGCACATAAATAGAAAGTAAGTATCTAGTATTATTTGTAAAGAAATCTATAATTGCATTGAATTTATTCAAAATGATTTGTGTACAAATTACTCCAATATTGCCACAATATGTATTACTTTCAACAAATATGCCCGGCTATATTGATAACAGGACTAACAACACTTTCAATTAAATAACTAAATCAAATTACTTGTAAATACGACTACGAAACAAACATTGAAAATCTCGAAAATAGTTCCAATTTGTATTTTAGACCCGATTTTATGACAACCGAAACCCAATTTGTTTTAGGTGAACTATGTTATATGTTTGTTGTTGTTGCTGTTACGTAAGTACGTATGATTGCAAGTTTTTTATTTTGCAATATATATAGTTTTTATTTGAATGGGAAAAGAAATAAATAGGGATAGGGCTAACTTAATGGAATGGACTCACTCAGATGCCAGCCTTGCCTTGCGTATTTTTTACTCGACGATCGTAGTAAACAGGTAGATTATAAACTCCGCTTCGTATCGGTGTATGCAAATCCTTGTTAGATATTCATAGGCACTTCACTATTCGGCTCGTGGACCAATATGTTGGGAATCTTGAAACTTCAGGTGTAGTGCAAAACTTGATTTATTGTTTTTACTTATGATTGAGATGAAATGATTATTTTAACATTAAATATGAATAATTTGCTTGTTGCGTGGCGCAGAGGTCTGGCGAGTCGACTCGATTTGGCGAGCGGAGCGGGGGTCGAGGTGGGGGGCCTCTTTGATGCCTTAGCTACGTTGTTGCATTATTAACAGTAACAATATAACGTATACAGTGACATGTAAGCGATTTAGAGGAAGAGTGGGCGAAAAGAGGAAGCGGGCCTTCGTGAACTGCACGATATATACCCATAATAATTAATACATATCGCTCGTTCGGTGAAAAAATGACCTAATTACAATAAAATTTTAGTTCAATATTGTACTCTACAGTTATTCAAAACTTGTGCTCGAGTTTCAACTGAAAATTAAATCATTTTTACATCGAAAGTGCTTATTTAAAAGGCTTACTATCGCCGCACATCTCACACACAGCTGACATATGCATTGGGATTCCTCAAATGACGTAGGCAACCCTCAGAAATATTATTTTGAAATTGCGCCCCTAAAGCTCTACGCACATCCCGCGGTTTATTTTCCATCAACTTCTGTCGGTTACGGTAATGACGGCGGCTGAAACGCTCTCGAATATATACAAAGACCCATTACGATTCGACTCTTTGCTTTTTTCTCATTTCTAAAATCTATCTAAAAATCTATAAAATAAAAATGATTTTAGAGATAAGAAAAAAATCAAACGATAAAAAAAACAAATAAAAAAATAATTGAAAAAAAAAATGATTTTGAGATTATTTGAAATTATTCTATCTCTTATAGTTTCTGACTTCCCCATACTACTTACATACTACAAATGGGCTTCCATTTCTGTGGACATTACTGTAACTTATATGTATACTGTAATGTTTGTTAAATAAAGAAAAAAAAACATGCCACATTTAAATTAGTGTTACTTACAGCTGAGTCAACAGTTAATATTCAAAAACGGATAAGAATTTTTACACAAAGCTTTTTTTAGGGTTCCGTAGCCAAATGGCAAGAAACGGAACCCTTATGGATTCGTCATGTCTGTCTGTCACAGCAACTTTATTCCGAAACTATAAGAACTATACTGTTGAAACTTGGTAAGTAGATGTATTCTATGAACCGCATTAAAATTTTCACACAAAAATAGAAAAAAAACAACAAATTTTGGGGGTTCCCCATACTTAGAACTGAAAGTCATAAAAATTTTTTTTCATCAAACCCATACGTATATATCTATGGATAGGTCTTCAAAAATGATATTGAGGTTTCTAATATCATTTTTTTTCTAAACTGAATAGTTTGCGCGAGAGACACTTCCAAAGTGGTAAAATGTGTAACCTCCCTCCCTGTAACTTCTAAAATAAGAGAATGATAAAACTAAAAAAAATATATGATGTACATTGCCATTCAAACTTCCATCGAAAATTGGATTGAACGAGATCTAGTCAGTAGTTTTTTTTATACGTCATAAATCGTAAACAACAATTTACCTTTCATTCAATCAACTCGCTGCTACGGAACCCTTCATGGGCGAGTCCGACTCGCACTTGGCCACTTTTTAGCTACTGAATTGGATGGAGGTGTCACAGTTTGTAACTGGCTTCGAACAGGGAAATTAAATTTCCCACTTTTTAACCAGTTACGAAATTTAGTTGCCAAATGGGACGAGGGGTTATTAATTATTATTTTTGACAGCTCAAGATGGCACACTTGCGGCTCGTCATTGCATGTATTGCAGTTTTCACTCTGGCGTTCTTGCTGCAGATTAAACATGTGCAGGCCGCTGATCACACGCATATTTATAACCAGCTGCCTACCATTGGTAAGTCTCTCAAATCTTTATTTAAGCAGGATACAAAGTATCTACTTTAAATGTTATTACAAGTTATAATAACGTTTAAAGACATATACTTACTTTTAATCAGGATCGGAGTTATGAATATTGTCATTTATATACCTTCTTGCGACGAAATATGGCGCAGGAGATCTTCTCACAGTATTTTATTACTGTTGTAATGAAAATCCTGGGACTGGAACGGGAGTTATTATGTATTTGTTATTTATTGCCCATTTCGTAACCAGTTATGAAATTTGGTTACCAAACGGCACGATGCAATTATGTTATGGAATGGGATTTACGTTCGTCTCATTTGGTAACCTCACGATTGGTTTTAAAATCGATTCCCAAATGAACTGGATTGTAATTAATAAAAGAAACCATATTAATAAGTTAATCAAACCTAGGTACTATTGGTAAATCGGCTCACCAACTGTCCTTACAAGTAATGCCAATGGAAGAATAATGATTCCTACCAGTTATATCTGCATTAAAGTTCATTGACCCTACCTATACCAAGAAATCGAACGTGCGATTACAAAAGTATCACTGATATTACGGGCACGTTTCATTTATTTTATCGACGTCTTGGACGACCTCCGTGGCGGAACGGGTAGCTATCGGACTGCCACGCCGGAGGTTGCGGGTTCGAATCCCGCTAGGGGCAAATGTTCGTATGATGAATATGAATGTTTGTGTTTGTGAAGTGTTGGATGTTTATATATTTATTTAAGTATGTCTATCCGTTATCTAGTAACCATACCACAGGCTCTGCCTAGTTTGGGACTGGATAATTGGTGTTAATGTCTGATATATTGATTTGATTTGAGATAGGATCAATGTACTTTTACGCAATTATAGCTGACATGTATCATATATGCTATTTCTAATGACAATTGTTCCACAGAAACGGCATTCCTATGGAACCTCAGAACCAGCCTGAACATCACCTGCAATGCTGCTAGGTCAGACGCAGCAAAAATAGAAAAAATATACAAATCCAACCACATTTCAACCGTTCATATAATCCGATGCCCGACTCCGCGTGACTCTTATGTGGACTTACTAAATGCACTAGGAGTCAATGTGGCTGAGATCGAAGAGCTTTCGTTGTTAGGAGTGCCAGACCAAGCTGTGTTACGAGCGAATCACTTCGCTGCACTACCGATCAAGATACTGAACTTATATGGTCCGCATGACTCACCCTTGCTCCGACCTGACGAAGGCTTTCTAGACCTACTGACAGAGTTGAGGCATTTATCAGTTGTTAATGTAGAGCTGCCTCCGCTGCCAGAGTCGACCAAACTTGAGGTAAGAAGTCATAAGCTTCTACGGACTTAGCGATTTTTTTATCCATCTATCTGTGTCCACTCGAAAACTACTCGACAGATTGGGTTAAAAGACTGTTTCGGATAAGCGAAGCAAATGCACCAATGCAGATTTTGGAGTGATGATGTACTAACACTGATATAACTCCACTATGGACCTATTTTATAGCTAACTAGCTGTGCCCGCGGCTCCGCTCGCGTGAACTACAGAATCCGCCCCGGTTCCCAATTCCGCTCCCGTTCTCTTCCCAATTCTACTTCCACTCCTACTCAGACTCGAGACTCTTAATATCCCAATCCTAACCCCAACCTCAATACCATCCCTATCCCCAAAAACTAAATTTCACTCAATCCCATACGCGCCGCGCCGTTCGCCGCACCGCGGCCATTGACCTCGCCCATATGATGAACATACTCGTACGTTCGAGATATATTGCATTTTTTTTATCAAAAATTTCGTAAAAAAGAGATGGTTTTTCATGAATGATTTCTAAATGTGATACTGAGTTACTGGAAGCAATATTAATATAACAACATAAAAATTATTGCATAGGGTAATTAAACTAGATAAAAGTAGGGTACAGATTTTTTTTTCTTATTTTAAATGCTTAAATAAATACGTACGTGTTTTTGTTGATACGGCGGTTTCATATAAACTGATCATTGATTTAGGTGGTGAATCTGAGAAGTGGATCGTCGGTCGGTGACTTTGGTGGCTGCTCCTATCTAAAGTTTTTGACCCTCAAGCAGTGGGAGGTCCCTGTGCGAAGCAATGCTGCGCCCTGGCTGGCCCATTGCCCCGAGCTAGGTAAGCAATCAGTAGCCTATCGACGTTTACTGCTGGACATAGGTGGCCTATGCTTGCGACCTGGATGAAAATACCACAGAATATAAATGAATGCAATAGACGAGACGTGAGTAACAGAAGGAGAAAAGTTATGTGATTATGATTACCTACGCATGATCTTACAAAACTAAGTCCAATGGACTGTTTTGTCGATATCGGTCGGTTTTGCGATAGATGTGACCCACCCACTGCCACTTCAGTTTACTAATTATTGCAGGTATATCGGTCACCCTCGTTCTTCATCGGATTTCTTCATTACGAATCATATCTTCTAACAAACCCCGAGCATAGCCCTCTCCAAAGCTCGCTGAGCGACTTGAAACTTGTGGATCAGACAGCAACATAATCGTTAATATATTGTTTTTTGTTCACCAGCGAGCGTGAGGCTAGTGGACTTGCCAACGCATATGCCTTTCCGGATAATAACAGGCGCAAACAGGCTGTTCAACCTGGCTGTGGTCAACTGTTCTGTCACCGAGTTGACGAAAGAGCTGCTCTCGTCTGCTAAAGACCTCAATCAGTTGCACCTTCCGCACAACAATATGGTTTCAATAGCACGGTATGTATATATATTCTTTATTGCACATCTTAAAACTAAATACAGTAATAAATGGCGTGTACAAAGATAAGCTTATCTCTAAAAGAGATCTCTTCCAGCCAACCGTACAGGGTGTGAGACAAGGCAGTAAGAACGAGGGGGGCAAATAAGTGCATAATAGACTACATAATAACTAAATACCTGAACTATATTGTATGTATTGGTCTACTCAAAATAAAATACACAGAAACATCATATGTCCCCCTCGTACATAACCGAGTTACATTACTATCAAAGTACTAAGAATAAAAATTCCTGTTACAAAACCTGGTTGAGAAGAGCACTCCCTATTTTACTTGCCGTGATATAGTACATATTATTATGTACCTATATATAATATACAGGTTGTAACAGAAAAGTGTCACCAACCGATTATTTTGACTAATAAAGATGGGAAAGATTCAAACTAATATACATATAGCTACTAGGTAGCATATGCTAAAAAGGACGTCACTGAATTATATAAAAATCTAAAAAAATTTATCAGAACAAAAGTTGTTGAGTTGCAAAAGCCGCTAAAGGAGCTGACCCTTGCACATAACGACTTGAATGGAGAAGCGTTAGAAGTGGTACATTCGATTCCATCGCTTCTTGTACTGTCATTGTCCCATAACCACATACTGAATTTACCCAGTTTCAATTTAAAACTATTTGCATTGTTTTTTAGAGACGCGTTTGAGTTGCAAAAGTCGTTAAAAGAGCTGAATCTTGTACATAACGACTTCAGTGGAGAAGCGTTAGAAGTGGGACATTCGTTTCCATCGGTTCTTGTACTGTCTGTCCCATAACCACAGACTGAATTCACCCAGTTTCGGTTTAAAACTATTGTATTACTTTTTAGCGATGCCTTTGAGTTGCAAAAGTCGTTAAAGGAGCTGAACCTTGCACATAACGACCTAAATGGAGAAACGTTAGATGTGGTACATTCGCTTCCATCGCTTCTTGTACTGTCTGTCCCATCACTACAGACTGAATTCAACCAGTTTCGATTTAAAACTATTGTATTACTTTTTAGCGATGCCTTTGAGTTGCAAAAGTCGCTAAAGGAGCTGAACCTTGCACATAACGACCTAAATGGAGAAACGTTAGATGTGGTACATTCGCTTCCATCGCTTCTTGTACTCTCAGTGTCCCATAACCACAGACTGGACGACTTCTGCGATCATTTCCGTGGCAATGGTGAGTTTATATTGTTGTATTGGATATTATTAACACACGAAGAACTACGGGCGCCGACGTAGCCGATAGGATTAGTAAGTTTAACTGGGCACACCATATCTGTCACAGAATTGGTCAAATGACGCCAACTATCTCTATGTAGGTACTACTAGATGGAGCGTTCCAAACAAGCGCTCTATTTCACGCAATTGTGGCTCCGGGAGCCGCAACTCGTTCACATGCACTTTGAAACTTGTGCAGTTTCTATGCAGAACATTTAATTATTACTAAATATTGACGCTACGGGTAAATAGCGTCCATATTTAGTAAATAAATAATTAAATGTTCTGCGTAGTTACTGCACAAGTTTCAAAGTGCATGTGAACGAGTTGCGGCTCCCGGAGCCACAATTGCGTGAAATAGAGCGCTTGTTTGGAACGCTCCAAAAAAAAGTTTCATCGTGAACATAACCGAGTTGCGGCTCTCAGAGAGTATTATGATGATAAAGACGAAACTAATTTTAGTGCTGTCAAATTTTAAATGTGTGCCTTTGGAATTGGGCCCATTGTGTATCTAAAATAATTAAATTTTTTTAACGCTTGAAGTATGGCGAGATTGAAGATATCACTTACCGTCAAGCTATCGGGTAAGTCAGCTGCATTAAACGTCTCTATAGAGTTGCCAGCGGCATACAGCTCTTTTAGCCCCTTCACTCGTGGTATGGAACTAATCGTGCCACTGGCACAATTAGCGATGACAGCGCTGTCCTCTGGCTTCCCATGGCACTGGCAACCGCCGCAGTCAAAATACTCATGTCCGTGATGACTACCGGCTGGACTGGTTAAGGCATGAATGACATGTTCGTTTTCATGGTCGTTCCGGTCAGTCTCTGACTCTTGGTTGTCGATATGGCCACTGTCATGGCAGGTAAAGGTATGACTAGCTAGTGACGTCCGCTTCTCATCATCGCAGTGTATGCTTCTAACTTCTACGAGTCTGTCTCGGATGGCTCGGGCGAGCCAGAACTGTTCGCAGGTGCAAGGGAGAGTCGCCTCGATGCTGACTCTAACGAAGGGCTCCACTCGTCTCGGGGACTCTCTCTGAGATGACGAAGTCTATACAAAAATTAAAAAAAACGTAAGGCCTAAACTCTCTAATGCTTATATAGAAGTTTCCCCGTTCCATTGCTACTTCACTTAGTAGTTTGAATGGACTCAGGTCTTCTGTTAAAAAATATACGTACGAGTATTAAATGCATTATTGTTCTAATTATATTTGTACTACTAGATGGAGCGTTCCAAACAAGCGCTCTATTTCACGCAATTGTGGCTCCGGGAGCCGCAACTCGTTCACATGCACTTTGAAACTTGTGCAGTAACTACGCAGAACATTTAATTATTTATTTACTAAATATGGACGCTATTTACCCGTAGCGTCAATATTTAGTAATAATTAAATGTTCTGCATAGAAACTGCACAAGTTTCAAAGTGCATGTGAACGAGTTGCGGCTCCCGGAGCCACAATTGCGTGAAATAGAGCGCTTGTTTGGAACGCTCCAAAAAAAAGTTTCATCGTGAACATAACCGAGTTGCGGCTCTCAGAGCCGCAGTTGTGTGGAACTGAGCGCTTGTTTGGAACGCTCCATCTAGTAGTACATAGAGATCGTTGAATGACGCAGACTATTTTTAAAGTGAAGTGCCCAATTGAATAGCCGTAAAGCGTTACCAAACTCAGTTTCTGTTATTAATTCTTATTAATACTTTTAAATCGCGTTTTTTTAGTGCAAATATCGGATCTATCATTGAGCGATTCGGGTATAACTCGCCTCTGCTTCCGCGACTGGACTTCCCTCGTGCTCTTCAATTTGACAAACAACAAGATCGCTACTTTGGAGGTAAGTAAAAAAGTGTTATACCTTACTTTGTGTTACCTTAACTGTTACACCAAAAAGTGTTTAACATTACCAATTTATATTATCTGTTCTTGTTATAAGTAGAATAAAATAATTATAGAAAGGGAATGACTGATGATACTGTGATACAATTGTGGCTTCTATTTTTATCGCCACGTTGGCTTGGTTTGGTTATTAGACTCGAGGGTCAGATGTGTCAGATGTCGTAGGTTCAAAGCCCATTTGGGACAAACTGACAGACACACTTATTGATCCTGGTCTCGACGTGTTAGTCTGTGAAATTTCCTTGTTTAATTCCCTTAGTATGTAAAAAATCTAGTTTGGGATTAGACGTGTATGTATATTTATTTTCACTGGGAACAAACTATTACTATTACTCGAGTTGGGGCTATTTCAAGGTCTCAGTCTAGACCTTGTATCACTGCGACCATGTCTGGTCTATTGTAATCGCCACCATACTACAGTTCGGTGCTAAGCTTTGTAGTAATTGGAAACTGCACAATGCTTTTAGCACTGAGTTGTTTTACTTCGTCAGGGCGTAGCAAGTAGTTATTATTAATTATATATTCTTTATTGCACACATTTTAAAAGTAAATACAGTTACAAATTTTGTATACAAAGGCGAGCTTATCTCTAAAAGAGATCTCTTCCAGCCAACCTTACAGGGTGTGAGACAAGGCACTAAGAGCGAGGGGGCAAAAGTGCATAATATACTACATAATAACTAAATACTGAAACAAATAATAATTAGACGCTTGTAGAAGAATATATGTGGTGCAAGTGTACTATATGTAATTTACATTCATTGATCTTTTGCTTAGTAAGAAGAACGTATAATACGAGTACGTCCAAATTCTTAATAAACCCTTAAAGCTAAACTCTCATATCCTCGCCCTTTAATTTAGCATACTCTATTCTTATTTTCCTTCTGAAAGGTTGCCTGGAAGAGATCGCTTTAAGCGATAAGGCCGCCTTTGTACACTTTCCAAAAATCTGTACCTATTTTTTTATTGTAATTCTTAATTTATGTGCAATAAAGAGTTTATCTATCTATCTAAACCCAATATTTTCTCCTTCTTAGTTCGAAGAGCTGCCACTCGCTGTGAGCCGCGGCCGTGCTCTCGAGGTGTCCCTACGAGGCAACCCAGTCACGAATGTGGTCTTCCCAGAATCGCTGTACCGCAAACTGACTGAACTGCGTGAAGTAAGTAGTATATTGGGTTAGGACTTTATACCAAAACGAGTTTTAATACTTTAAGTTGTATATTGGGTTTAGGTGATACTGAATCGAAATTTTTTTATCAGGAAGACGGTAGTTGTTTGTTATTCTGTAAACAAAGCTGTGTTTTCACTAAAGAAAAGCTGTTAAGAAAAAAAAAACACAGAACTTTATTCAAAATCATTTATTAAGTTGCAATTTTTTAAGTTAGAACCATTTTCACTGTAGACACCGAAATGTTCAAATATTAGTTATATATACGGTAATGCTATTCCATAAATAGGATAAACACTATATGTTATTTGAATGTTACACTTTCATATCATGTTATGTAAATAGAAACCAAATATAATTAGAACAATAATGCATTTAATACTCGTACGTATATTTTTTAACAGAAGACCTGAGTCCATTCAAACTACTAAGTGAAGTAGCAATGGAACGGGGAAACTTCTATATAAGCATTAGAGAGTTTAGGCCTTACGTTTTTTTTAATTTTTGTATAGACTTCGTCATCTCAGAGAGAGTCCCCGAGACGAGTGGAGCCCTTCGTTAGAGTCAGCATCGAGGCGACTCTCCCTTGCACCTGCGAACAGTTCTGGCTCGCCCGAGCCATCCGAGACAGACTCGTAGAAGTTAGAAGCATACACTGCGATGATGAGAAGCGGACGTCACTAGCTAGTCATACCTTTACCTGCCATGACAGTGGCCATATCGACAACCAAGAGTCAGAGACTGACCGGAACGACCATGAAAACGAACATGTCATTCATGCCTTAACCAGTCCAGCCGGTAGTCATCACGGACATGAGTATTTTGACTGCGGCGGTTGCCAGTGCCATGGGAAGCCAGAGGACAGCGCTGTCATCGCTAATTGTGCCAGTGGCACGATTAGTTCCATACCACGAGTGAAGGGGCTAAAAGAGCTGTATGCCGCTGGCAACTCTATAGAGACGTTTAATGCAGCTGACTTACCCGATAGCTTGACGGTAAGTGATATCTTCAATCTCGCCATACTTCAAGCGTTAAAAAAATTTAATTATTTTAGATACACAATGGGCCCAATTCCAAAGGCACACATTTAAAATTTGACAGCACTAAAATTAGTTTCGTCTTTATCATCATAATACTGTGTGACAAGGATAGCAACTGTTTTAATGCTGTCAAATTTTAACATTGTGCCTTCAGAATCGGGCCATACTTCAATAACTAAATCAGGTCATCCCAAGTCAGTCAAATAAATAAAAACGTTAACTTCGCGTGTCTATACATTCAAGATATTTGCAAAAAAGAAATTGGGGGGTCTAAGGATAATTAGCAGAACACGATTCGAACATTTTCGGAATATATGAAAAAAAATTGAGTCGGTTTCTAACTGCATAACTGTATCTGAACATGACCGCAACGCATAAAGGGTGCGCGAGAGAAGCGCGCTGTGTCAAAAATTGGCGCGCGCGAGACTGAATTAAACAAATGTCTATAACCATTCTATATTGATAGTATTTCTGTGGTGTCGACATACTTTGCATCCCACACAAGCGGCCGGTCCATATTCGATCATACTAACGTCAAAAAGTTTTAATTTTAAATCAAAATATAGTACTAGTAGATTCTGCTAACAATAATATTATTGACGACCTCCGTGGCGGAACGGGGTAGATCTCGTCCTGCTACGCCGGAGGTTGCGGGTTCGAATCCCGCTAGGTGCAAATGTTCGTATGATGAATATTAATGTTTGTACCCAAGTCTTGGATGTTTATATACTTATTTAAGTATGTGTATCCGTTATCTAGTAACCATATCACAGGCTCTGCCTAGTTTGGGACTGGATAATTGGTGTGAATGTCTGAGATATCTCGGCGCCCGCTCTCCGCAGAAACTCTGTATTGCAGCGCGCAGTGCACACCTACGACACAACGTTTCAGGACGCGGGCATTTTCTTTATGGGACGAGGAGCTTTCCCGTCTGAAATAATAATAGAAACAGGGTCATTCCTGGGAGAAACGTTCTCCGCGTCAGATTCGTGGCTTTTATTTTTTCTCATTACTGATAAAAACTAAAATTTCATGGGAAAAGAAGGCTTAAAAACGAGTCAAGCTATCGATAAGGCACTCACGCAGACGTTATAGATTACGTCATGAGAAAATATAAAAGCCACGAATCTTACCTACATCAAGAACGCTTCTCCCAGGAAACAAATTCTTCGATACGCGTTATACGCCCACCCCCACCCCCTACATACATACATACATTTACACCCCTCCCTTTGAGCCGTGGTAGCCGGTTGGTTGCCTCACTCGCCTCACGTTCATGAGGTCGTGGGTTCAAACCCCGCCCATGCCAATGAGTTTTACGAAACTTAAGTACGGTTTATTTATATAATACCACAGGCTTTTCGGTGAAGGAAAACATCGTAAGGAAACCTGCATATGCCGAAGAAGAAATTCTGAGGCGTATGTGAAGTCCACCAAAACGGCTTTGTCAGGGGTTTGGCACAAAAGATCCTGAAGGGTCGAAGTGACGCCAGGTCTTCCTGGCCCCCCTAAGAAGATAAGATAAGATACACCCTCTACAAACACACACACTCATACACACTTCATATGCGCTGATTATTATTCTTACATACTTAATTATTTTAATTTTTTCTTTAATTTTTGAACTATCATAACTTTCTTAGTTTATTCGTTTCCTCTCTTTTGTTTGTTCTATCTTGTGATCTGTTTTACTTTGTTATAACCGTATTATATTGTGATGGTTGTTTTCTATCTGTTTCGTGCTGTTAAGTATTGTGTGAATAAATAAAATAAATAAATATATATTTATTTATTTATTATATGGACTGAAGCCGTGTGGTTTCCGGTAGAGTAGACTAGGACCACTCCAACTCTTCCCGTGGATGTCGTACAAGGCGACTAAGGGAATACAACATCAATCAGGCCTCCCCAACCCGTCTGGCCAGCGCGGGGAGTGTAGGCCAAATCCTTCGTCTGTCTCCGGCAGATGAGAGAGGGTTGTGCTCCTGCAGTGGAGACAAAAATAACCAGATGATGATATGGACCTGTATGTACAAAAATAACCTGTATGTATGTATGTAACGCTTTATTGTACCAAAAATAACAACAACAACAATAATAAAATAGGAATTAACCTGTGTACAAAGGCGGACTTATCCCACTTAGGGATCTCTTCCAGTCAACCTTAGAGTATACTGAATCTGGTCTGAATTAAAAACTTTGATTTTACCGCAGATGCTCGATATACGGGACAACAAGGTGTCCCATTTGAGCGAGGCTGCGGTGCGAGCGCTGTCCGCGGCGCCGCGGCGCATGCGCCTCGCTGGCAACCCCATTGCCTGCGACTGCGACAATGTACCGTTCCTGGCGAAGGTGCTGAACGACGATTTGCAGGTTCAGTATCCCATCCCACTTCCCACTAGTATAAAAAAAAAAGATATGAACGATATCTATTTACGTATCTATCCGACTGTATTGACTGACTGAGCAGCCCGACGACGAAGCCGTCATCGTGATGTCGCGCCCCTGAGTGGGGAGAGTTGCCGTATAGAGGACCAAGCACAGAGTTACTTATTTGTAGGGGGGTCAAGCCGGGTGCTCCGACAAAGAGCACCTGAGCAGGTACCGGTTACCCCCCCCGTGATTCAGCCTGTGTGACCTAGATGTCGATATGCCATGGGAGGTAGAGGGTCTGTTCCCACTAATATTATAAATGCGAAAGTTTGGATGTTCGTTACTCAGACACGCTACAACCACTGGACGGATCGTGATGAAACTTGGTACACGTATAAGTTAGGTCCTGGATTAGGATATAGGATAGTTTTTATCCCGATAAAACGTCTCATTCCTACGGGAAACCAAATTGAAGGATATGGATTCGTGATGAAGAGATCCGACGAAGAACGGAGGTGACTGACATAACCGAAAGGATTGGCAAGCTGAAGTGGCAGTGGGCGGGTCTCATCTGTCGCAGGGGCAGACGAGTTCTGGAGTGGAGACCGCGGATCTGCACCCCGCCGTCAGGTGGACCGACGTACTGAAGAAGGTGGCCGGTAGCGGCTGGATGCGGAGGATCTGGTGTGGTGGCGTTCATTGGGGAAGGCGTATGTCCAGAAGTGGACGCCTAAGGGCTGATATGATGATGATGATGGATTATTTATAATCTGTAACGTTACAATGTTTTTTAAATGTCAGATATACAGGGTTACAGGAAAAGTCGTGCTAGATCCCTTAAGGGTATGGAGCACCCATCATTTCTGACTTATTTCACTATGAAACACCCTACCCTAAACTTAACCCTTTTCGAGATATTCGACTTTTAATTTTTTTATTGAAAATTGCTGATTTTTAGGCTACTACATTTATTTTTGTTTATTTTGTGTATCTTATTATTATTATTATTGCATTTTTACATGTGTAGTAAGATGCTTTAGGACGTCAATCATTAAAATAGTGCACAAGTTATTTGAATAGACCGTAGTAGACAAGTGAAAGAAAAGAAATAAAAAACATATTAGAAAGTTTATTTTTCTCTAAGGGATATCTAAAAAAAATATTATGGTAATTGTTCGGCAGATGTTTTTTAAAATATCTACGGTTCATCAGCTATCTAACGAGGTATAATAATGTAGGGTTTTATTCAAATGCATTCAAAAAAATTTAGTTTCATAGGCGACAGTGGAGAAGAAAATGTATACTTAGCCCTAAAAAGTAAAATAAAACAATAGGTAAGCATGAAATGCCATTTATTAAAGGTTTTCTCACAACTTTTTCTTTTTCTACAGTTCATGTTCAACATGGCCGCCTCTATTTCTAATACATTGTCGCATCCTTCTACGGAGACCGGTCTTCACTACGCCAGTGGTCAATGTGGTCCTCATTTTATTTGCTGCATCCACAATCCTTTCTCTTAAGTCTTCCACAGACGAAACTGGATTCGGCTCGCTGTACACGAGACTTTTCATGCAGCCCCACACATGAAAATCCATGGGGGTTAGGTCCGGACTTCTTGCTGGCCATGGCAATGGCCCACCTCGTCCAGTCCATTTGTTTGGATAATTTGTGTCCAGCCAGTCTCTGACACTTCTCCTGAAATGGGCAGGGCAGCCATCGTGTTGGAACCACATGTCCCTGATCAGGTTGAGTGGCAGATCATCCAGCAAATCACTCAAGTCTGCTCTCAGGAAATTTTCGTAGCTTTCCCCGTTTAGATTATCCGGGAGAAAGTAAGGTCCAATCAAATGATTGGAGATAATGCCCATCCACACATTCACGCTGAATCTTCGTTGGGACCCCTTCACTCTTTTCTTATTGGGATTCCTTAGTTCTTTTAGGGCCCAGTAATGGGCGTTGTGATAGTTAGTTATGCCATCTTTATCAAATTTGGACTCATCCGTCCACAAGATATTTCTTAAAAAATCTGGGTCTTCTACATCAGCATTTAGCATAAATCTGCAAAAGTCCAATCTTCTCGCGGGGTCCCCTTCTTCAATAACGTGTACTGCGTGTAATGGTACGGGTATAGGCCAGCAGTATGCACTGTAAACCACACTCTCCATTGCGAAAGCCCCAGATCACGGGCAACAATATTAGTGGAAGTAGTCGGATCCGCTCGAAAGCGTTGCACTATCTCATTGTCCTGTTCTTCGTCGTCAATTCGTGGTCTTCCCATGTCTGTACTTCGTCTCAAAACAGAGCCAGTTTCTCGAAGTCTTCGATAAACTCTGTCAACGTCTAAGTGTAAGCGTCTTAACTTGAAGGACAATAGGCGTGGGACCGTTAGAACTGCTACCTGGAGCGTCCCAACTACTTTTTTTCCACGAAATGTAATACAAACCCTAGATTGTTACACCTCGTTAGATAGCTGATGAAACGTAAATATTTTAAAAAACATCTGCCGAATAATTACCATAACATTTTTTTTAGATATCCCTTAGAGAAAAATAAACTTTCTAATATGTTTTTTATTTCTTTTCTTTCACTTGTCTACTACAGTCTATTCAATTAACTTGTGCACTATTTTAATGATTGACGTCCTAAAGCATCTTACTACACATGTAAAAATGCAATAATAATAATAATAAAATACACAAAATAAACAAAAATAAATGTAGTAGCCTAAAAATCAGCAATTTTCAATAAAAAAATTAAAAGTCGAATATCTCGAAAAGGGTTAAGTTTAGGGTAGGGTGTTTCATAGTGAAATAAGTCAGAAATGATGGGTGCTCCACACCCTTAAGGGATCTAGCACGACTTTTCCTGTAACCCTGTATATTGCCTAAACTTGTAAATGGTCTGCCAAATGATGTACAAAATATTTATTTAACACAACATATATACAAAAAACAGTTAAAAAAATATCTGTTGGCTAGCCAGAATAATGACTACATCTTATAAATATGAAATGTACCTTAGTTGTATGCAAATGCTATAATCTTTAAAAGTAGATAACTTATTGTTGCGAACTCGTCTTCTACAGATAAACCTCAATTTTGGTTTTGTTAGAAGACTTAGAAATTTAAGATTATGTTATTGTTTTTTCTTAATCAATAAAAAAAAAAAAAAAAAACAAATATGTGTAAATGTACTGACTGACACGAGCCTACGGCAACATGTACGAGTAGCCCCATGTAACTACGGAACTGATCTTAAAATATCATTTTCATCCCATCTATTCGAAAAGCGACGATTGGTTCCTCAATAAGTGCGACCAAAGTACGTCTTTTCTGCACGAGAGTTTTTCAGCGGGCAGTAATGAGATTTGCATTTGGAACACGAATATGACTTTTAGTGTTCCGCGACCAAAGAGATTGAGTGCAAATATTGTATGAATAAGTTACTGGCCGGTAACGTGAGCGGCGCGAAGGCTGAATTTTAAAAAAGAATACAACGCGCCGGCTTATTTTAAAAATGGTAACAAATGAAAAAGGAGCGAACTACATTTGTTTCTATTCCTAAACTCACGGATTGTTAAAAGTGTAATGCTTTGCTTGCAAATAATTTAAAAAAAATGTATTCTTCGAGCAGTGAAAGTGAAACATTAACTCCTGAAAGTGTTAGTGTTTATTTATTTTTCTCATAGAGGGAGATGAAAAGTAGAGTGTATCACTCGGGCGCAAAATATATTTTTTCCTCGGGTGCCGTACTTTTGAATCCCTCGCTACGCTCAGGATTCAAATTAGCGCCCTCGCCGTAAAGATATTATTTTGCTCCCTCCCTTATGACACAATCTACTATTACTCTATTACAGATATACTATATTTATATACTTTTAATTTGCTATGTTAAAAACAATAATAATAATAAGAGAACTAAAACCAAACAGGAATTTTAAAATACAAAATTCTGTCGAAGTGGTCACTCTGGGGCGTTGTGCCCAGAAGACAACGTTCCCTCGCTGTATGGCCAGGCTAATGGCGAGGTACTGGCCAGCGCTCTGGTCACCGGAAGCCTCTTTGTCCTAATTGAACGTGGGCGTTATTAACGTTTTATTTGTTACCTGCAGATACTGGACTTCCGTGATTTGGAGTGCGCGAATTCCGACCGCCGCGTCCGCAGTGTAGAAATCGATGAGCTGTGCAAGGATTCCCAGTCGACGGACAACAGCGAAGACCCGCCGCCGGCCAGAGACCGGGCGGCGCTGAGGGCCGTCGCTGGCGTCGCGACTGTCGCCTTTGCGATAGTAACAGCCGTTGTAATATAAACACCACTCACTGTGTTCGCAGACGGTTTTTATGATCATCATCATCATCAGGTTATTTTTGTCTCCACTGCAGGAGCACAACCCTCTCTCATCTGCCGGAGACATTCCCGCCTCCTCACCATTCTCCTCCCGCAACTCCTCTAAGCGAGGATCAACGGAGGTAACTGCAAAGACACCTACCGGTGAAGGTAGGGCAAGTCCCAGGTCATGAATTTACGCTACGAGTCAAAGTAGAAAGAGACACTTCCCCTCTAGCAAATGGGAGTGTAGCAATGAAACGATGACCAGAGTGGTCAGGTTGGGGGGTTTGGGGGGGAGACAGACGGAGGATTTGGCCTACACTCCCCTCGCTGGCCAGACGGGTTGGGGAGGCCTGATTGATGTTTTACAATGCATTCCTTTAGTCGCCTTATACGACGTCCACGGGAAGAATTGGAGTGGTCCTATTGTACTCTACCGGAAACCACACGGCAATTGGCGCTAACACTAGCCTTTTCGAAGGGCAGTCGCTGCCTCTGGCATGTTTACATAGGCCTTCCCCACTGAACGCCACCACAACCGGTCCTCCGCCCTCCGCATCCAACCACTTCCGCCCGCCCGGTTATTATTATTTCTCCCGTCAGAAGCATTTGGGCGTAAGTTCTATTTAGCTAAACTGGACTTACGCCCAAACGATTCTGTCGCGAAGATTTCTTTACCTACTTGTTATCGTTGAAACTTATTAGTTACTAGCTGTGCCCGCGGCTCCGCTCGCATGGACTACACAATTATTTTTAATCCCACTCTCAATCCAAATCCCACTCTTACCTCCACTCCCACCCCCTTACGCTTCCTGACCTAACCTAACTCATCGCAATCTGAATAGCAACGAACATTATATAGAATTATACTTCTTTCTTATATTGCATATACCTACTCATGTATTTGAAAACTAAAATTTCTCATAACTTTTGTTTGAGTGATACGATTGCGATGAAATAAAGACTAAATGTTACTCCGAATCTTAATTCTATGAAAGCCTATATTTCTATGAAAAGAACATCGAAATTGGTTCACTAGTTTTTACGTGATGCGTGCACAAACTAACAGACATATAGACAAAAATTCCAAAAAATATCAAAATGTGTTCTATTACTTATATATTACTTATAGCAGAGGAGATACGTGATAGAACACATTTTTATATTTTTTGTCCATTTGTTAGTTTGTGCACGCATCACGTAAGTATTGAACCGATTTCGATGTTCTTTTCACAGAAACATAGGGCTTATATCGGAGTACATTTACGGCCTGGCCACGGACAACGGCGACGCGAATTACGAGGCGGCGATTCGCGCGGCGCGGCAACCATGCCACGGTCAGTAGCGATCTCCGCCGCGTCCGATATAGTCACCTCCCGCGCTATTCTCGGCGACCGCCGCTCGACACGGTGGCATGCGCAGTACTGTTCCATACATTTGTGTCTGCCGCGCATCGCGTCGCCCATCGCGCCTCGGTGCCGCTCGGCAGTATGCGCCCGCCGCACCGCTCGTCGCGGCTGTGCGTGGCTTGCTAGATACATTCCTATACATTTGTTTCTGCCGCACATCGCGTCGCCGATCGAAAATCTCCGTGACCAGGCCATTAGGCGTCGCCTTAGATATCCCATATATTTTATTTGCAAATATTTTCAGTGAAAAGACACGCGAAGTTTACGATTTTATTTATTAGATAAATTATTAGTAATTAATAATGTATATGTTACAAATTAATTATTACTAATAACAACTTATTATACTGTGTTTCGCGGAAACGATTTTGACATAACCTGTGAGTAAAATACAAAAATGTTTATTACAGAAACTTAGGGGGTTACAGAGGATAGTTGGGGCCCTCTTTTAGACATAAAAATGTCTGTGTCAGAGGGCCTCGCTCTTCCATACTTATATCTTATTATATATAAATTTAATCAAATTGTGTGAGTGGTGTGTGTGTGTGAGTGGTGAGACGTCTGTGAATATACACCCATCTTGGTGCTAGTTTGATGCCTTCATTATAATTAATAGTATTTATAATAAAGCGATAAATCGCTTGGAAATCCTAGTCCCTTGGCCCTTATTTATAAACTGTCTTATAATAAATATAATATCGTAACTATATTTCATTCCAATGAAAACAAACGCATTTGCGTGTCGAAAACTAAATAAATAATAGATGGTGTTCCTAAGTGCACCGCAAAGTTTACATGGTAATACAAACCTGTATTTGCTGCTGGTCACCCCTTCATGTACACGTTACCGGTACGCAAATAGCGTCGGTTTTCGTGTGAATATTGGCTTGGAATGAAATATACAATAGGTAACTCCTATCTAATCTTAACTAAGATTCTATGCTATGGAGGTGTAACCTCATACAATTAAATAAAATAAGTTTTCGCACCTCATAAGTAACCTCAAAGTTTTTCCCTTCATGATTGACACTAATTGGTTATTAAATTAGATAACAGATGATTATAATAATAATTATAAAAGCATTTATTATCAGGTAAAATCACATACTCGTATCACATATACAACAGTTCGGGCTGCAAGAGTTTCTCTGGAATTTTACCTACTACTGTGCCTAGTGAGACTGGACGGTAGTTGTTTAGACTACACAGGTCCCCGGTCCTATTTTTAACAACAGGAACCACTAGAGTTTTCATTAAGTCATGTGGTATGTGCTTATTGTGGTATGTGCTTATATTTATTACACAGTTGGAAAAGAATAGATAACATATGATATATCTCGTCACTGGCGTAGAGTACGTGCTCGATGCTGAGCCTGTCGTGTCCCGGCGACTTGCCGCGTTTCATTTGCGACTACCTTTGCGATGTATTCCGGAGTCATCTGTAGGTCGCTACGGAACTGAGTCAGCTCGGGCTCCTCCTCCGGGCCTCCAGCATCGGGCTCGCACTCCACATCAGACGGGTCAACTTTAAAATGTCGTGCAAACATGTCAGCAATAGTTTTAGGGTCCTGTTCACCATTGACCGCATTCGATAAAACTTCACTATAATTTTATGATTTTGTTACTATCCAGAATTTGGCAAGATTAATTTGAGATCTATTTAGGGCTAGAATATTCATCTTAATTAATTCTTGATTCTTTTGGCACCATTTTAATTTATTCTTGAAAATATTTCGATATATCATAAATATCACCAGAAATAGGCTTACCATACTCAACCCACCAGCGAAAATAGACCCCCGCATTCTCATGACTTTTTCTAACATGGTAATTCCAGCCCGGGACCTGTCTAGCTCTCCACGATCACCGGCCTGAGAATGGCAACTAGCAACGGCTGCAGTCTGCATAACGCAGATCAATTTTTTTATATAAAGTCAAAGTCAAAGTCAAAATCATTTATTGCACATGAGTACACTTGGTACATTTATACATTTATCTATTTCAGTAAAATATCTATTTACATTACCACATACATTATAATTATCACAGATTTCACATTGACTAGAGTATTCTATACATTTTATTTCATTATAACAATGTTCTCCATAAATATTTATTTGCTCTAAGCTTCTATTATTCCAATATATTTTTCTATGGCTATCAATATTGTGCACGTTATTCGCAGACTTGGTCACTATTGTTTCAATACTTAGCCCAATAAGCAAGGGTTTTTTATGTGCATCTGTTATCTAATTTAATAACCAATTAGTGTCAATCATGAAGGGAAAAACTTTGAGGTGACTTATGAGGTGCGAAAAATTATTTTGTTTCATGGTATGAGATGTAAGTACCATAGCATAGGATCTTAGTTAAGATTAGAGAAGAGTTACCTATTGTATATTTCATTCCAAACCAATAGTCATACGAAAACCGACGCTATTTGCGTACCGGTAACGTGTACATGAAAGGGTGACCAGCAGCAAATACAGGTTTGTATTACCATGTAAACTTTGCAGTCCACTTAGGAACACCATCTATTGTGTATTTTGTTTTCGAGACGCAAATGCGTTTGTTTTCATAGGACTATTAATCTGGAATGAAATATAGATGAATATGGATTCCTTTTCACAGGATTTTATTAGCTGTTTAATGAAAATCCTGGAACTTTTAGTAGTAATAGTTAAAAATTATTAAGAAAAGATAATTTTTATATTAATTGTATTTTATTTTACTGGTAAGCGGGAGGCAGAAGAAGCATTATAGATTATTATTAAATGAGAAATGCGGAATATCTATGTTACTGTACGTACTGGTATGGTACTGTACGGGTTTACACATAATAACAAACAAATGATAACCAAATTTAAAAAAATCTTAAAAATCCCGGAATATCTATATTAACATAAACATTTCGTCGGTAGTACAAACAAAACACACTACCATATTCCGATCCCCGGTTATTATTTATTTAGGGTTATTTATATGTCTAGGTGTTATGTAATTTAAATAATGCTAAGCCTACATGTCGTCGCTGTTTAGAAAAAGTTGCTGAAACGCCAATGTAGGACTTACTTTATATATATATATATATATATATATATATATTAATATTGACACTAATTGGTTATTAAATTAGATAACAGATGATTTTAATGTGCATCTGTTATCTAATTGTGATTATCTGTCAAATCGAAATATATTCGGCGGTTATACTAAAACTTACCTGTCCCTTGTATGAAGCGATAATACGATAACGATACGGTGGCATACGAGGCAAAGAGCCGAACCACTATATCAACAGTTATTATAAAACAAAATGTAACATAGACACTGTACGTGGCTTCGTGAACTTAACTATGATTTCAATGTTCTAATGGTAAGCCAAGGTAAATATTTTGTGTTATCTAATTATGAAGATAAGCAAAGACTTAGGTGGCCTTTTTAAGCTAAATGTTTTGGAAGCTTATATTTTTAAACTTGATATTTAAAATGGTCTAGAATTTACTTTATAAATATGGTACCTACCTACAAGCCGTAAAAAGCGCGGTGCCAGCGGCGTTCAGGGAGCAGACGTTAGAGGGGCGCAAAAATGATCTGGGTGGGGCGCAGTTATAGAAGCTCGCACCGTGCGCATAAAAGGCTAGTTACGGCACTGTACTGAAAAAAGAAAAAAAATTAAAATTTAAGGCTTTTCTAGAAGAAATTGCATTTAGAAATAAGACTGCCTTGCTTGTGTAATGAAATCTACATAAAAAGTATGGATTCTAAATAAAGACCATTGGTTCTTGCAATGAATAGTGTTGCTTCCTAAGTGTTGAGCCAATTAAACTATTTCTAAATGTATAATTAGAAATACAAGTACTGTCATAGAAGATTTATGGGTTCGTACTTACTGGTATTAATTGTAACTATCTATTTTAATTGGTATAAATCCCGCATTGTTATTATTGTACCTAAGCACTAGCGTGCCGACATCCCGGTGCTGAGTGAACTCCGGGCACTATTAGCCTTACCAAAACATACGGGGCTCTGATGAGGTGGACAATTATTTCCCTGGCTAATCGTGGTACCTCAACAAGGCGGCGATGTTGTTCGCAACACATCACGTCAAGGAGTATCACGGGGCGAAAAGCGGTCGAAGGAAAGCTACTTTGCGACATTAAATGTGGCGATATATTGTCTCTGCCTACCCCTCTGGAACAAAGGCGTGAGCATTATGATTGATGATGATGATGAAGTACTAGGGTGAATATTCCCGCGTTTCAAGCGCCGTAATGACGTAATGATCCTCACCCCCAAAAGTTGATGAAAAACAATTTATATAACTAATTATTTCATCAATGCAGAAACTTATCTTATAACGTAAACTTCGTGTGTCTGTACATTGAAGATATTTGCAGAATTTTTGTCTGTTTATCTGTTAGTTTGTGCACGCGTTAAATAAAAACTAATAAACCGATTTTAATGGTCTTTTCACATAAACATAGTGCTTAGTTCAGTGTAACATATAGGCCTTATTTCATTGCAATCGGTCCAGCCAATCAAAAGTTATGCCAATTTAGGAAAGTCATCATGGAAGCGTAGTGGGAAAGTAGGGAGAGAAGAAAGGGGAGGAGTGAGTGGTGGGGAAGGGGGTGAGGGCAGGGGGACAGTGTACATTAGTACGTACACATACACAAAACAGTATATTACGACTAACATTAGGACTAAACTACATTTGGGAGTGTGAGTGGGGGAGTGGGAGTGAGATTGCGATTAGGATTAAGAGTGAGATTGAGAGTCTGAGTGGAAGTTGGATAGGGAGCGGGAGTAGGAACGGGAGCAGATTCTATAGTCCACGCGAGCGGAGCCGCGGGCACAGCTAGTTGTATAATAAAAGCGATGAACTGATGTTATCTCTTCAACTATTGAAGCTGAGGATAATGACGGGGGGCGGTTGAAACACTCCAATATTCACCCTAAAGCAAATAGTCGAAAGTTATTCATTTTTTACTGTGTTTTATACATTATACATATTTAGATTTAACGTAGGTCTGAATCGTGTTTTTATTTTGTTTGTATAAAAATAGTAATGATAAGATATTTTAAAGAATTCTATTGGAGCAGCCTTGTGCTAATATCTCAGAGACAGGTCATTCCACGTGGACCGCCAAAAGTCTACGCGTCATACCATGAAGCAAAATAATTTTTCGCACCTCATAAGTCACCTGAAAGTATTTCCCTTCATGATTGACACTAATTGGTTATTAAATTAGATAACAGATGATTTTTAAATGTGAATCTGTTATCTTATTTAATAACCAATTAGTGTCAATCGTGAAGGTAAAAACTTTGAGGTGACTTATGAGGTGTGAAAAATTATTTTAAAGGGTATTTTTAATTATTTTTAAGTACCACAAGTGTTAAAGGTAACCCAATAATAACACTTTCATTTATGTTACAACTTTGGGTTACCAAATGGAAAAAAATTGAACTTAAAAAAATTATAATAACAAAATGTAAAAAATATTATATACTCCTATTAGATTTTTTTTAATGTAGGCCCCGAAAAACTCGAATATTTTGCTAGAAAGGGATAATTTTTGGAAATTTCCAAAATAATTACCACCTAGAGAATTTATCTGTTAACGTGAGAAAAGTTTAACAGTGTAAGTACATCATTTAGTTAAGTTGCAGTTAAATGTCAGTATTTAACCGACATGTAAAAAGTGTTTTTAAACTGTGGTAACTACGTTTTAAAGTGTTTTATAAGTGGTTAGGGCAACCTAAATAATCATTTTTCTGATACATTCTTGTAAATAAATAATTTATTACACTTTTATTGGTGTAAGTATTGTTGTACACAATACAAAATAACCGATAGTATTTTCGTTTATAATGGGACGTAAATATTTTGTGAATTTCCAAATGCTTAGGAATAAAAAATTTACGTAGGAAGGTTAATATGCGAGATTTTCGTCATTAAAATATTTGTAGATACGATGTACTCGTATAACTGCGTATTATTATATGTAAGCACAATATACGGCAATTAATAAATGTATATTAGAATTGATTCTTGTTTTATTTTCGAGCTAGCTATGCCCGCGGCTCCGCTCGCATGGACTAGGTATGTACTCACTTTCAATCCGACTACGGCTCCGACCTCGACGCCTACCCATTCCCATTCCTGTTCCCATGGCCACTCCCACTACAGCTTCAGATGTAGTCATAACTCATCACAATCTAAATTGCACCGAACATTGTTATACTCATGTTGCACACCTACAATGTATTTGAAATCTAAAATTTCCCATAACTTTTGATTGAGTAATCCGATTGCGATGAAATAAAGACTAAATGTTACTACGAGTTAAGCCCTATGTTCCTGTGAAAAGAACATCGAAATTGGTTCACTAGTTTTTACGTGATGCGTGCACAAACTAACAGACATATGGACAAAAATTCCAAAAATATCAAAATGTAATAGAACACACATTAAAATCGGTTCAATAACATTTCCGTGATGCGTCCACAAACTAACAGACCTACATGCAATTTTGAAATTTATTGTCATCCAGTTATACTCTTAGACGATTGCTTGTCAGAAAAAAATCCGCCACAGCCCCCGCTAGGTCTGCACTGGATAGAATGGCAACAAAAAAAATAGGTCCAAATCGCTCCCAAATTCTAAATGAACAGAAGAACAACAAGGCGATATACGGAGAGGAATTCTCCGAAGTAAGTTAATAAGAAATCGCCACTACAATTCAAATGACAGCCTATTATATATTTGTTTAGGTCACCGGCGCAGGAGTCGATAGTGGTGAAGTGGGCAAACTACGGCGTGCTTGAGAGCTACCTGGGCGGCCCGGTTCTTATACACAGGATGATTACAACATACCACTTTATTGAATATCTATATCATCTCTACATTCGTAACACCCATAAGCGCAGTGTAACGCTTTCTGCCAAATGGGCCGACCTTCTTATGTTTCTTCTGCTTCACAGCGCTAACACGTAGGAAACGGTAGACGGTAAAAAAATTAAGTGTATAAATGTACCAAGTGCAGTCGTTTTTGACCTGTAGATGGACCTCGACCCATGGGCCTTTCAATATAAAGATCATATTGGCCTGATCGCGGTGTAGGTGCCCGGTACTTTCCTATGTCCTCTTTCCGGTACATCCTGGCTTGATAGAAATAATGTGGTATGTCCCTTGTACGTTGCTCTTGCTTCTCTCCCCTCTCTGGGGCAGATGGACCCTCCACCACCCATGGTCTAGCCTCATGTAGGTCATATTGGCCTAATCGCGATGGAGGTATCTGGTTATATTTGGCATCTTTCCCGGTGCACCTTGCTTTAGGTATACAAATAATGTAGGGACCGACGTCCCTTGTACGTTTCACTAGCTTCTTCCCCTTTCTGGGGCAAATGGACCTTCGATCACCCTTGCCCGTTCAACATAGTTATTTAACACAACATAAATACAAATAACAGTTCAAAAAATATCTGTTGGCTAGCCAGAATAATGACTACATCTTATAAATATTAAATGTACCTACCTTAGTTATATGTAAATGCTATAATCTTTAAAAGTAGATAACTTATTGTTACGAACTCGTCTTCTACAGATAAACCTCAATTTTGGTTTAGTTAGAAGACTTAGAAATTTAAGATTATCTTATTGTTTTTTCTTAATCAATAAAAAAAAACATCTAGGTCATATAGGCTTAATCGCATGGGAGGTGCTTGATCCCTACAAGTAGGTATTGCCTGTCCCTTGTATTGTTCACACTTTTCTCTCCTTTCTGCGGCAAGTTATCAGATTTACTGCTTAGCCGTTGGGCTGCCGGAGCATAATGGACCCTCGACCTCCCATGGCCATTCCACATTTAGATCATACCTATAGGCCGAATCACGGGGGAGTCGCCCGGTACTTGCTCAACTGCACTTTGCCAGACACCCTACAAGTACACCGTTCCTTGTACTTTATGAAAACAACTCTCAGGGTCAGATGGACCGACGACCTGAAGATTGCTTGTATATATACTCTGTGTTCGATAATAACTAGACGACTGCACAGATTTGTATGCAGTATTGCCCGCCTCATTAGATTGCAGTTTGGGCATTGCTTGCCTCGATCGCAAGATGTTGTGGGTTTGGTTTCCACTGAGGATGACAGTTTCAACTAGTACACTGGAGAAATATGCAGCCTTAAGCTATAAAATAGATCTATAGTGGGGGTATCACTGTTAATTTTAGATCGTACCCCAGAGGGTAAAGCTATATTTAATATGAAAGTGTGTTTCAATCTTGTCATCCAGATAGAAGCACCAAATAAGACGGGACCCCCCGGTCAGTGTCACAGATGCCAACTTTATGGCCACAGCTCGCGCTTCTGCTTCGCAAAGCCGAGATGCGTCAAATGCCTGGGCGACCACGGCACCGCCGATTGCCCTAGAAAAAAGGGATGCACCGACCCGCCAGCATGTGTGTTATGTAACGCTGAAGGACACACCGCCAATTACGGCGGCTGTCCTAAAGCACCACGTAAGTCTCGGGGGCAGCCCAAGCGCGCGCCCCCACGTTCTACAGTCTCTGCACGCACATCCCCCATACAAACCTCCTTCCCCCCCCTCCGACCACCTACCACTGGGGACCTGCGGCCGCACCGGCCCAACGCCTGGACGAAGCCACTGGCATTCGCCCCCAGGTCCCCCCCATCCACCACCAACTCCCAAGCATCGTCCTCCAACACTGCAGTTCCTCCCCTCAAGCCTAATCCTCCTAAAAAACCCCAACCCTCCATGTCCCCCATTGACGGGCCTGGAAGCGACTTTGCGCTAATCTGCCGCTTCGCTAATGTCTTCGACCCTAACCAAGTCCGGGAGATGGCGCAGGCCCTCAGGGCCTCAGACTCCAATCCAACCGAGAGACTAGCAATCTCTCAAAGGTTCTCGCACGTGGTTGCGGCCATCTGGCAATTCAACTCACAGGCTCGTTAATGGATTTAAACCCCAATACCAGCAGAATCAAGCCCCGATCCCTCTCCCTTGCCTATTTCAACGCGGACGGCCTCAAAAACCAACGCGATGAAATCTGCAACTTCCTCCGCATCCATCACATCGACATCCTCCTAGTGCAAGAGACTCTACTCAAACCAGGGGTCCGCGACCCCAAAATAGCAAACTACAACATAATTCGCAACGACAGGACCTGCACTGCAAAGGGAGGTACTATCATTTACTATAAAAAGTCTTTACACTGCGTCCCCCTCGACCCCCCTGCATCTCTCAGAGACATTGAGGCATCAGTCTGCCGGCTAGCCATGACAGGACACCAACCTTTAACCATAGCATCAGTCTACCTCTCATGCACACAGCAGAAAAACATTCTTAGGTCTGACTTAGAAGCACTATTTGATCGAGGAGTAGCAGTCATTCTGGCTGGCGACCTCAACTGTAAACACCCTAGATGGAATTCCTCCTCTACTAACGACAAAGGCAGGGATCTTGACGTAATAGTTGACACACTTGACTTCGACATCATAGCCCCTATGACCCCCACTCACTTCCCCCACAATGTAAATCATAACCCTGACATATTGGACATAGCACTGCTTAAGAATGTCAACCTCCGGTTGCACTCTATAGAAGTGCTGCACGAACTACATTCCGACCACCGTCCTGTGCTCCTCCAGCTCGGCCCCCCCTTAGATGCCCCCCCACGTAGGGTGACGATAGTGGATTGGCACAAACTTGAGGAATCCCTCAAGTCAACCAGCTCCGAACAACTCGACCGAATACCGGATAACATCTCGACCGTAGAGGACATTAACGTCGCAATCGACGCCCTCAGCAGACACACCCAAACCGTAGTCGCCGACTGCTCGAGACAGGTCGAATGAACGTCTCGAACGAATGAACGTCGCTGGGACCTGCCAGACGAAGTGAGGGAACTGCTGAGAGCCAAGAACGCGGCTACCAGAGCGTACGACTACTTTCCCAGCGAGCCTAATCGAATCAGATTGCGAGCCTTACAGAGGGACGTAAAGCGAGCCATCGCAGATTTCCGTCAGACTCGCTGGGAAAATCTGATGAGCGAGATCTCGCCATCCCACCTGTCTTACTGGAAACTGGCGAGAGCTCTCAAAACAGACACAGTCTCAACTATGCCCCCCCTAGTTAGATCAAATCAACCGCCTGCCTTCCTTGACGAGGACAAAGCCGAATGTCTAGCCGACAGTCTCGAGGCCCAATGCGCACCCAGCTCACTGCCGGTAGACCCTGACCATCTTCACATGGTGGACAGCGAAGTCGAACGCAAAGCTGCCCTCCCCCCAGTAGAATCACTCACGACAGTCACCTCCGACGAGGTACACTCTATAATTAAAAATTTACACCAACGTAAGTCTCCAGGCTCTGATGGCATCTCCAACAGAGTACTCAAGCTCTTCTCACAGCAACTCATCTTCTTGCTAGTCAGCATCTTCAATGCTGCCATCGCAAACTGCTCCTTTCCACAAACGTGGAAAGAAGCCACCGTAATAGGCATTCGCAAGCCAAACAAACATGCGTCAGACCCCACTAGTTATCGCCCTATCAGCCTCCTCAAGGCAATGGGGAAAGTCTACGAGCGCCTCCTGCTCACACGTCTCAAAGACTTCATCGAGCCCCGTAGGATCCTCATAGACGAGCAATTTGGTTTTCGAGCCAAACACTCATGCGTGCAACAAGTCCTCTGCCTCACAGAGCACATCCTCCACGACTTAGTCACCAGGAGACGCACCACGGGCACGGGAGCGCTCTTCTTTGACGTAGCAAAAGCGTTCGACAAAGTCTGGCACAACGGGCTGATATACAAACTATATCAACTCGGTCTGCCAGACAGACTCGTACTAATCATACGAGACTATCTCAGTGGTCGAACCTTCCGCTATCGCGTCGAAGGAACGCTCTCCCAACCCCGTCACATCAGAGCAGGAGTCCCTCAGGGCTCCGTTCTCTCCCCCATTCTCTATTCGCTATACACTAACGATATCCCCCATATCCCTGGTGTAAAGCTCGCTCTCTTTGCAGATGACACTGCCCTCTACACGCCTGGCCGAAACCGTTCCAGAGTCATTCGACTACTCCAGTCCGCAGCCAACGCCCTAGGCGAGTGGTTCCGGAAATGGAGGATCGAAGTGAACCCTGAAAAGAGTGCAGCAATGTACTTTTACAGGGGCCCCAATCGACCCAGGAACGGTGTCGACCAGATCTCACTATACGACCGACCGATCCCATGGGAAAAGACGGTCAAGTATCTAGGCGTCACTCTAGACGCAGGTCTCACATTTCAGCCTCACATCAAACGCGTACGCAACAGAGCGGCCCTCATTCTCGGCCGTCTCGGTTGCTTCATAGGTAAAAATAGCAAAATGTCACTTAGAAATAAGCTGACTTTATACAAAACTTGCATACGTCCAATCCTTACCTACGCCAGTCCTGTCTTCGCCCATGCCGCTCCCACACACATCCACAGACTCCAAACCCTCCAAAACCGTTTCATGCGCAGAGCCACGGGTGCACCGTGGTTCGTGCGCAATGAAAATCTCCATATTGACCTCCAACTTCCTACCATAGCTCAATACTTAAAATAAAGATCTAGGGATTTCTTCGATGCCGCTGCTGAACATCCTAACCAGCGTTTGGTGAGTGCCACCACTTACCACCCTCGCACAGACGCAAGCGTCCGAAAGCGTCGACCTAGACATGTACTAGACGATCCTGACGACGAGATCACACTGGCAATCCGCCGCCAGGCGCCCGATAAGAACACTGCACCGACATACCGACCTCGCCGGCGAGGACTGCGCCCCACCTCCACCTCACACAGATACTCACGCTACCGTCACACCTCCGGTCGCTTCTCCCCGACTATACAGACTCACAGCAACGTCCTAAGCCGAGGTCCGTGCCCCATGGGCGCCCTTAGGCCAGTTGCACCCCCCTAAAATTAGCGCTGAGCGCCCTCTGCGCCAGCTAACTGAGCCGAGCGCACCTGCGCTCGCTCTCCCTCCGGTGAAGCTGTGAAGGCCTTCAGGGCCAATAGCAATGTCATTTCAAAAAAAAAAAAAAAAATAAGGTATCACTGTACACCACATTGTTTCAGAGTGTCCCACAATACGCTACCCTGGGGGTTTAGAGGAGCTATCCAAACTAACACCGGAGGCCAAGAAGTGGATTGCCGATTTAAGTTTTAATCTTTGAGCGGGATTTTTTTAAATCTAAAGGCCATACGATATCTAATAAATAAAATCGTAAACTTCACGTGTCTGTACATTGAAGATATTTGCAAAAAAAAAATTGGGGGGTCTAAGGATAAACAACAGAACACATTTCGAACATTTTTGAAATTTTTGTCTATTTATCTGTTTGTCTGTGAGTTTGTGCACGCATCACTTAAAAACTACTGAACGGATTTTGATGGACTTTTCACATAAACATGGGGCTTAACTTAACTTAACATTTAGTCTTTATTTCATCGCAATCCGCTAACTCAATCAAAAGTTATAGACATTTTTAGTTTTCAAATACATTAGTAGGTAAGGTTATTATGCAATATATTGCATATAGTAGTATTTCCGTACTATTCAGATTGCGATGAGTTTGGATTACATTTGGAGCTGCGAGTGGGCGTGGGCGTGGGCGTGGGGGAGTAGGTATGAGAGCGGGAGCGGGAGCGGGAGCGGGAGCGGGAGCGGGAGCGGGATCGAGAGCGGGAGCGGGACCGGAGCTGGACCGGAGCGGGAGCGGGAGCGGGTATGGTACCAGAGTAATTTGAGTGTTTGAAAATTCGCATAACTTTTGACTGAGTGGTAATTGGATACGATTACGATGAATTTGTGGTATACGTATGCAACAAAGTAATGTTGGTCGGAATTTGGAATGCGATGGATTAGTTACGAGGACTACATTTGGAGAGACGAGGGAAAGAGGTTTGAGGGGCGGGTTGAGGGGAGAGCTGAGGGGAGGGTTGAGAGGAGGGTTGAGAGGAGGGTTGAGGGGAGTGTTGAGGTAAGGGTTGAGAGGAGTGTTGAGAGGAGGGTTGAGGGGAGAGTTGAAGATCAGGATCAGGATCTGGACCTGGAACTGGACCTGGACCTGGATTTGAAGTCTGAGTGGAAGTGGGATAGGGAGCGGAAGTGGGAATGGAAGCGGATCCTGTAGTCCACGCGAGCAGAGCCGCGGGCACAGCTAGTTAATAATAATATCATGGTCTGGGTGTTGTTTATGAACTGTCTCTAAACTTAGACTGCAATACAACTCGGTGTCCGATAACACCTACATAATTTATGACTAATTATTTGCGAACTTTGCATTCGTACCTAAATCCAAATTAGAGTATCAAAACACTTGATGATAGGGCGTTATCTGCAGGGGTCGGAGTTAGGAGGTGTATTTTGTACTTGCGACGAAATGTTCATGTTAATATGGATATTCCAAATTTTTTTAAATTTGTTTATCATTTGTTTGTCATACATTTACCTATGTAATAAATTTAGTAATTAAATGATGGACATTCCAAATTTCAAATCGTTCATTTAATAGTTATAATTCTTTCGCCTGCTGTTTACCAGTAAAATAAAATACAAATAATATGAAATTATTTTTACTTAAGTGGAGTGTATACTTTTTAATTTATTATCATCAGCCTGAAAGAGTCCACTGCCTCTCCCAAGGTACGCCACTGTACCCGATTCTTGGTTCGGAACCTCCCTTTTTAATTATTACTATTTAATTATTAAGAGTCGCGGGGTTCCTCATCATCATGTCAGCCTTTAGACGTCCACTGCTGGACATAGGCCTTCTATGTTAATATATGACTTTTCGTAAATTTAATTGACATATTATTATTATTGACATTGTAATTTAAATTCATATAAGTATTAAGTTTAATTTGTAATGTGTAACATTTGCACGCTATTATATGGATGGCTAAATAGGCATGATCTACCAGTTGCTAGTTATAAGATTTGACATTTGTACCCTATTTATGCAAATAAATATTCTATTCTATTCTATTCCCCAATGAACGCCACCACACCCGGTCCTCCGCCCTCCACATCCAGCCGCTTCCGGCCACCTTCTTTAGGTCGTCGGTCCATCTGGCGGCGGGGCGTCCCACCCTGCGCGGGGTTTTAATTAAAGGTATCTAATAAATAGGAAGGTCCACATAATCTTCCTACCATACTTTCGTCGTAAGTATTATGATGATACTACCTAATTCCGATTCTGGTTATCTGTGAGTCCAAGGGGCATTTTTTGCGTTGTTCTGTTAATTTCATTCAACTATGAAAACATCAGACAAATATTGTTCATTACACTACTGATAGCAGGTACCTACAGTGGGGAACCGAGTTTAAGGGCTTGGTGGAATAAGGATTGCCGTGTGGTTCGAGGCTTAGAATAGGGCCACCCCCAAACTTCCAGCGGGTGTCGTCTGTAGCATCGTTCTCCTGTGTATATTGCGATCATCACTATGATCCCAATCCATCTGCCAAGCGTGTTGCATATGGCAAATCCACGAATGGACTGCCTGCTAAACGTAGTATTCTATTGAAGAGGCGTATGGACGTATTTCGTTTAATGATGGGGAAGAGTTGCGGTGACGTTGGGAGGGAACGTCAAACCACAGTAGAAGGCAGGAGGAAAAAAATGATTTGGCCATATAGTTTCGAGAAAATTGAAATCAATTAATAATAAAAAATATTAGGGTTGTGCTCCTGCAGTGGAGACAAAAATAACCTGATAATGGGCCCGATTCTGAAGGCACACATTTAAAATTTGACAGCGCTAAAATTGGTTTCGTCTTTATCTTCATAATACTGTGTGACAAGGATAGCAACAGTTTTAGTGCTGTCAAATTTTAACGTTGTGCCTTCAGAATCGAGCCCAATAATGATGAAAAAATTTATTTTTAAATCCATGTTTAGTTTTGATTTGGTTCTTTTATTATTATTATTATATTATTTATTTTTTTATATTATTTTATTAAGCTGACAGAAGAATCCAGTTGGGCTGGGCAGCATTTGGAAAACTGCGTCAAATCTTCACGTCGCCTATTCCACAATGCTTAAAACAAAAGTCTTTAATCAGTGCGTCCTGCCTGTCATGACCTACGGTGCGGAAACGAGGACACTGACGGTGGGCCTGATCTACAAATTCCAAGTCGCTCAGCGAGCTATGGAGAGGGCTATGCTCGGGGTTTCTTTGAAAGATATCCGACGAAGAACGAAACTTACAGACATAGCCGAAAGGATTAGTAAGCTGAAGTGGCAGTGGGCGGGCCACATATACCGCAGAACCGACGGCCGTTGGGGCAGACGAATTCTGGAGTGGTTGCGGTAGCGGCTGGATGCGGAGGGCGGAGGACCGGGTGTGGTGGCGTTCATTGGGGAAGGCCTATGTTCAGCAGTGCACTTCTAGGGTCTGACATGATGATATTATTTTATTAAATTATGACCTTGATTAAAATAAAAACCACTGTTGTGGCTTGATGTCTGTTACTCAACCCCTTAACGTTTTCTTACCTTTAAATCAATAATGTCTATCAATTTAGGTTCTCGGGCTGATACAACTCTCGGTAGTTTCATTTCGTTACGTGTGTAAAATAAAACACCATCAAAATGGTGCAACAACAAAACATCACGCTGTATCACCAACTAATCATTCCGACCAGTCATTTCGCCACCCCACACAAGAGGCGCAGGCGCAGGGTACGCTGCCCGTGAGAAAAAGGTGTCAATTCTATAATAATAATGTGTGCAGCTCTTAGATAAACAGTGAATCTGCTTTAAGGTTCCGGGTTCTGTATGGGTATATTATTTGTTTTATGTTTAGCATAGGCTGACGATGACGTCAAGGAGTGTCACCACTAAGCATTTCCAATTGTTTTAATAGCATTCAATTTTTATTAAAGATTTGTTATTTTAACTTTCATCATCATCAGGTCATTTTTGTCTCCACTGCAGGAGCACAACCATCTCTCATCTGCGAAGACAGACGGAGCATTTGGCCTACACTCCCCTCGCTGGCCAGACGGGTTGGGGAGGCCTGATTGATTTTTATAATGTATGCCCTTAGTCGCCTTGTACGACATCCACGGGAAGAGTTTGAGTGGTACTAATCTACTCTACCGGAAACCACACGGCATTTTAACTTTGGTATATACATATGAGCTATTACCTTATTTTATCATAAATAAGTTTTATTTTGTCGTTATATAGAATTTTAAGTGCGGACGTAATTCGTGACGGTATTGAATGCAATAATTACAAGACTACACGTGAGTTGCCACTTGATTTGATTGTCATTTGATTGAAAAATTGTCCTAAAAATATTATATTTTTACAGTTGTCTTATAAATTTATTATGTCAGATAATTCGCTCAATATTTACAAATCAATTAGTTTCGAGCAGTAGTACCTATAAATCAAACGTAAATCTGACCTTAGTAAAAGCAAAATAATAAAAGGGAGGACGTTCCATATTGTAAAATGGTTATAATTGTTTTGCAATAACATAATTACTACAAAATAAAAACATATATTTTAATGGTCACAATCTGTACATATATAAAGTAAATCTCTAACAGTTTGTGAATTAAATTTTTAGTTATAAGCTTACTACTAAAAGCTTTACAAATTCGTTATTTACCCTATACGGATCCCTAAAGATTCTACCCTCAACGGGCAGTCAAAAGACGCCGCTCTGCATTAAAAAACACAACAACACAAAATGGCGGGCGCAGTCAAGTGGAATGCCATTGATTCCACATTGAAATGGATTGGAGATATCTTGCTTGAATGAATTGCTGTTCGTTATAATAAGTTTATTGTCACTCCTATTGTTAACTTACCCTTCAGCGGCTACTTGTGAAATATACTAGTGTACTGAGTGATGCTTTGTGGGTGTACTCGTATACCCAACGATCTCTGTCTACTACTAGATGGAGCGTTCCAAACAATCGCTCTGTTCCACGCAACTGCGGCTATGGGAGCTGCAATTTGGTTACATTCACAATGAAACTTGCGCAGTTACTACGCAGAACATTTAATTATTTACTAGATATTGACGCTATTTACCAGTAGTGTCAATATTTAGTAATAATTAAATGTTCTGCCTAGTAACTGCAAAAGTTTTACAGTGAATGTGAACCAGTTGCGGCTCCCGGTGCCGCAGTTGCTTGGAACAGAGCGATTGTTTGGAATGCTCCATCTAGTAGTACATAGATATCGTTACGTATAATAGATTTATTAATACTTTACCATCGCTAATGCCCGAAACACACAGAAGGCGAATGCGTGGCGGAGGCGTGGCGGAGGCGTGGCGGTACCGGTACACTTCATACAAAATCCCGCTTTCCGCGGCGGTACTCTGTGTGAAGTGTCTCGTCTAAAATCTAAATCTAATAAATAAAATGGTAAACTTCGCGTGTCTGTCTGTACCTTGAATATATTTGCAAAAAAAATTGGGGGATCTAAGGATAAGTAATAGAACACACTTCTGTCATATTTGAAATTTTTGTCTGTTTGTCTGTTAGCAATGTATATTACCTGTATCCACAGGTTTCCTTACGATGTTTTCCTTAACCGAAAGGCGTGATATTTGTTTTAATTTGAACCTTATGTGGTCTAGACGTAGATAAAGTTGAGATGAACCACCACTATTTAATATGACGCAATTAAAATTAGTACAACAGGTTTGTATTTGTTTTAAAATTGTGAAAAACAGGGTATTAAAATGAAATACCTCTCATAGCAGGAGGTCAAGTTCCTTAAGTCAAATCAGAAGAGCTCATCAGATAAGCTTCAAGTCAGACTCTACCCTCGTCAGGCCCGCAGTTGGTCAGATTCGCAGAAGGTTAGGCAGTACCGGATTTATTTTAATCTACCTAGTAACCAGGCCTCCTTTCTCGCCACGCCGGCGGCCGGTGCGCTCGCCCCGCCCAACAGTCGGTTGGTTAGGAGTAACAACGCTAAGTCGAGTGCTTTAGACACATTTTTGCTCGCTGAGCGGCACATCAAACGCAGCCCCGGATTTCCGCCTAGGTTTAGGCAAAGATAATATATACGTTTAGGGACCCAGCCAGCCTAGGGGCCACACTCACCTACTCGTAGCTACCCCGACCACCTCTGACGGCAGGGGCAATTAGAAAAATATGTAATACCACGTTTTACTTGTGGAAATCGACCGAAAAGTTTGGGTGTTTTGTTTCATTTCTTTTATATTATATTATATCTAGTGCATTTTATTTGCAAAATTTCCGAAATGGCTTCGGGATGAGGGGCCCCAAATTTCTAGAGCCTAGGGGCCCTGGGTCTCTAAGACCGGGCCTGATCAAACGCTGCCCGCCTATCGCGTGCTGTACTGAGTAATAACAACGCTTATAGTAGATTTTGCGTGAATTGTCTACTAGTGATCTATGTTACTACACTCTGAAATCTGCCGCTCCCTAGGCCGCGGCCTATACGGCCTATTAGCAAATCCAGGACTAAGGTCAGGCATTTATACAGACACTTAGATACATACACAGTGAAACAGAATAAGTTGGGATTTCAGTGCTGAAAATTTGATTTATTTTTAATTCACCTACAAACCGTCGGTAAATCATTTTATGTAAATAGTGCTCCACTGAATTGTAAAGTATCCGATACAGACAGAGAGTCGATTGTTTGGACTTAGGACATTTATGTCCCACAATAATGGCCCACTTTAGGAATTCAATTCATCTATTAACATGCAAAATGTATGTGATAAAGTCAGTTCAGTACAACAAATTTACTCGAATACGGCCCTGTAATGTCCGAAACAATCAACTCAACCGGGGGCGATTGCACCCATTGCCGCCCCCTGTATCCGAGCCTGTATGTGAGGCCCATCAACCTTATTTCGTTGTTTCCTGTATATTAAGTAGAATTCCTCCAGTCTCCTTTTAAGTTACACAGTTTCGTGACGAATACACACCTATATACCTACATATACTTATTTATATGTTGTTTTTCCTCATAAGTTGATGTTTAAAGCAATTATTAGTACGTCGTAAATCATTTTGAATATTAAACACAATCGCTTACAGATACATATCCAGGAGATTTTTAGGGGATTAAGGTGGGGAACTTAACCCCTTAAAACCCTTCTAACCTATGGTAAGAGTTGGGGTCTTTACCTTAGATATGCCCCAGCCCCCTCTTCCCAAGAAATAAGGTATCTATTGACATAGATAAATGAATATGCAACTGTTATAGGTAGACAGTGGAGTTATGATTTTATTAAATGAAAATGTTATGACTTGACCTGAAATTATCTCCGGAACTGCTGGTCCATTTTTAGAAATTCTTTTAGCATTGTAATGTTGAATCCGCATAGACTTACAACATAATAATATGTACACGAATTTGTCTAATCGCAAAATAAAAAGTATAGAAATATATTGACTTAAACAATGATCATATACAAATATTTACGTCTAGATCGCGACCCACTTGTACAAATTTGCAGTGCCGTAACTAGCCTCTTATGCGCCCGGTGCGAGCGTCTATAACTGCGCCGATGAAAAATGCCCACCCAGATCATTTTTGCGCCCATCCGAGGTCTGCGCCCGCCCTGTGCTTGGGCGCCGCTAGCACCGCCCTAGTTACGGCACATTTAAATACAGAGTTGTCAGTTCCCAGTCAAAATCGAATCGAAACTTGGCGCTCGAATCCTATGAGTCGATCAAATAGTAGACGAATAAAGACCTGACCAAAAACACTAATGACAAACCGACTAACCGTTATGGGAAAGTCGCGTCATCATCATCATCATCAGGTTATTTTTGTCTCCACTGCAGGAGCACAACCCTCTCTCATCTGCCGGAGACAGATGGAGAATTCGGCCTACATTTGGAAAGTCGCGTGATGCGATAGTTTACCGACTCTTTCAGATAACAAGTATTGACGATCGACTCTATATTGGGGTAAAAAAAATACAATCTGAATACGTCCCTGGTTGTGGGTCAGACATTTTTGTCTTTTTGTCGAGCACACCTGCCCCAGCGGCCCGGAGAACGCAACAGTTGTTCGCCGCATATTTTTGGCTGGGTCTACTTTTTGCAATCCTCAACGAGATCAGTCTGAGTATTCCGACTTTCCAAGTATTGACTCAGGATTGTACCTACCAAGAATCTGATTTCGAAGTTTTATATAAGTATGTATGTATGTGATCCAAAATAACAACAAACATGAATAAAAAATAAAATTGATTATATGTTCTTAGAACTTTAGGATGGGGGAGGGAGGGGGCGGGGGGGGGGGGGGGGGGGGGGGGTTGTACCGCGCGTCTTCTTTGTTCTTGTATTTTTTAAATATTACACTCTAGTATATATTATCTTTGATATTACTAACATAGATTAAGTTTTAGAAGAATTTAAATTTTTCTCTGACATTCCCTTACTGCTGAGGATCGCGACCGTACAAGATACGCCTCCACGCATATCAGTCATTGGCCAGCCGCACCGCTTCATATAAGGATCCACCAGCCACCCTCCTCACCGGCTCTGACCTCCTCGTCGGGGCTCGTCCTCTAGCACCTGTCACAGGATGATGAGCTTCTTAAGGTCGTGCTTGGGAGACCACACAATGTGACGGGTGTATTCATTGCCGCTAGTGGAGAGCCGTTTCGTTATATAGCCGAGTCATTTGTTCCCTGGTATACCAAGGCTGTCCATGGTATACCAAGTAGTCTTCTCCAACACCACATCTCAAGCTGGTGGTGTTATCCTATTGGAAGCTAGGAAATAAATCACACTACTGACTTCCAAAGTCCGCACCTGTACATAGTTCTTATCAATAGTCGTCATCACTTATAATTATAAGTAATATAATTCAAAATTAACTAGGTATATACACAGACTGTGTACATAATTCAAAATAAACTATATACACAAACTGTGAGGTTTTGGTATACTTTCTTATTTTTTTTTTAATTACAATGTTGCAAAACACTTCACTATCAACATCATCATCCTGTAAGAGACAGATCCTCAGCTCTTCTCATCCAGTTTCTGCCAGCCGCCTTACGCAGATCATCGCTCCATCTAGCCAGGGGGCGTCCCACACTACCGCAGCTTTCCACTGTCTAATTTAATAGTAGAATAGAATAGGTTAATTATTCAAAGCGACAACTCTTATAATACATAAGAAATATACAGAACAGATTACAACTCTAGATTTAATACAAATACCTACTTAAACAAACAAAGATAACCAGGCACAGAACTTTATATAAACATTGCCAAAATCAGGAATCCAAACCTGGACCTCACGCACACAAGCATGGAGTGGTTCTACCAATTCAGCCAATCGGATCGTCACTAAAGATCATTAGGAGAAATCGCAGAATGTGATCTGCGCCGTAGGACCTGGTGGTTATTAGAAACGCAGCGCACGAGTTTTTCCGTCGCTTAATTCTATACCTGCCTGTTACAGCATCTACCTGTTGGTAGAGAATCGATCGTACGATATCGTTCGATCACCACCACGTGCGCACACGTTGCTCACCGGCCGCTTCGTTTCACCATCTCTGTGTTGCCATTTTGGACATTTCCTCATTTATTGGTTAAAAAAGATTTAAATATTTTACAATACTTCGGGTCTTGTAATAATTGTACAAGTCTATTATGTTTATGAGATGTTTTTAATGCCATGATAAATTATTTTATCCTAGTTCTTAAAATTAATTGAAAAAAAGATGTTTCTTTCCATCAGAGTATTTCCATAAGTACGTAAATAAACTATTCTGTCGGGTTTGCGGGAAGAGATCTCAAATAGAGATAAGTTTGCCCTTTGCATATGTTTGTTTCTACGTTTATTTTTCCTATTGTACCTACATTACTTAGTGCAGCAAAAAATCACTCAAGTTCCCTATAAACGAATCAATTTGTTTCTACGTTTATTTTTCCTATTGTACCTACATTACTTAGTGCAGCAAAAAATCACTCAAGTTCCCTATAAACGAATCAATTAGCAAAGCATATATAAGTAGGTAACAGATTTTTTCGCGCAGGCTAGCGGAACATCTTAAAAGAAATGGTCACACTATACAGATCTCCGCCAGTCAGTACCGGTCTAAACCCCGAGAGAAAAACACGTGGCTCCATACTGGTTCCCGCCACGATAGCGCGCCAAAACTTACCGACAGGTCCGTCGACTTTCAAAAATCTTTTTTTTTTGTAATATTTTTGAACTCGTTTTAACTTTTATTTTCTCTTAATCGGACTCCGTTCAGAAATTTTTAAGTGAAGTGTTCTTGCATATTTTTTTATTTTTATTTTATTTTTGTCAAGTGAAATCAAAAGTGTTTCGGTTTAATGCGATCTGAGAATTGAATATGGATATTATTGTGTACTTACAATAATTATCAATAGGTAAGTAGTTTTTATATAATTGTTTTTATTGAAGAAAAGTTGCGTAAGACGTTTAGGTAACTAACGAAATTTAAAAGTTACCACATTTGACTTTACAACCAATTATTTTCATATGGTTCGAAAATTAAAAACGGGCAGTAGTTTTTAATTCATTTTTACTTCCTTTTTATTGAAAGTGGTTTAATGATACCATGTGAAATTAATTTGCTTCTCTGGGAAATCATAAGTGCTGAAGATCTATGGTGTACAGATAAAACTCATTAGGTACCACTTAATTCGTTTCGGTAAATTATAAATTAGTGCCTAAAAAGAAAAACAAATATGTTTACAGTAATTTAATTACTAATAGTCATTAATAATTAATGTTTGTTTAAGTAGATAAAGATACTTATCTACATGAGGAAAATATAAGATACTTACCTATAAATAATTCTCTTCAGATTATTTAAAATAGTTTTTACAGTTCTGATAATTTTGTTATGAATGACAAATAAATTATATATACAAAATAAAGTGTTTTAAACTGAAGTGCTAACTGAACTACATAATGATATAAAGGCATCGTTAGAAAGCGTATCGCTTTCCTGATCCAACGGGTGAGGGGCAGCTCCAACAGTCTTCTGCAGACTGTGGCGGCGAGGCTGGACGTGGACAGTGCTGTTATGCAGCACTGGACCCACGTCCACCTCGCCAAATATACAAAAATTGCATTTTTATTATTTTAATTTTATCAAGTTACTAACATAGTTATAAGGTCACTAACACTCTATGGGCAACGACTGAATTTGTTTTAAGTCAAATAATAATTAGCCTCACTATGAATAGTATAATAATAAATATAATAAATATGTCAGACATTCACACCAATTATCCAGTTCCAAACTAGGCAGAGCCTGTACTATGGTTACTAGATAACGGATAGACATACTTAAATAAATATATAAACATCCAAGACTTGGGTACAAACATTCATATTTATAATACGAACATTTACCCCTAGCGGGATTCGAACCCGCAACCTCCGGCGTGGCAGTCCGAGAACTACCCATTCCGCCACGGAGGTCGTCAATAAATACGTAGATAAGTATATTAAATGACAGTCTGTCCGTACGTTCAAATATTCATGATGACTGGGCAAATGTCCGAATTTTCGAACTGTAATATGTAAAAACATTACGAATGACCAAACAGGATTTGTCTAATAAATATGATGTTTCATGGCTCTAAAAAAATAGCTTTAAAATGTTTTTGCAACTATTATGTTACATATATACATACACTTGTCTAATCACAAATTTGGATTTTCTCCTGTGCTGTGGGATCTAAACAAGCATTGGACTATTCACAAATATAACATCCAGACAGGGACCAGCTTGTACGAAGTGGTCTGTCCCCGGTGGGAATCGAACCACGACCTCTGGCGGAGTCCAATGACCAAGCCATTAGTCAAACATAAAACAATAATGACAGAATATTGAATTATATGGAAGGCAACTAGATAAAGACATACAGTAGGTATATACAAATATACTCAGGCGACAACCAACATGTACAAATTCTACAAGTTTGTCTGTGGAAATCGAACCTACAACCGATGTTACAACGGCAACGTTTGAGATAAACGAAGTGATCCTACGACGAGGCGGTTGTATAAAATCAGCATAGTGCGGGTCCCTAAATATTTTTTAGTTAGTTTTTCTGGAATATGTATTTCTGAAAGTTTTCATATTTTTCACCATCATTGCTGGCCAATTTTGGATACGAGCATATACCTACTCATATCTAAAAAAATAATGGTCAAATAAGATAAAAACCAAAAAGGACATCAACATTTTATAAATACCAATCGACGGAGAAAAAATAAATCTATCTTACTGGGTCAGGACCCGTGCTCCAGCTAGGTTCTCCACCTGGGTGAAGGGTACTTAGGTCCTCGTACTTCCACTACCAGTCTCATGTAACAATCTCATATTTTAATACATATTTTATCTTATATCTTTAATCAGAGATTTTTGGGATTTTGACCCGCGATATGTTCCAAAAATTCAGCTAAATCGATCCCATAGTTGTTTATTTATCCGACGGACACACCAACGGACAAAATGCTTTGCTGCATTATCCGTTTTGACGGAACCCTAAAACGTATTTAAATGAAGTTTCCAAAAATAAAACACTTAAAATTTGCCGCATGGAGAGTTTAATTAAAATCATGAAAAATCGATGATGCCGGTTAACCTCTAAAATTAATAGGCTCGTTATGACAATTGTTCAAATGTCAATGTCATGGTAAAAGCACTTGACGAGGATGTGCGAGGCGAGCCCTCGTACGTACGTACGTTATGTACATTATGTACATTTAAACAAGCCAAATCAAATAGCGAACGTATCTATTCAACGCACCAGTTTATTTTATGGTATATAGGATAAGGATGATGGTAGGGAGGTTTTAAAATGACTGTATATTTCAAGCAACAGGCAACGGAATTACGTACTTGCGACAACAATACAATACAATCGAATAAAGCGTATTGCATAAACAAATATAGTTACAAGTTTTCATTCATTCATATCAGCTCTTAGACGTCCACTGCTGGACATAGGCCTTCCCCCATGAACGCCACCACATCCGGTCCTCCGCCCTCCGCATCCAGCTGCTTCCTTCTTCAGGCCGCCAAGTTTTAAAAGTTAAAAATAGTACCTATAATTTATGCGGTCTTATCGCATTAAGCGATATCTACCAGACATCCTTTGACAAAAAAATATGACACGTAAGTTTAATATGGACACTCCTATTCACCGGATTTTGTTAACTATTGTAATGAAAATGCCGGGAATAAATAAATAAATTAAATAATAAATTGCCCGATTCTGAAGGCACACATTTAAAATTAGACTGCACTGAAATTCTTGCTATCTGTCACTCAGTATGAAGATAAGGACGAAACTAATTTTATTGCTGTAAAATCTTAAATGTGTGCCTTTGGAATTGGGCCTAATATCCAACATAAGACAAGATAATTTCATATTATTTGTATTTTACTAGTAAGCGGCAGGCGGAAGAAACATTATAGATTTTTATTTGAGACTAGATAGATAGATAAACTCTTTATTGCACACAAATTGAGGATAACAACAAAATAGGTACAGATTTTTTGAACAGTTTACAAAGGCGCTGGCCTTATCGCTTAAAGCAATCTCTTCCAGGCAACCTTTCAGAGAGTAGTGAGTAATTTTTAAATATAACTTTACATATCCAATTATATTGTTTATTTAGTTAGTGATGATTGCAAGGTATCACGAATATAACAACTAAGTTGATACTAAATAAATCGGTCATTTAAGTGGAGCACGGTCGCATCATTGTCATACATGTAAAGTCCTGAGTTCAACACTCCATATACCTACTACTTGTTGCGGCTCTGTGTCGACATTTTCAGTATTTCATTTAAATTAATTAAAGCATTGCTCAATCGCCTTCGTCATTGTTTACCTTCGTCCCTACAGAAAGTGTATATTATTGAGTTTTGTGGTAAGTTGCTGTCAAAAAATTGCCTCGTTTGCCTAGTGATAGATCCCGGGTTCCGGGATATATTTACAGACATAGACATATTTTTATTTATAACTTCTATTACAGGTCAATTAAGCTGAACATCAAGTCAAGTGAATTACAAATTAATAATCTAATAAATAAAAATTTCAGATATAATGTCAGAAAGAGTCATCATCATGATGAGGTTATTTTTGTCTCCACTGCAGGAGCACAACCCTCTCTCATCTGCCGGAGACACTCCCGCCTCCTCACCATTCTCCCCCCGCAACTCCTCTAAGCGAGGATCAACGGAGGTAACTGCAAAGACACCTACCAGTGAAGGTAGGGCAAGTCCCAGGTCATGAATTTACGCTACCTTGGGCCCCAGACAAATTTAATTATAGAAGTAAAGAGTCAAAGTAGGAAGAGAGTTCCCACTTCGCCGGAGACAGACGGAGGATTTGGCCTACACTCCCCGCGCTGGCCAGACGGGTTTGGGAGGCCTGATTGATGGTTTATAATGTATTCCCTTAGTCGCCTTGTACGACATCCACGGGAAGAGTTGGAGTGGTCCTATTCTACTCTACCGGAAACCACATGGCAGAAATAGTAATTAAAATTAAAAGTGTCAGATATAATGCATACATTTGAATATCATTAATTATGTCAATAAGTTCCGGAAAAACTCTTCATAACTATAAAATGACTGCTTGACCAGCCTGGCGCACAGTCTCTTGTGATTATTTATTTAGTACAATATTTTATTTTTCAATATACCCATGAATTTTTTATTTCCCACTTGTTTTAGTTTCTCCTACAGTGAAGGTTGGCTGGAAGTGATTGCTTATAGAGATAAGTCCACCTTTGTACTCTTTTTTTTCTTTATTTGAACTGGAAGTCATTCTACATTGACTACGCTGAGCAGACGTATTGTCGATTGCATGTCATGACTCAGGTGGCAATACTGTCACTCAATACTCTGATTATTACTTGTAGCTAATGATGTTGTTGCGCACCCTTACACCTCAGTATGGAAATCTACGCACTTGACCTAAATCCGTGAGATTCGGTCACATAATATGATGTATTAGTGAATCATGGGTACATCACGCTACTGATTGACGTAGGTGATAAACAGATAACAGTTACGTATGCGGTCACACCATATTTGTGTGTCATAGTTTCTCGCTACAAAAACAGTTTTTTTATTGCCGGTTCAATGATTAATAGCAAATAACTGTCACTGTCTGGACTATTGAACTTTACCTGGACAATGAAGATGACCGATTCTGCCACTTACTCGTGAAGTGAGTCGTCTAATAATGGGCCGTTCATAATGACGTAAGGATGATTTTGCCAATTTTTTACGACAATGTAAGGACACATAGATTTCTCTCCCCCCACCCCCCCACTCCCGCTCCCACTCCCCTTCTTACAAATGTTTTTTTAGAGTTTCTCAAAAAGCTCGAGAAAATGTTCAGTTACAATAAACCAAGTTATTATTTAACATAAATCAAAGTCTTTATTAAAATAATATATGTATTCTTGGGAAAATGCGTATAAAACGGTTAACAAAAATTACGGGTCGTAGTAAAAAAAATACCCAGCTTACACCTTATAATCAGATTATCAATATCAACCACTGGAAATTATTAGATATGAGAACCAAACCAGAGAACTAAAATGTGAATGAAGAAGGATGACTAAGGCCGCAGCAGACTATAGGAAAACAACCAACTGTGTCCTGTAGTCTCTAAAAACAAATTACCCAGCCGGAACTGAAATAGCACAGCGCAAAAAAAGCAATTAAAATAATTACATATTTACTTATTGCAATATCACCACATTATCATAACCCTGAGTGATAACGCGAGTCTGTTAAATGGTCGCTTACGACAATACCGCATATTATTATATTTTTAGTAACGGTAAATAAACTATAAGCTGGTAACCTTTGGTGATAGAATTGTAAATTGTTATCATGAGGAAGCTTTTCAGTTTACCTAGAGAAAATACAAGGTTATTAGATGCGAATGACAAAGCCAAATGATGGTGTATCAAAATTTTGATTTAGCGCGTAGTCTGAGTATTTACATGCATGACATAATGTTCACGCCTTGGTCCCAGAGGGGTAGGCATAGACGATGTATCGATACTTTGAGTTTCCTTCGCCCACTTTTCGCTCCGTGATACCCCTTGATGTGATGTGTTGCAAACAACATCTTCGCCTCCGTGTTGAGTACAACAATTGGCTAGGGAAATAATTGAATAATTACCTAATAATATCATCAGGTTATTTTTGTCTCCACTGCAGAAGCACAACCCACTGTCATCTGCCGGAGACAGACGGAGTGGCCTACACTCCCCGCGCTGGCCAGACGGGTTGGGGAGGCCTGATTGATGTTTTATAATGAATTCTCTTAGTCGCCTTGTACGACATCCACGGGAAGAGTTGGAGTGGTCCTATTCTACTCTACCAGAAACCACACGGCAAAATAAATAATAATATCCTTAAAATAAAATTACAAAATTTTCTTAAAATACAATGACGACATACTTATAACTTCACTTGTGCAAACGTAGGTAACTCTAGAATAACAAACATAATTGCTGCGGTCGAGTGTGGCGTGTTGACATAGTATTATATTTCTACTACTTAATACCTAAAGGAAATACTACACTATGTTGTCTCTATAATAAGCTGAATTTTGTAAATAGGAGACTGCTCGGTAGATCTTGTTCTTGGAACTGATCATTGTCAAAACAAGTGGCAATATGCATATTTTTGTTAGACTACTCTAGAACTACTGAACCGATTGAGCTGTGGGTAGGGTTGCCATCTCTAAAATCTACCAAGAAGAAGCATGAAAACCCCGGATTTTGAAGATTTTAGAGTTTTTTAAGTTACTAAAATAAAAAACAGTTTTAATGGTTATAAATCAACTTTTTACTGAAAACCTTAAAGCCCGGACTACAAATGACACCCCGCCCCGTAAACTAGAACAAATCCGAGGAAACCCGGACGGATTTCCTAATTATAAATTATAAACAATATTAGCGCCATTCAATTTGTACAATGCTTTTATAGAGATTAGAATCTCTGTGTTCTTATCTGCTACCTTTTTTGTGCCTAACCATTATTTGTCTTTTGTTTTCTCTATAATTTTACAATTTTATTTTAATTTTTGGTTAATTTCAATTTACATTATATAATATTAAAAAATATTGTAAAGGTTGATGAATGTGAGTGAGGCTAATGAGGTGTGTCAGGATCGGCAAAGTGGCGATCCATCGTCTTTGCCTACCCCTCTGGGACCAAGGCGTGAGCATTATGTATGTATGTATGTATGTATGTATGTATGTATGTATGTATGTATGTATGTATGTATGTATGTATGTATGTATGTATGTATGTATTGTAAACTAGCTAAAAAAAAATTTTTTTTTATCAATATTATACATATACTTACACTTGTCTTATTCAAAACTAGAATTTCCTCCTATGCTATGGGAATTAAACTAAGTTTGGACATTTCACAAATTGGTATAATATCCAGACTAGGAACCCACCACCTCTGGCTCTCGACTCCTATGACCAAGCGACTAGGCCAACGAGGCGGTCATAATAAATTAATTAAATAAAAACTGGGGGGTAATAATGGAAAAATTATGTATAATTAGGTTTTTTTATCCCTGTAGTTACAGGAATAAAAAAAACTAATGACGGAACTCTCACTTTGTGTATGACTGGTATGACGTACACTTTGCTACCTTAGCCTATTACGAACACTCTGCTTAACATAATTCTGAGAAGTATATTCTTAGTTAGTTCCAACAAGTTAGGTCCAACACATAAATATAAATAAAAAATGAATTTAGTACTTAAGATTTTAATAAAATGATGAACTGCAAAAAAAATATAACGAAAAAGTATCACGAGAAAGTAAAAAAATTTAATGTTAAAAAAGAAACTTATTAAAACTCACAAAAATCTCCAATTATTATTTAAGTGCATCGTCGAAACATGCATATACAGTAAAAAACCTTATTAATCTATTATATCTTTCACAGGTTGAAAATGGAACTAAAATCGCCGAAAACCAAGAAAAAGTCAAGTGTGTCGCGTCTTGTAGCGTGGGGGAAAATGTTTCGCACCCCGATACTAATACTGTTCCTTTTGGGAACGAGTACCTGTGACTCTGAAGACAAAATACTAGAAGTTACCAGTCCGACTAACACAACTTTAATCGGACATTCGAGGCATAGGCACAATCATATACAGCCTGGTGCGAGAGACAAGGAAGTGTTAAGTGAAGTTAATTATTTAAGGAGGCGTTTGAGCAAGGAGATTCCTAATTTTGTGATGACGGACTTTTTGATGGACGGCGAGGTGGAGAATAGAGTGCATTACAACGGTATCACAGCAAAGGAGACTTATGTCGGCGCTGACGGGTAAGATATACATATTATTTTCTTAAAATAAATATCATATAAGTAACATATCCAATAAGGACACAACCAGATCGTAACTTTAATTTAAAAAATCATAAATGCCTTAACTTTGCATAATTGCTAAACTCAAACTAATTTAGATAAAGTCGCTTTTATAAAATACTTAGGTATAACTATAATAGATCATAATAAAAATTAAATGTCAGAGGGCATTTCATTTTTAGAAAATTCATTAACGGAATAAGTAATATTCATTTTCCAACAAAAGGTTTTTCAGTCGTAGACTAAAGGTTTCGTGATTGGTTTGGTTACGTAGGTCTGCGGGCAGGTGTTCGTAGTACGTGGGGCCGATGACGTGGGGGTTATTGGTGGCAAGTGCAGGGCGGCGCGTTACTGTCTTTAATCGACCTTCATTACGAAGTGCGTGCCCTCCGCTTATAGGTCGAACGAAACTTGATATATTTCGCCTAACATAGACTCTGTAGAGTTTACCCAAAGAATAATGCCGTACGATATAAGTGAATGAAAATGTGCAAAGAATGTCTGCTAGTACACTGTCAGAAACTAGTGGACGAATCATTCTTAGCGCATAGGCTGCACTACTCAGTTTGTTACACAAAGATTCTACGTGTAGTTTCCAATACAAGTTGGGGTCTATCACGAATCCTAAAAATGTGCATTGTTCAGACAACGGAACGGGACTATTGATACAACTGGGTCTCGGCACAGTTTTTCCTGCAAATAACTTGACATTTGATTTAGTCACAATAAAGATAAAAACAAGCTTTCCAGTTTTTGGCAATATTACAGGGAGTGACCATGAAGTCTATAGGAATGACTATTGTTGTCGCTAAATTTTAAGTTTTAGATAAAATAAAAAATCAACTTCTAAAAACCATAACATTAAGTTCTCATTCTCATGATTATCTTTGACATTAAGAAACGCAAGGATCTAGCATGGTTTAATGCCAGATCCTTGAAGAAACGAATAACAAAGAAGCATAAAAAAATCAACTAAAAAAAGTCAACAGAGGTTACATCACTTCAGTCGACTTCTATTAAAAATATTTGAATGGCTTGACATAGCCATCAAGTCTTAGACAAATGAATAACAATCATTCGTCTAAGCATCAAGTACATGTTGACGGGTCGGGCGTAGAATACCTAAAACGCTAATTGTCTAATCCACTTGACGAAATAATCTAACGGAATCGTCACCTGCAGTAGAGCTTTGACTGAATCAATTTTCTTTATCATCGTTTTCAAACTCAGCACGTGAGTCAATTGGAGCGTTATTTACGTTCTATGTAGAGGATATCGAAGATTTACGTAATCACTTTCTTCATAATTCCCTCCATCACTTCTGTTTCTATTTAGTTATTGTCTCTTTATTAGCAGCCGTTGAACGGTGGGAATAATTTTTCTCTAAAAATCAAAAACTGCTTCTTTAAGTCTAGTAATCTCTGTTTCTTTGTATATATTATTTCTTCTGGCACTCAATGGATATTTAATTACTTCTCTTGCGTTATCGAAATAGCTCATTCTGTAGCAAGCCAACCGGTATTCCATCACTAACAGCCTCTCAAATACATAGTTTCTGGTCTTATTCTCCTTCGATTTCTTTCTGCAATCTGCCGGCCAATAATAAATCTTGAAGAGCTGAAACCTAGAGCTTGCGTTGAAGGCGGTGTCTCAATTATAACGTTTTTCTCAGTTTCTTTTACGATATTTTCGAGAGCGTTCTCGCCGTTCTACTCGTACTTATTTTCTCTTTTCTATATTCCTATATGAATATTTATCTATATTTTTGCCTTCTTTCTCCTAACACAAGTTCAGTTAATTTTGATGCTATTTTCTTCACCTGGGAATCGGTGTTGCTCCCTTACGCTGTGCCTTCTTTACCTCATCTGCCAACTTCTTTTTTGGCATCTAATATCCAAATCGAAGTTAATTCCACTAATATTATAAACTAGCTTTTGCCGGCGACTTCTTCCGCGTAGGTTTCGATATTTACATATCTTTACTGCTTTTAACGATTAATTTGGTTTCCCGTAGAAATGAAATGTTTTTCAGAATAAAACTATTCTATGTCCTATTCCAGGCCCTAACTTATATGCGTGCCAAGTTTCATCCCGATCCGTCCAGTGGTTGAAGCGTGATTGAGTAACAAACATCCAAACAACCAGATATCCAAACTTTCGCATTTATAATATTAGTACGATGCGGAAGTTTGGATGTTTGGTACTCAATCACGCTTCAAAAATTAGACGGATCGGGATGAAACTTGACATACACATAGATTAAGTCCTGGAATAGGATATAGGATAGTTTTTATCCCGAAAAAACATCTCATCCATACAGGAAACCAAATAAAGCGTTAAAAGCAGTGAAGATGTGTAAATATCGAAACCTACGCGGACGAAGTCGCGGGCAAAAGCTAGTTTTATATATATTAAATATAAATTAAACTAAGACAAACCCAGGCAAACATTAGTTACATTGTGGATTACATAGAAGAGCAAGGTTTGTTTAAAGAATTATGGAACCCATTTTCCACAAATTGATGATGATGCAAATTATTCTATCACGTAACTTATTAAAATTACCATATTATGTCTTTTTCTTGAACTGACTTTTCATCTTTGACACCCTTGTTAGGACGTCATTTCAAATGCAAATAAAATATCAAGTATTCTTTTAGTGAGCAAAATTGCATCCGAATAATGATAGGTATGGCCAATTGTTACCATATAGAGGCAAAAAATGCATTCAAATTCATACCTGTCAAAACTTTGTATGTCGACAGATGTTTTAATTTTTTTATAACGCTCGTAGAAACACCTGTTATTTCTTATTCTTGGGTTATATTTTTTTATTATATTAGTGTTAAGGATATTAGTGTACTGTTTGATAGTCAGTAATTTTAGGCTGTACCTCAGTATGTTTTTTTAATTATCATGAAACTTCTGCAAACAGTCGACAGACTAAAAATCTGATAAATTATGTTATAAAATTGGAAAATTTTATATGACCGTATTATTGTTCCTGATATCCCATTCCACATTACAGCTAATATATCTGGTGTAGAAGTCATATTTATGGATGTATTTGGCTGTATTTTTTTTACCTTATTTGCACTATTTACGTTCTACTACGTACTTGGAAAATAAATTATGAACCTTAGCATATCCTAACCTTCACTAATCAATAATTACTCGAACTTTTCCAGCAAGGTTAAAGATTTTTACGTAACTAAATTACCATATAACTTTTAGTAATAGAATGACAAACACTTGCAGTTTTTCCCAACCTTCATGTTATTAGGTGCTATCTGTCAACTTTGAGTGTAATAAAAAGAATTACCAACGTCATTTGAGGAACCTATGAACTTGAAATGCTAATATATATGTTAGGTAAGGGAACTAATAAATAATTTATTATCAAGCTATTAGCCCAGAAATACATACAATTACCTATATGTATAACCTTAACTAAGGAAGTTCATCACACTACTTTATGAATTTTAAAGGTTTCTCTAAGGAATAAGATCCGATATGAGGTGATCCGCCAGAGAACAAAAGCCTTCGACATAGCCGTGGGCTGGTCACATCTGTCGGAGAACCGAGTACCGCTGGTATAAACGGGTTCTCGAGTGGAGACCGCGACTAGGCAAGCGTAGTGTGGGACGCCCGCGCCCCCTGGCTAGATGTAGCGACGATCTGCGTAAGGCGGCTGGCAGTGACTGGATGAGAAGAACCGAAGATCGGGTTCAATTGCGCACCTTGGGAGGGGCCTATGTCCAATGTGGACTCTTTCAGGCTGATCATGATGATGATGATGATGAAGGTCTTTGGCTCCCTATAGCGTCGAAACACTACTCACGCGAGCCAGAAGTCGGAACTGAGAATATACCCTGGCGCTTCGTGGGAACCAAAGATAATATATACTAGAGTGTGGGAACCCATAATCTGCAGGCCTTCGGTTTTCTACAGGTTACATTTTTGGGAGTGTGTCCAGGAATTACACGATTTGATTCCCCTTCCCCCTTCCATCACCGAATTACTAAGCGTGGTGAGGGTCTTTATCCTTATGTAGAGACATACCACGCTCTCACACGGAGCGTTTTGCTTCCTCTTTCATAATGCGAACTGCTAAGGTATGGAACTGCCTGCCAGCTTGGGTTTTTCCTGACAAGTAAAATTTGGATATTTTTAATAGGGAGAGCGAATAGGCATCTTGTGGGTAAGCGCGCTCCACCTTTGGCCTTACCATCAGGTGAGATTGAGGTCAAGCGCAAACCCATCAACAATAAAAAAAGTCCCTAAACTTATTAGAGCTAGTAGACTCCACAGACAGTAATGACAAGTATAGATGCCAAAAATCAGAAGCCGAAATTTCGGTCGCAGACACCAATTACATACCGTACAATGAATAAATTGTACTCTTATTAATAAGTTCATTAATTGCAAGAAATATTCATTTCCAGATTAAATTGTTATCTTTCACAGAACAGAGGGCGCTTTGTATTGAAAAGAATGGTCCATTTTGTTTGCAGAAATACAATTTGCATGATGTCATGTACTGTGCTTCATTGTGTCTGACTTTATCCTGTAAGAATATGCAGGATGGTTCACAAAATCATGACATCAGTCTCTCAAGGTCCACTGTTTGATATAGGTCATGGCATGATGCGAGCACATAGTCATACACCTTCCTTATTCAGGTCCTCGGTCCACCTGGCTTGATGGCATGCCACACTACTGTCAAAGATAATATATAAGTTATGCTTACTATCTTTTCTTCTCTGTCGTTCCCTCACTGCTGGGGATCGCGACAGTATAAAATGCGCCACCACGCATAGCGGTACTTGGCCAGCCACCCTCCTCATCGAGTTTGACCACCTCGCCGGAGCTCGTCCTCTCCGCACACCTGCCCTCCACTTGTCCCAGGATGATCAGCTTCTCCAGGTCGTGCTTGGGAGATCGATTTTATTTATTAGATAGGTCCATAATGTACGCATGTCCGTTAGGTGCACTAACACAAATGAGGGATACATCGTCTGACCACCTCGTCGGAGCTCGTCCTCTGGCACGCCTGCCCTCCACTATGACTATTATGTACATAGAAACCACAATCGTTCGAAATAATACAGCATATCATGATATCAGCCCTTGCCGTGTGGTTCCCGGCTTAGAATACTGCCACCCCCAATCTTCCCATGGATATCGTCAAGCGACTAAGGGATTGCACCAGGGACGGTCAGCAGCGTTCTTCTATGTATATTAAGATCATTACTGCGATCATCAATCCGCCTGCCAAGCGTGGTGATTTTGACAAATCTCCCAAGGATGATGATGATATTAGCCCTTAGACGTGCACTGCTGGACATAGGCCTTCCTCAACGAACACCACAGTCAGCCTCCTTTCGGCAACCTTCTTCAGGTTGTCAGTCCACCTGGCGGCAAGACGTCCCCGATTACACAGCAGCGTCTTTAAACAAATAACCAACAACAAAATTATAAAAATGATAGACCAAAAATTTATATCATCATCATCAGCCTGCAAGCATTCATCACTGCTGCACATAGGACTATATCCCAAGGCGCGACCGTAAACCCGATGTTGGCGTTATCCATGGGAGGAAAATGCCTTAATCGCCAGGCTGGTTGGCGATCGCAGTGTCAGGCACGACGCTGCTGCCCGTCACCGGCCTGCGGTATTTAGGCCGGACCAGACCTTTGTAGATGCTTATACCGTCATATGTTGGTCGTCAGTGCCTCCTCCGTTCATGAGCAGGGTGCCCCACATACATACATAATGCTCACGCCTTGGTCCCAGAAGCGTAGGCAGATACGATGGATCCACACTTTCTAGACGCGCGATCCTGACACACCTCACTAGCCTCACTCACAGTCATCTACCTTTTCATGCACTTTCTCAGTCTCATGTCACCTTAGTCTTGACCCCAGCTTTTTTGAGGACGTTACTAATTTGATCCTTGAACATCCTCCTAGGACGACCTTTATTTAGCCTTACATGCATAAATGAATTGGGATACTTATACACAGCTAATGTGCGTGGTTTGTACAGTACCTAACTATATGTAATACAGTATTTTTAGACATTGTTGCCGTGAATTCGAACCAGATCTTAACTGGAACCGGCGCAGGCGTCGGTGTAAATCCTGTTTACCTGCGCTATTACACCAGGCGACGAGTGATCCCTACCGCGCGGTACTTTAATTGAACCCGCAGTTCTTAAATAAATTAAACGGAACGTAATCCCTCAGACCTTTGAATAGAATACTCAGTTGAAGTAAATTTTTTAGGGATTATTTCCTTATAGCGAAGTCGTTTTTCCGTCTGTTTCCTCGATAACCCGAAAATTACTGCACCGATTGATCTGAAACTTGGAATACATATAAAATTGTCATCATCATCATTATATCAGCCCTTAGACATCCACTGCTGGGCATAGGCCTTCTCCAGTGAACCCCACCACACCTAGTCCTCCGCCCTCCTCATCATCTTCAGCCTATGCCACTGCTGAACATAAGCCTCCCCAATAGAATGCCTCTTTATTGTCTCTTACTTTGACCGCCTGCCAAGCGTGAAGATTATGGCAAATCCCCCAAAGGATAACTCACCAAAAGTGGTATTCTATTGGGGAGACGTATGTCCAGCAAAGGACGTTTTTTGGCTGATGATGAAAATTATGAAACTATCATATAAAAAAGTTAAATGATTTATTAAAGAAAAACTTAGTGGTATGTTTCCTACACAAACATATAGAATTTTTAATATCATACAAAAAAAAAATTACTTGATACAAAAATTCATTACGAGTCGTACGTAACAGCGATGTACACTTTGATGACTTTTTCTATGTCCCCAAATAGCTTTTATGCAATTTTATGATTGATAAAATCTAAGAATTTAATTAAATAAATAAATAATATGTCAGACATTCACACCAATTATCCAGCCCCAAACTAGGCAGAGCCTGTGGTATGTTTACTGGACAACGGATAGACATACTTAAATAAATATATAAACATCCAAGACTTGGGTACAAACATTCATATTCATCATACGAACATTTGCCCCTAGCGAGATTCGAACCCGCAACCTCCAGCTTGGCAGTCCGAGAACTACCCGTTCCGCCACGGAGGCCATCAATAATTTACTTAATTTATAATTGAATTTACCGTAATTGGTAAATACGGTAATTAAATAAATGAATAAAATAAATATGTCAGACATTCACATCAATTATCCAGTCCCAAACTAGGCAGAGCCTGTGGTATGTTTACTGGATAACGGATAGACATACTTAAATAAATATATAAACATCCAAGACTTGGGTACAAACATTCATATTCAACATACGAACATTTGCCCTTAAATAAACTATAGTAATTTTCATACATTTCTAGATTTTTTTAAAATAACTACACATGACAATTACTTATTGCCTGTTCTGGGACTGGAATCACTTGCCAATAAATAATTCCTGAGCCCCCCCCCCCCCAGAACTACATTTGCATATGTCCTTGCGTACTTTACGTTAAATATCCACGCGCCTCCAGCTAGCCTCATCTCTTTGAAATTCATTAACCGCCAAACCGTGTATCTATGAGCAATTTAAAATAAACCAGCGATGCAAGATCGGCTAGAGTCACGCCACTGCTTGGCACCGGACGCGGCGTTATTTTTATATTTGAACTTCGCAACTGTTATCAGTAGGTAACCGTTACGTGTACGTACGTATTCGCACAAGGTGTTTTTTAAATCTTTACTGATCATGGACACGACATAAACAAATAGCCCTTAGATCTTAAGGCTAATTAAACTATCTTTTCTAAGTCTTTAAATCTGATTAAATTAACTTTCCTTAGTCTTTAAGTCTGATTAAATTATATTTCCTTAGTCTTCATCATCAGCCTAAATACGTCCACTGCTGGACATAGGCCTCCCCAATACCACTTTTGGTTAGATGTCCATTGGGGGATTTGTCATAATAACCACGCTTGGCAGGCGGATTGGTGATCGCAGTAATGATCGTAACATACACACAAAGGAAAACGCTACTGCCCGTCCCTGGTGCAATCCCTTAGTCGCCTTGACGACACCCACGGGAAGATAGGGGTGGCCTATTCTAAGCCGGGAACCACACGGCAACCTTAGTCTTAGGTCTGATTAAATTATTTTTCCTTAGTCTTGAAGTCTGATTAATTTATTTTTCCTTAGTCTTGAAGTCTGATTAAATTTTTTACCTTAGTCTTAAGTCTGATTAAATTATCTTTACTTAGTATTTAAATCTGATTAAATTAAAATTCCTGTCTTAAACGACAAAAAAAAATACATTTTTGAATATATCCCCCATCCCACAGGACTTACCGGTAAAGATGTGGTGGATGGTTTGGCTGGTAGTGCTGTGACAAGCCTTTACAGACACACTACCTAGGCATTATAACGTAGAACCTCAGGGTGGCTGGCACTTGTGGCCTTTGGGCTGCAAGTTTATGGGCGACCGCTTATCAGCAGGCATTCAATCGACGAATACACTGAAAAATATACAAACGATTAATTCTATTTTCCACTGTCAATTTTTGTATACACTCCCATTTTGAAAGAAAGCGGGGCGCATGCACGCTTGCGCGTTTATAGTCAGAAATAAACTGCTTCATAATGAATGTAATTATGCAGTTATTACTGTTATTAAAATATTATACTTTTAGATCAAAGGTTTATTAGTGCGTGACGCGTTGAAGATCGAAAGAGACAAAATTGTAGACATCTTTTTTTCTTACTTAATTTAAGGAGTTCAATCGCATAGCCACTCTTTAGACTATAGGAGGCCTATACACTGTAAGCATTTCGGATAATATCCGTCGTACTGCAAATCCATTATGTACTCTCTAACAGCTCATGTGACATATTCTGATAAGCGTTTGGTGTCCAACTGTCGTAATTAGATGCTAACGCTTTCAAAATATGTCATAATGACGTGTTATTACGTGTTAGAACAGTCTTTCTCAAAGTTGTCGATAACGCCCCCTTGTGTGCGCTAGAGTGCTACAGAGGGGTAAAGGTCCCAGAGATTTTTTTCTAAATATTATGTAAAAAAATGCCTTTTACTGGCTCTCATTAGGACATTCTCATTTAAAATTTAATTTGTTTGTTTTATCTGTTTTGTCATGACTCTCAATTTGACACACACACTAACTACCATTCATTAACATACGCACTTTGCACCCATACACTACACATTTACACGCCCACATGAACACACAATCACATCCAATGAACATTAAAAGCGGTTATATATTGTATTTTACTTTTGCTAGTTTAGATTGTCATTTATAAATTTGTTAGTTTCGTTTTATGTTTAAATTTTTGTTTGTCCCAACAATTGGAGTAAGAGCCTGGTAATCTGTCAAACACACTTCGAGCTTTGTACGGACATCAGCTCCAACAAAGGTGTAATTATGTTTAAAATATACGAGTAATCTACTTTAAATTTAGGTACTTTTAAAATGTACATTTGAACTCTGAAACAAGATAAGACTCATGTGGCACGCTATAATTAAATTAAAATAATGATTGCAATTGTGACTTTTAAGATGTGGTAAAGTAAAAAAAACTGAGGGGCACTAGAAAATAATTGATTCTCAAAGAGGGCGGTATACGAAATAAGTTTGAGAACGTCTGCGTTAGAGAGTGAAAAATGGCTTTGGACAGATATTCTCCCGACATGTTTACGGAGTATGCCCCCAGTTCTGTAAGTCTAGCTATCTCTTAAATAAGTGGAACAGAGCTTTAGCCTCTTCCTATAACGGATAGGCTATAGAATCCTGTTGCAACTGCCAAACTTATAGGCTCATATCTCCTTTCGAACAAATAGTATTATTACCTATCTATCCTGTACTACTAAGGTATTTTCTTACTAAAGAACGCTCACTTATTTGATAGAATATGTTATGCGAAACGCATATAAATGAAGTCAAATTGGTTTTTGCAATGAATTTGCAACGAAATACCTTCTACTTTCGTACTAAGGAGTACTTTGACAGACATACAGTAAACACGCGTATACCTGTGTCTAGTAAATAAGTATTTAATGTTAATCTTATCCACCGAGACGATTAGATAACATGTTTACATCAAGAGTAAATAAATAAATAAACAAAACTATTAACACTTGTTGCGGTTTGTTTCGTTTTTTTTTTTGGTTTGGTATAAGATACTCGTAGCTTGTTAGTAATCTAACCAAAGAAAACGTACGTTCTGCTGTTTATTTCACATATGGTAGCTGCATGATATCCAAATTGAACAATGTCCAAACTTAACAACCTCTTGTCTTCACCGCAGGTTAGCTGGAAGAAATTTCTTTAGAAATAAGCTTATCCTTTTGTATAATTTTCTTTTCTTTGTGTTGTTCTTTGTATATTTGTGTGTATAATAAACTATTAAATAAATAAATAAAAAAAAAACAATGTAGCATCCAACCGCTTCCGGCCACCTTCTTCAGGTCGCCGGATGCGCAATGCATGTCTTTACACAATATGTCCTGTTCCAAAAACCATCGACTCATAATATTGTTGCTAATATAACAGACGACTGGATAGCATAACGATTATTTTCAAATTCTACGAAAGAAAATACTTCTCATAAAAAATTGAGAAATATTCTTTTTTGATAATACATACGGATATGCAATACATGTCTTTAACAAAATATTTCCTGTTCCAATAACTATCGACTCATGGCGTTCGAGAAGTCATAAAAACCTATTTTAAACAGACCTATTTCTCGGAATAAGTAGCGTCATCTTTGCCTTCCGTCGAATAACTAAAAAATATTTGCTTGCTCTATGCAGAACCCGACTCTATAAATAAACATTGTTGCTTCGCTGAAAATATGATTACTTCGTTCGCTGAACAAGTGTGCGGTTATTTACTTTAGGTAGAGATAATGATATATTGGGATTCTGAAGCACACATTTAATATTCGACAGCAGTAACATTAGTTTCGTCTTTATCTACTTACTGTCGTTTGATAGGGATAGAAATCGTTTCATGCTGTAAAATTTAAAATGTGAGCCTTCAGAATCGTTCCCATCAAATACTTAAATCATATTTGTTAGTTTTATAAATCACAGCCAAGAAATATTTTTCAAAACTTTTCATAATTTTTTCTTTCATTCGCAGTTTTACATAATATATGCCGAATTTCAATTCAGTGGTTCTTGAGTTAGCAATCCGCAGGACAGACAGACGGACGCATTAACAATAAGCCTTGCTATGAGAGTATCAGTTTGGACGTATAATAATAATAAATAAAAATATCTAGTTTATGTGTCCGTCAAACAATGTGCAATTTCACTATAGGTACGTCTCGTATGCTCAGTTCTTGAACTCTGATTTGTATGAACACCGGTACAATTCAGAGCTCAAATCACGTGCTGTCAACTACACCGACCTCGTTCAGCCCTCATTGACCTACTATTGGAACTTAGAAACATATTGTACGCACTACAATTTAGCGCGTGAACCGCGTTCTTGCGAATTCCGCGGCCTTGAGATAGTCAGGTTCGTCACAGATGTTCGAAATTACAGACAGATGTCTGTGTCAACGAAAAAAAGAAATGTAATTAATGATGACAAGTGGAATTGAACAAAAAAAACAATTAATTATTACATTTAGTCCAACATCCACTGGTCACATACCTATCGACTGAGTACAGTATGACAGGACCCTGGCATTTCCAAAAAAGAAAGGTCGAGTGTTCGTTATTTAAGTAGGTATCACGTTCATTATTTCAGTTTTTTAACTTCGGATATGGGGGGGAGGCGTTACGTGAGTAGTTGCTAAAATAACAGCTGTGACAGACAGACGGCCGGACGAAGTCGCATCATAAAATGTTTTTACCATTTCGGTATGGAAACCAAAAAAATATATTTATGTTTTTGCTTATTCTTTTGGAATGGACATTGCATGATATAAAAAATTCAGAGGTTACAAGTACCTACGTTAAGTAAAAAGCTCTTAGAATATAATAATACTATTTTATATATTCTTTATTGCACACATTTTAAAACTAAATACAGTTACAAATTTTGTGTACAAAGGCGAGCTTATCTCTAAAAGAGATCTCTTCCAGCCAACCTTACAGGGTGTGAGACCAGGCACTAAGAGCGAGGGGGCAAACAGTGCATAATATACTATACAATAATAACTAAATACCGAAACCACTTTACACATATATATGATATATATACTTATTTATATAGTAAACACTTATAATAAATAATAATAAACATACATACATATCATATTATACTGAGTGAAACAGATAGTGTTCTTTAACAAAACAATCTAACGCCTTTACTAATCGAATCAAATTTTAAAAAGCACCTTTTCTTATCGAATGCACATAAGCACACGAATCTACGGACATAAACTAGTTAGTATGCTAAGAAATGTTGGATATCTTCCAACTGGAAGTATGTTTTTTTCAATAAATATTTCTAAACTAATATATTGAACAATCGTATATTTCTTTTGTTTCAAACAATATGTTTTATAATAATGAAAGTAATAATTTAAAAACATCAACAATATCCAGAGGATGCAAACCTGCTGCTCGAGTAGGGCTGTGCCATGATTCCGTGAAGAATTTCATTTAATCAATAAACGTTTCATAAGGTACATCATCATATCAGCCCTTAGACGTCCACTGCTGGACATAGACCTTTCCCAATGAACGCCACCACACCCTGTCCTCCACATACCGCATCCAGCCGCTACCGACCACCTTCTCCAGCTGCCGCCCATCTTCAGGTCGTCGGTTCAACTGTCGGCGAGGCAGATGGACCGACCCTGCGAGTGCCGATCCGCGGTTTCCACTCCAGGACTCGTCCACCCCAACGGCCGTCGGTTCTGCGACAAATGTCGCCCGCCCACTTCCACTTCAGCTTGCTAATCCTTTCGGCTATGTCGGTTACCCTCGTTCTTCGTCGGATCTCTTCATTACGAATCATATCCTTCAAACAAACCCCGAGCATAGCCCTCTTCATAGCTCGCTGAGCGACTTGGAACTTGTGGATCAGGTCCACCGTCATCGTCAGTGTGCACGTTTCTGCACAAGGTTGTCGAAATTCAAATAAGGTAGTGTTTTTCTATGCTATGGTAAATCGAGAAGAACCAATTTGTACAATGTCATCTGTCCATCAGTGGTAATGGAATTCAGTTCCACGACCAGTAAGTCGGTCTTATGTTTAGGATTTACAAGAATGAATATAGGGTACCTAAGCAAGGAAAACATTTATGATTTAATCTAATACATAGATATATTCTAATATATTACAAATTTTAATATGCTTTTTTAACTTTTCACGAACTTTTTACAATCAATATGTCCTTGTTGTTCATAAATGTCCTCCCTCGTAATTTTAAAAGTCAATTCATAAGTAACACTTATTTTTAATGAAAGCCCTTAATTTATATTACAGTTCTATTTTAGTTATTAAAATTTTCACAGTGTATTATCATGTTAGAGATTTACATACATAATAAAATTTAATTCACATTACAGTACATTGTCAAATAATACATTACATTTATGTACAAATTATTTATATTCAATGTCATTTTAATATATATTCGGTTGTTCAAGAAACTCAAAATACAGGGATTAGAAATGAATTACCAGAAATGTGTACATAAAAGCATTTACGTACTTACCAAATTACTCACTCACTTATCTAGTAGTGAACACACTCGAAACTCGCCAGAGCCAACCCTAGCTATGAGTAATGCGCGAACAATGGAGCAGACTCACACGTCGCGAAATATTAAGGCTCTTGCATGCCTGCTCACACGCGAAGGGCGTTGATGTAATGCACCGCTAGATTAATATGGACATGCCTAATTTTTTAAATAAGCTAATCAATAAAATCTATTTCTGGCCAAGACACGTAAAACATCACAGTGATAGACTTCGTATTAGAGCTGCTGCGGCCATCAAAACCTAGCTAATTTAAATAACTTAGCCGCCATTGCTTGTTCAAGCAGATCTAACCGTTGTTGTTATAATTTTTTGCTTCTTTGTACGACTACTAGTTTTAAAGTGGCTTTTACGTTTGAATAGTTCAGTGTCCTAGGAATGGAATATAATATAGATCTGCGGTATATTATATTTTGAGAATCTGCCACTGGTATTATTCTCATAAGATTTTTGATTTTTAATTATTATAGCATAAGCGCTATAAATAGCAGAGCATTTTATTTTTTAAATTATTAAAATACACCAAGAAATGACGAAGTTATTAAAGTTTATTTAACACAACTTTTTAAAATGCGCTCGATTTTTATTCAGACGTTACTTGCGTGTGACCCACGTACAACCCGCGCGTGACGTTCTCGTCCTCTCGCTCGTATTTCATTCGCCAGAGCGGTGTCGCGCATGTTTTATTCACGGCAGACTGCGCTGGTGTGCTGCGCACACTTCTTCCCTGACGTCACTTGACGTCACTTCCGTTGTTGGCACTGCACTGCACTGAAATTGCTGTATCTTCGTAATTTTTGATCTGATTTACTTAAATATTTTTTCAAAGTATTTATTGGGTTTTTAGTGCTAAATATCTGCATAATTAACAACAAATCAGGTAAATTTCAACTTTTAGTTATAACTATTTTAATTATATTTACATACTATGTTCATTCCACTAAATATCGCAGTAGAAGTAAATGTTGTCTTATTCTTAATACTCGAGCATGTCTATATTATTCTAACTGTAACAATAGACATGGCAGGGCGGTCAGCTAAAGAGCCAGTTGACTCTACGACCGACTCTGCCGACTCACACAGAGTAGTCAATGTGAAAGATGGATCTTTTGTCTGCGCCTATGTCTTTGTTACTCTGTATTTTTACGAAATTCAAAGTCGTGATTAGTAATAGTATATATTATATTCCATTTCGAATGAAATGACATGCTATTTGCGTCTTTGTAACAAAATAAGTGTTACATGTGCCTGGGCTAAAGTAGCAGAAACAATTTTGTGTATTTTGATTTCGTTACGTGAATGCGTTGTTTCGTATGCCAATTTTGTTGGAACATAGTTTAGTAGTACATGCACTTTATTACAAGAACAATTAATTTTTTTGTGTATATTAAGATCATTACTGCGATCACCAATCCGCCTGCCAAGCATAGTCATTATGGCAAATCCGCAATAGACAACCCACCAAATGGCATTCTATGGGGGAGGCTTATGTTCAGCAGTGGACTTATAACTCCTGATGATAACGCCAAGAAAACATTTATAAACAGAACTCGACCCTACTTCCATTCCCCTGCCGACTGTCACCTGCGCTGATAATATGCAGTATCACAACGCTCGCTCGCCCGTCAAAGCGTTTTGTTCGCTCCCGGGACACCCGGGTGAGCATAGACAAAAGAGGGTAGACAGGTGAAGTAAGATGTCTGACGAAAAAAAAATCAATTTTCTTATGAGTGTTGAGTTGAGTACCTTCTCGTTGGTTTATTCGAGTTATGAACAGCATCCTCGTTGGCTTAGTCGCTCGGTCATTGGACTGCTCCTGAGGTCGTGGGATCGATCATCCCACTGGGGGCCAACTTTGTACAATTTGTACAAGTTCACTTGGTCTGGGTTGTTGCAGGCAACACTAGTTTTTCAAGTGTGAAAATATTATAAGAAAAATGTAGACTGCTGTCACTAGGCAATCGATCGTGGAAGCTCTCTGTACGTTTTTTCTGGTATATTGCAATAAAAGTTTAAAGTGCGGATTTAAAACTGTTTTTGTTCTGATCACTCCAAAAAAATACAGTCCACTCATCAGGAATTCAACATGGGTGTTATATTTGTGAATTTAATTCTCATAGCACACGAGGAAATTCTATGTATGTACAGTTGGGGCCCGATCTTAAATCATTACAGAGTTCCTAACCCAGGTTCTACAACCAATAAAGAGTCAGCACTGTGCACCATTCATTATTTTCCTTTAATATCTCGGAAAATATATTTTTTCCTCAAATTTCCCATTATTATATGGAAATTAGTAGTTTTCGAGCCAACATACGAACAAAATAGTAAGTATCGTTAATTTGTTATGATGGAATCCTAAAAATTATTAAAAACTAAATTACTTTTACATAATTTTCTAAACGATTAAACGATTACTATTAAAAAAAATTACACCACAACCAAAGGCATTATCTCAAACAGCCAACGAAATATTAAAAGAACATCCGACGATTAATTAAAAAAAAAGAACGAAGCCCATTCCATTAGCTGGATAGGTACGTGTCAATTAATTCAATCGGTAATGAATCGATTTAAAAATCGAACCAATCAACCTTAGACATAGACAACTTATTATTTTTATTTTGACTCCCACACTTTGTTCCCACAGATAATACCGATAGAAAGTAAAGCGAAAGCAGCGATGACAGAGCACGATCCTAGATCTAAAATTTGCAACAATAAGTACCACCTACTGAGATTATTATAGTATAGTCTAGCTACAGGCTGCCACAAAATAATAATTGGGCCAAGTGTGAGTTGAACACCCCCATAGAGAGTACCGTATCATCTAACTAAACCAAATAGCTTGACCAGTGTTTTATATTTGTCGTTTGACTACATAATACGAGCTTCATTGACAGCTAATTTCGTGTCCATATGGGTATTACCCATTTTCGAGGTGCATCCATTAATAAATATTTTCCAAATTCAACATGATAAGTACAAAAATAGTGTTATTCTACCCAAAGAGCTTTAATTACACGTCTATAAAAAAAATTGTGCTCCCTTTTATATACTTTATATTGTTTAATTTTAAAGTAATACATAAGTTGGTTAAATTTAAATTTAAAATTTACAATAATTGGTTATTAAATTAGATAACAGGTGACAGGTGTTGCAGTGTGGTTTCCGGTAGAGTAGAATAGGACCATTCCAACTCTTCCAGTGGATGTCGTACAAGACGACTAAGGGAATACATTATAAAACATCAATCAGGCTTCCCCAACCCGTTTGCCCAGCGCGGGGAGTGTAGGCCAAATGCTCCGTCTGTCTCCGGCAGATGAGAGAGGGTTGTGCTCCTGCAGTGGAGACAAAAATAACCTGTACTGCTATTCTGTCAAATACAAACTCACTTGCGAGTCTCACTCAAGTGATTTTACTCACTTCAAAACCTAATCCATTGGCATTCTGTAAACAGTCTAGAGCACTGTCGACGTGAAGTGAGTTCTTTGTTCACTTTACGGAATGTTTACAGAATTACCAATGGATTGGGTTTCAAAGTGAATGAAATCATTCGATTGAGACTCGCACGTGAGTTTGTATTTTACAGAAAGTACTACTAATGATGATGATGACATCTGTTATCTAATTTAATAACCAATTAGTGTCAAACATAAAGGTAAAAACTTTGAGGCGACTTATGAGGTGCGAAAAATTATTTAGCTTCATGGTATTATGACCTTTAGTAAACTATTAGAATAAAATGTATTTATTGGCTGCAATAAATAAAATATCCATAAATATCTCATGATGGCCAGGCAACAACATACAGGTTTCAACTTAATCAGTCCAGTAACTTTTGAGTTATTCGAAGGACAGACGGATGGACAAAAAGTTTCGCTATAAATGGATCTTTTTTTACGGATCCCTAAAATAGGTTATATTATAAAACCGGAATACAATAAAATAATCTTAAATATTATATTCGACTTACTATATTCTCAAAAACTTCTAAAAGAATCAAGACAAAAACAGTGTCCAAATGACTTTAGCACTTTTCTAAAGACATGTACAACACTACACATATCTAAATTGTAATGATTGTATATAGTATAATAGTGACCCATAGACAAGTAACAGTTTTAATTTAACACTGGCCGTTAATTTAAAAAAAAAGAAAGCACAGGAAACGTCACTTCAAATTGCATGTTCTTAATTTGAAAAGATTGACAGTCGAGTGCGTGCGGGCGGGAAATTTGAATGACGTTCTGTATAAAATTCAATATGGCGAATAAGTATTAGTGTCGATATGTGCTGCGTTGGATATAAACAAATCCGTTGATAAATAAACAAATGATGCAGGCATGCCTGGTCCCCTGTTTGATCCGCAATGAAAAATTGTTGATCAAAGTTGACCAATCTTGATGAATGTGATCGAAACTTGACCTACGTATAATCATGTTCTCAAACCCCCAACTTATGTACATAACAAATTCTAGAGTTTGGAGCAGCCGGTAAGCGTGGTGCGCCCCCCGACCCGACGAACATATTTAGTACTAGCGGTGCCCGCGGCTCTGCTCGCGTAGACTACTCACTCTCAATCCGACTACGACTCCAACCCCGACTCAGACTCCCACGCCCACGCCTACTCCCACTCCCATGCCCGCTATAGCTCCAAATATAGTCCTAACTCAACCTTATCTGATTTGCTCCGAACATTATAATACACTTCATTGTTATATTGCATACCCTTTCCCATAAAACTTTTGATTGCGATGAAATAAAGACTAAACGTTACTTCGAGTTAAGCCCCATGTTTCTGTGAAAAGTCCATCAAAATCGGTTCAGTAGTTTTTAAGTGATGCGTGCACAAACAAACAGATAAACAGACATATAATCAAAAAATTATCGAAACGTTGTATTACTTATCCTTAGACATCCAAATTTTTTCTTCAATGTACAGACACGCGAAGTTTACGTTATATTTATTAGATTCTTTGCCGACGATCGAAAAAAGTAAGCTTTTAGATGATGGTATGTTTAGCAATTGACGTTAACATGCTGCTGATGACGTCTATGGTGGTCAGCGTTCGTGTTATGTTGAAGTAGGTGTAATAAGAACATCATTGCCAAGCGTCACGCTCATGGTCGGCTCCTCAGATCTAATAGACAAACAGACACACAGACATATAATTACTGTTGAATATATCGCAGTCAAGATCATGGAATGATCGCTCCATTGGCCAAATGATTTGAGCGTTGATGTTCGAACACCAGTGTTGTGGATTCGATTCCCAATTAGCACATATAACTGTGTCTTGACCTTCCTAAACAAAGATTTTCTACTGTGCTATGGGAATTAAATAAAGATGAGACAATTCACAAATATGACATCTAGGAAGCGACCAAACTGTATAAAATGGCGTGTCCCCAGTAAAAATTTCAGGCTCTGGAATCCAATCATCAAGCCACTAGGCCAACGAGGTGGTCAAAAACAAGGTATACATTTTTACTTGTTATTGGCTAGGATACATGTTAATGCTTGGTAATTGGATTGGTAATAATGCTCGTCAATGCTATGCATAAGTATAGACGAGTACTAGAACCACAGAGTACTTATAAACCATACAGAGCGCAAGGTTCTAAGCAGCGTTCTAAATTGGTACGTATTTAGGTAGGGTTGCCACATGAGGATAAGATAAATATTTGTTTATCTGTTTTTTTATATTATGTATTATAAATTACGTTTTATTTTAAATTAACACTTATTACGACTTTTTCGGTTTGAAACTACCGGTATTTGGTTCAAATCCAAATTGGCGTCACACCAATGGACTACTTATGGGAATTCGGTGAAGCAGCTAGGAATCGAGTGCCGAAGTGACCGATATTGTCCAGAATGTTTTAGAATATTCCAGAATGTTCCAGCGAGAATGTTCTAGAATCATCATCATTATCATATCAGCCCTAGACGTCCACTGCTTCCCCAATGAAACTCAACCGCACCCGGTCCTCCGCCCTCCGCATTCCAGCCGCTTCCGGCCACCTTCTTACCTAGAACGCTACCGTAAAAAAATGATCCGTGTATAAATGTACCAAGTGTACCCATAAATGATTTTAACTTTGACAGTAGCCAGGAATACTAGGGCTGCAGGGAATAGATGGGCCGCGGTTTCTGTTGGGTGTCATAAAATGGGTAAATGCCAACCTCACCTGCACGTGGTGCAGCCTGCTTGGTGACCAACGAGGCTAAAAAAAATTATGGCCTCTGTTCATGGACTTTTGCGAACATTCTAGCATATTTTGATGTTAAAAATCGCACGTTCGGGTTATTTCTGAATTATGATGTATTTGAGAACCCATCATAGGTTATAGAACCTACGATGGGTTAATAATAGATAATATCTTGTATCTGTAGAGATAATATCTTGTCCTCTGTGCTATTCTAATCATCATTATAATATATGTAAATTATTGCTGTGGAGTTATTTATAGAACTGATGTATGTAGTCAAAAGTAAATAGATAATAAAGATGAGCACTGCGCGGGTCCCGTAAAGTTTTTTTTTTTACTTTTTCGTATATTTCGGAAGCTATTCATATATATTTTTTATATTTCATAATTTGCATTACATAAGTACGTTCCAAATTTCAGCGTAATTGGTTTGTAGGTATGGAGTTATCCGGTAGACAGAGATGGAGTAATAAGTTTCGCTCTATGGCTATCTGTTTTGACGGAACCCTAAAAACTGGATAAAGTATTGTTTGATGAAACGAAGAACAAGAGAGATACCTAAATCAAGGAATGCACCACAACCATCTCAATGATAGACTTTGACGTCTTTGACAGTCACGCGATAGTGTCGCGTGCGCACCTCAATTAATATCAATTTAAATCATTTATGCTCTCCACTGCGGTCTATGGTTTGTAGAGTCTAGACTCGTACCGAAATTCGCGGTCACGCTTGACGAGTTTACGAACACGTGCTGGCTGGTGTTAATATAATAATATTAAGAGTACGGAAAAAGAACAAGTTTATAGGCTGTCTGGACTTTGATCTTTGTCTTTCTATTGGAGAGATAATTTAGATTGTTTCCATGGAGATTTTAAGTAGGTACGTGTTTGATATGAATTGATGGATTTTGGAGTTTAGAATTTGTTTTTTAATTACTTAAGTATTTAAAAAACGTACATAATGTTATGTTCCTCACATAGACTCAAATACAGCGCTAGTGCTAACAATTCCGCAGAAAGTATTTTAAATAGCGATGCAGTTTTTTTATTTAATCCAAAGATTAACACATAGGCGAATACACATCTAGCATAGAGTTTAATAGAATTTTTTAAATATTAATCTAATTTCTTTTGTAATATGTTGAACTTCGTTATTGGCTGTATAATTTTATTATAATTTTCATTTGTAATTTAATTGCTAAGCTGTGAAGTTTACACAATAAAAAATAAAATTCTTTATTTAAGGACATCAAAATCCACAATAATGAAATGAACGTTTAAAACACATGATTATATATCTAGAATATATTTCAAACATAAGTATTTATATTCAGTTTGCTTTTCTTATAAGGATAACTGATTCACCAAACTATCGTGAATGTGATGTCATAGAAGATTTAAGAATATGTACCTATTGATAGAATAAGTCACAAACGAGAGCCAGCAAGTTAAGATGCTGCCCTTATTGAATAATATTATTAGTATTTGCAACAGCATCCTGGCCCACCCCTCTTCCATAGAATACTTAATATTTCTGAAGAGGGTGCAAAATGTATACATCATCATCATCATCAAGTTATTTTTGTCTCCACTGCAGGAGCACAACCCTCTCTCACCTGCCGGAGACAGACGGAGGATTTGGCCTACACTCCCCGCGCTGGCCAGACGGGTTGGGGAGGCCTGATTGATGTTTTATAATATATTCCCTTAGTCGCCTTGTACGACATCCACGGGAAGAGTTGGAGTGGTCCTATTGTACTCTGCCGGAAACCACACGGCAATTGTATACATTTTGTGTAAATTATTGTAGATTTTCGTATTTTGTCCTAGGGTGACTACTTTTTCTTTCTGCTCCCACTCCCACGCCCACTACAGCTCCATATGTAGTCCAAACTCATCGCAATCTGAATAGTTCCGAACATTATAATTATACCTCTTTGTTATATTGCATACTACTAATGTATTCGAAAACTAAAAATGTCCATAACTTTTGATTATTTAAAGCCTATATGTTACTCTGAGTTAAGCCCTATGTTTCTGTGAAAAGTCCATCAAAATCGGTTCAGTAGTTTTTAAGTAATGCGTGCACAACCTAACACATAAACAGACAAACAAACCAAAATTCCAAAAATGATTGAAATGTGTTCTATTACTTATCCTTGGACCCACATTATTTTTTATATATGTTCAGTAAACTGGATGTTTACGGTTTGATTTATTGGATTTGCATGTCCTCGTATAATTCCCATAGTGCATCTAGTCATAGAGATTAGACAGGTGTATTAATAAATATATATATATATACTTAACTATATCTATGACTTTTAAATCAGAAATGTCAAATTCCAGTCGTAGTCTAGTCTAACCTCTAATGCTAGGTCTCGAACTGCCGTCAACAAGCCAACAGGATTAGCGGCCGCCTCCATTTGCGGCCGCCATTTTGTCGCAAACGTCAAACTTGCAAAATAGATTCCCGCGCCACTGGGAATTCAGTGAGGACAGCTTTTTGGCCGACTTAAAAAAATAAGGTTCTCAGTTTGATGCATTTACTGGACAATTCACCTATACGAGTGTAACACCCGATCATTTTCACAAATTGGAAAAAGTTATCAATCCTCAGTAGAGTCATATCGATCATAGCTTATTCCGATTAACTGATTAGGTAACGATTAATCGGGAAATTTAAAGCCGATTCGTCGGTTCGGTTAAAGGCTTTTAAGTGTATATTTAATAATAAGCAAGTAATTAAGTAAAAGTAGAGCTATTTCGATTTAATACAAGACTATCCACTTTGTAATTAATCATCATCATCAGCCTGAAAGAGTCCACTGCTGGACATAGGCCAGCCCTACGCAGATCGTCGCTCCATCTAACCAGGGGCGACCCACACTACGCTTGCTTGAATTATTGTATAACTTAAATGAGTATTTTAATTTAAAGTACTTACCACTTTCCAATAATATTGATATGGTCGTATTAAAGTAAATCAGTTGCAAAACTTGCAGAGAATCCAAACAGCGTTAGCGAAAAAAACTTAACAAAAACTTTACGAGAGCTTTGAACTTTGAAGACCACTAAAATGCTCTCGCCATAGTTACTGTTATTTAGATATTAGAAACATCATTTTATTGTTAGTCTAACACTAGTAGCTGAATGAGGGAGCTGGCGTGCCCTTGAAGGTTTTTTCTATAGTAACAGTTAGCATTGCTAGTGTAGCAAATTTTTAAGTGATTCCGTAGAAAAAAAAATTAACCTCAAATCGAAAAATTTTAAAAATCGAAAAATCTCACAGGTTTACTGGAAGAAATCGTTGAAAGTGTTAAGGCCGCCATTGTACACTAGATTCATCCTTCTATGCATTTTTTTATATACATGTGTATAAAATTTATAAAGAATATTTGAATTTGAATTTGAATCAATTTATGATATTTTCCTCCTAAACAATTAAATATTTTTAGGTGATACTCATAAGTATAATTGAGTATCGACGGAGGTGCATTAAAGAATATATATTTTTAGACACAATACGATGTATAAATTATATTTATGCTCGTTGAAGTCTTTTGTATGGTAGTTACATTACACAACATATGATTCCATTTTTAACTCTGTGGCTATTTGATACTACTACCCCCTTCCACCACCCCCTCCTCCTCCGTCCCCCCTTCCCCATTCAGTAAATAAGTAAGTATATTTCACTTGTAATAGTTTTTAATATGAGCCGGCTAAAATGGCGCTGACAGGAAAATATTTTCCGTTTACCGTCTGTCAGAGTAACCTTCATATATTTACAAGCGCCATTTTAGCGACGCGCCTGACCAACGGTACCATCGGAAGGTAAGTTTTTGCACCACTCCCCACTCTGAGTCAGAGCGCCGAAAACGTGCCCATAAAAAATGAAGGTCTCGACGAGATTCATCAGACGATTTCTAGACTTTGCACTTTATTTATCCTCTTTGGACTTTCGAAAAGTGGGCACCTATTTGGTTCTATTATGAGAACTAACGAACGAAAAACTGACGAACTGACGAACTTGCGTGAGTCATTTGGTGGCCTCACTAAAAATCAGCGCTGCAGCTCTTGCTACAGCATAAGCTGAGCTGGGGACCCTTTTGGCGTCACACTACAACACTGTGTCATTTTTTCTGTTTTGTTTTAACGGTTATGTAATTTGTTTGCTTCTTTTTTTTCATATTTATGTCGTCAATTTTAAATCCTGTGTTGTATTTGTGTTCGCCAAATAAAGTCTTTCTATTCTATTCTATTCTAAAATGACGATCTAGGAAAATTATTTATTTTATTTATTTATTTTAAATGGAAAGGCAGTTTATAGCTGGTGCTTCCATATCATTAGTCGACATGATTATTTTCCTTTAAGAAATTGTCTAGTCTGTTCTTAAACATGTTTATTGATGTGGCAGATACAACAGATTCTGGAAATTTGTTCCATCTGGTTACAACCCTGTTGCTTAAAAATAATTTTGCGGCTTCAGGTGAGCAATTAATCTTTGTAATCTCATATTACGTCCTCTGAGTCGTTCAGTGGGGTTTGCGTTAAATATATTCTATAATTTGTATGTGTTGTAGTGATTGTTCAAAATCTTGAAGGTCTCAATTAGATCTTCTCGTTCTCTGCGTTCTTTAAGGGTAGTAAGGTTCAGACGCGACAATCTATTATCGTATTCCAATCTATTGAAAGCATGCGGTAGTTTTGTAGCTCTTTACCAGTAATAAATACTTCTTCTTCTCTGTCGTTCCCTCTCTGCTGAGGATCGCGACCGTATAAAATGCGCCTCCAGAATCCGCCTTCATATAAGGATCTGCCAACCACCCTCCTCATTTTCTGGCACGCCTGCCACTTGTCCCAGGATGGTGAGCTTCTCCAAGTCGAAGAGGTTAGAGTCTTGTCATTGTAGTGATATATACACTAGCTCGAAATATGTACTGATGTCGTATCACCTAGCCTTAGACAACTAGATATGCTGAAAAAAATCGGTGTAGAGAATAGCTCCTTGCCTCCCCCTCTCCTCCGACACTAAATTGTTTAGAACAATGCAGTTTTCTTCAGTTAAACGGGCGGCGTCTCTGGAAAATGACATAACTTACGTAATACGAGTATTAGTCGTTCCGCTCGCCACACCAGCCACTTAACACCTACATGCATCTCACCAAAGATCTAATACTTATGGCATACGTATACAGCATGTAAATTAAATTTTATATAAATATATTACGACAGGTGACTATTTTTTTTTGTTTTTTAATCATTTATTGTATTTACAATGGGAAGAAAAAAATACAAAAAAAAGTTCATAAAAGGTTATTTACAACATATTAATTTGCTTATTTGTAAAGAAGTTTCTGTGATAACCTTTACAAGTTTATTATATAGTAATTATTTATTTCCATCAAAAAAATGATTACTAAATAATAAACTCTTAAAATTGGCCAAAATAAATGCAGTAAAAATAGTTTTTTTTTCTATACTGGCGCCATCTAGATTTAACACCGAACAAGGGCGGCCATCTTAAATCTTTTAGTTCTAGAATAATCGGACTCATCATAACACTCATTCGACAGCCTAGTTGAAAGAGCGATAAAGGTTTTGTCCTACAATTTCGAAAAGTTGTTTCCGAGATGGGCTTTATTGTATGTAAGCTGTCATATCCTTGTTTGAGATAGTGTAGAAGTTATCTGACGTGTCGGGGAAAATCGATCGTTTGTATTTGTAAAAGTAAAACAAACATAACTCAGTATTAAACACGTATAACATTCCATTCTCAATTACAAAAGAGCCATGCTAATTCTTCTCGAGCACTATACGTATCTATACTTTACTAGGTATTGCCAGCGACTTCGTCCGCGTGGACAACTTAACGTTACAAATGATTAAATATTTCCCGTAGGAATAAGAATTTTTTTGGGGATAAAAACTATCCTATATCCTTTTCCAGGACCTAATCTATGTGTGTGCGAAGTTTCATCCCGATCCGTCTAATGGTTGAAGAGTGATTGAGTAACAAACATACAGACTTTCGCATTTATAATAGGTATTAGTGGGATTTATACTTTATTGTACACATATACAAGTCACACAACTAATTTAAATCTATGGTTTAAGCCATTGTACAAAGACGCACGTAACTCTGTAAAAGTTTTCTAACAGTAAACCCCATTTTACAATAAAAAAATTTTTTTATTGTACATTTGTTAATTGTACAAAGAAAATAATGACGAAAGTGGAATCTGACGTATTCATGCCGTTTTAAAATCATTCTGTATGTATGCGTACCGTTATCCAGCCACTTATTAATATCGCTGCAGGCTACTGTCAAGTCAACCAGTACTACGAGTAGTGACAATGAAACACGACATGCGTCGAATAAAAAAATAAATTGGTAAAAGAACTGCAGGCCGCATGCGTGGCATCTTCAAATAATAATTAAAGTCCGGATCCGAAATGAGGTGATCCGCCAGAGAACTAAAGTCTTCGACATAGCTCAAAAAGTTAGTACGCTGAAGTGGCAGTGGGCTGGTCACATCTGTCGGAGAACCGATTACCGCTGGGGTAAACGAGTTCTCGAGTGGAGACCGCGACTGGGCAAGCGTAGTGTGGGACGCCCCCTGGCTAGATGGAGCGACGATCTGCGTAAGGCGGCTGGCAGTAACTGGATGAGAAGAACCGAGGATCGGGTTCAGTGGCGCACCTTGGGAGAGGCCTATGTCCAGCAGTGGACTCTTTCGGGCTGATAATGATGATGATGATGATATTTCAAGTCCATATTTTGTTACTTATAATTATGTTAGCACAACAAACAATTGCAAACTAAAAAATAAAAACTATCCACTGGTGGATTTGCCATAATCACCGCGCTTGGCATCCGCCTGCCAATACGATATACGTATAGTAAATATACCTATATTTAGCAACATTATGTATTGCGAAATAACATAAGGCTTGTTTAGAAATAGAATTTTCTTCTATTTTCGTATAAAATAGTGGTGTTTGTATATTTTTCAAGTGCGACGTAAATTTTTTGTGAGACGTTAATATATATGTTGGAAATTTCAATTAGAGATATCAGATTGTAGATTGTAGCCTTATTTATATAAATAAACATCTACTATTCCAGAATAGTACTTGATGGTTTCTGATATAAAATTCGTTGCTAGTTGATACATTTGTAACAATACATATTTTTTTTAAATCTATAGTTTTGTATTGGGTGATCGCAGTAATGATCTTAATATAGACATGAGAACGCTGCTGCCCGTCCCTGGTGCAATCCCTTAGGACACCCATGAGGACACCCATGGAAGAAGGTAGCCCTATTCTAAGCCGGGAACCACACGACACCAATGAAAATAAAACATAAATAGACAATGGTGTTGGGGTGTGTGTGTGTGGGTTAATGTGTGAATTGTATACCATTTGGGAAAAAAATGTTTTTAGAGATAATCCAGCAAAACAGAACAAAAAGTTATTGCCGGAACCCTCTTACTGTATGCGCGACGTACACTTAGCTTTTGGTTTGAAGTAATTGAAAATAAATTTCTTTCAATAAAGAGTAGAGGGAAAGGTGTCGAAACCGACATACAAGCCAGCCATCGCTCTCACGCCCGCCGCCCGCGCCGGCCGCCGGCCGCTGCGCCTGCGTCCATTCCACCGCATAACAAAACGCACTAATAAGTCAATATCATCATTCATTAGTCATTACAGCCGTGAAGATTTATTACCAAATTCATTTACCGAACAAAACCAAGCTCATTTTGCCGTCATATTTGATCGGCACGTCAAACAACAGCGTGAATGCAACAGCAACATTATTTTTGTCAGCGCAGGTCTATCGATTTATCACTAATTCATTTTGTTTCAAATCTCGAACGGTTTCTTTTTTGAGCGGTAGTTTTGTTTATGGCACACTGCGCTTGCGTTAATTCCCGGTTTGTAATGATTCGATGTTGTATCAGATGCTGAACATCGATTTCTTTGACCCTTTCTCATAGAATTTTTTGTAGCGAATTAAGTAACGAAAAATACAATACAATACAATACACTTTATTGCACAAACAAATACAGTTACACGTTATAGAAGTTACAAATAGTACAATTCAGGCGGTCTTATCGCTTTAAGCGATTTCTTCCAGACAACCTTTGTTCTATACAATGACATTTCATACCAACCCAAGTAGCAAACAAATGTCTTAAAAGGGTATTATAATTATCTTGAAGACAAGTAGACGTATTCCAGCTGTTGTCTTGGCTAAACCTATTACGTCCCTCAAGATATCCCTTAAGATATCCCTCAAGATACAGTTAAGTACAAGTGGGCACAGCATTTAGGACAAATTTAAGACAGAGTTAAGACTACTGTTTAGACAAACTTTAACCCTACTTAAGAGAGTGGTTTTTGCAGAGCTCTAAACACGAATTTCAAGATGTCTTGTGGGTCGACTTTAGACCAAGAAATAGACTTGAAGATATCTACAAAACCTAGTTAAAACTATCAATACTGAATTTCACAGGTTCTATCATAACTTACTGAAGTAAAATTTAAAACTTTTTTTACTTTATGTCATAGTATTTTAGAAAATATGGTGAACATTTTATACTTAAACAAAAACAAGATGAAGGCTTATGATAATGGCGGCTATACAACTAATTTTTATGTCTAGAAAATGATGTATTATGTCGTTGTATGCATTGGAAATTTAAAACGCATGATTGTTTCTCGTGTAAAATCGATAGAAAGTGCTATAAAACAGACGGGCCTTTAAAATAGCGTAAAAATAACAATAAAATTTAGGATATTTGTATTGCAATTGAAAAATTTGGCAGCATAAAGTGCAGAATATTAAATTTTCTATAAATAAATTAGTTTTTATAAAGTTAGAATTACTCTAACAAAAATATAACTTCAATCTTCTCTAGTTTTTCATGAGGTGGTGTCGGAAAATGTATTATTATTTTTTCACTTAAAGTGCAAAATGGCGTTAAATCTTATTTTTCCTAACGAAGTAAAACTTTAGACAATATTGATTTTGTAAGGCTAGTTTAGCTAAAGTAAAGACAAGTTAGATTTAAAGTAATGCTAGTTAAGAGATATTACATTTAACTTATACTAAACAACGTATTGATGTATTACTATTTAATACTACTTAGTATTAAATGATTCTTTAGGTTGATTTAGTTAACACCAGATTACTTGATATTTTCTTAGCTTGTCATTTTATTATTCTAGTGTATTTTGTGCTGGAAAGAAGTTTATGCAAAAAAAAACTATTCATTTATAAATTATTCACTCGATGACGTATAAGTAGTGCAAAATTCACAGTGTTCATCTCAGGAATGTTACATAGAATTGGCCAAAACTCTACTTTTGAGCTTTTGTATGTAGGTAACCCATCGATATTTACATTTATATGTCAATTGATTGATATGTTTATCCAAATTTCCAAAATACTGTAAAATATATTTTTTAAATCCATTATGCCAGTATTCTCCACTGCCACAAAGTTTGATATCTACAGATTTTACTGTATTCAGAAGTGTTCTTGCGTCTTTTGGCACAACACCTGGATCATGCTTATTTATAATCTGCAATAAGCCATTGATTGCAGTATGTGGTATATTGTGACCAATAGACCAGTTTCTTAATTGGTCTCTAAAATTAAAATCATCACCTTTCGATTCATTAGAATCGGAATTACTGTCCACTATTTTGATTTCCCAATTTTCCGCAGTATCTTCTTCCTCGTGATCTGTAGTTCCTAATAACGACACTGAGGTCTGAGTCGAAGATGATGCATTGTTGAAATTTGCAGCTTGCACTCTGTTTAAACTATTTTTTTTTTATTTCGAATTTCGAACGAAAATTACCAGATCTTTTTAATTTTTCAACGTCATCCATCTTTCTACTTGGTTCCATTTGATAAATACGTCCCGTTAAATGTATTTTTACTCTAAACTGATTAATTTGAGTAATAAAGGAATAAAATGTTCTTCAGAAAAACGGTTCCCAGAATTTGGTGTTACTATTATCTTAAGTTTATCTACAAAATTAATTTTTACTTTGGAAGACTAAACAGATGCTTGAATTATTTGAATGAGTTTTAAGTGAGCCTTCAAATAATCTGAGTACAGTTAAAAAAGATTTTTAGTTTTAACTGTAGGCATACCTAATACAAAACAGTTTTGAGAATACTTAACTTGGTTTTGGGTATTCTGAACTTGCTAAAGTAGCAGTAGTATAAAACTAGTTAGTCTTAAAGAAAAAAATGACTTAACGAAAACTTTTTTGATATAACCAAATCCAACTTTAGATAAAGTATAGATATGTAGGACTTAGTCACTATTCTTGATTGCTACTTGGGAAGGATATGACATCGGCGCACTGTTAACGGCTTAGTGCCAAAATAATACCCCAACGACGAGAAAAAAGATAACACGCGAAAAAGTGTAAAGAAAGTAGTAAAATAATTGAATTTTAAATAAATATCGAACATTAGTAACCGTGTGTTTTGACTTTGTTATTGTACTTATGACTTGATATGTACATAGTATGAAATGTCCACTACTACAAACAAGTTTCCTGAAATCGTCCGTCCATCTGTCGGTACACTTTGAATTCCGACGTCATACATATACCCTTTATTGCATATTTTTGCACAAAAAAACATGTCTACCTAAAATCTATTATATATATATAAAAGAAGAGTGTGTGTATGTATGTCCAGCCTTTTCTCCATAACTACCCACTGTCACCCACGCATTTCCCTTGGTCTGCACTTGCAAGTAAGGGAGTTTGGTTACGGTGGGTGGAAGTGGGTGGTAAAAATATGTGATGGACTTCTGTCCTTTTCTGACACATTGTACGGATCATATAAACTTTATCATATAAGATCATATAAGATTTTTCCAGAATGTTCTAGAATATTCTAGTTGTTTTAAAAATGAACTATGAAAATGTGTGACTGTAATTGGTCCAGAATGTTCTAGCTAGAAGTTCTTTTTATAAAATCAGAAAAGCAACGATTTGTGAAAGCTGTCAATTGTCATGTCGGCTATCTGCGGGTCCTTAAAATTCGCACCATACGTAACTTATCCACGCGAACGAAGTCGCGGGCAACAGCTAGTCTTATAAATAAAAACGTAAACTTCTAGTGTATGTACATTAAAAGTATTAAAAAAAATGGGGGTCTAAGAATAAGTAATAAATATAACAAATTAAAATCATTTTTGAAATATTTGTCAGTATATTTAGTCAATATTTCATCGCAATCGGCTCAATCAAAAATTTAGCGAATTTATAGTTTTCAAAAACTGACATTTCGTTAAGTATACACTATATACAACAAAGAAGTGCGGAATTTAGATTGCGATGAGCTAGGACTACGTTTGGAGCGAGGGTAATGAAATGAGATTCCACATTCTGATAGGGCTCGACCCCATCTACCGCCAGTTTCGTTTTGGATGTATACTGGACAGCCTGTATACTTATACTATAAATGGACTGTCATCATCATCAGCCCGTACGAGTCCACTGCTGGACATAGGCCTCTCCCAAGGCGCACACTAAACCCGATCCTCGGTTCTTCTCATCCAGTCACTGCCAGCCGCCTTGCGAAGATCGTCGCTCCATCTAGCCAGGGGACGTCCCACACTACGCCTGCCTAGTCGCGATCTTATTTTAACGATCGCGGTAATCGGTTCTCCGACAGATGTGACCAGCCACTTCAGCGCACTAACTGTTTGAGCTACGTCGAAGACTTTAGTTATCTGGCGGATCACTTCATTTCGGATCCTGTCCCTTAGAGAAACTCCGAGTCCCACTGTCAGTGTCCACGTTTCGGCGCCGCAGGTCATTACGGGTAAGACTCCGATAGATGTAACAAGCCCACTACCACTTCCACAGTACAATAAATTACTTAGACATAAACAAACATCTACTTGTCGCTACTTTGCCGATTGCGTGCATGGCCACTGAGTTTCAAACGACATCGGCATACTGTATTTACATTTCTCGTTAATAAGCACCGCATTCCGCACGATCACGGAATCTGTTGCGAATTGTTGAGAAATTAATGTACACTAGCGCTGTGGGAGTAGCTTACACGCACCTCCTTGATGTCTCAGCGTGATAGTATACGAGACTAGCTGCCGGCCGCGTCTTCGCCCGCATCGAATTCAACATATCCTTTCTTGGCGGTTCATTTGATGAATCTATACCCTGCGGTTTAAGGGAACGTACCCAAACTACGTGACCCATATTTATAAAAATTTTACTCCCTCCCCCCTCGGTAGTATATATGCCAAGAATTTACAATGCCTACCCCTCTATTTTTCACATAGTAATTCATAAATATATTTGTTACTTAGTTGTTTGAGAAAGTTGAAATTGTTTTTTGCTCATATTTGTCTTTATAAATACGGCGCTTGCCGCGTGACGCCATACCTATAATTACAAGCAAAAAAAATATAAAGAAGAAGAAACTGTCAGCGTTCAATCAGCTGACGATATGTGCGTCAGTGTTGCCACCTGTGAGTTTAAAAAGCGCTAAACGCTGGGCGTCATATTTGAATACAGCTCAAAAAAGAGCGAGATTTTCCTATAGGATATTAACTACGTGGTGAAAACATAAGCCCACCCACCCCAAGCGTGATATTTTGGGGGTCTCGTAGTATGGGTACGTTCCCTAAGCTATGCATTGATAGTGGATAGTCTATTGTTATTACTATTTGTTAAGCAGCGTCACCAGTGAGAGGTCTATTACTGAGATGGCCAACATGTCTGCCCAGCGTTGCCATTACGGGCAAAACTTCCCCATAACACCACAACATACCACGGCCCCAGTTCCGGGCAGCTCTACATACCTGGCTAAGGTAGCGGTCAAGATAATGGCAAGGTAAGAATCGCCTGGTTACGGGAGGCTATCTCAACAAACGACTTTTCATGGCTACGCTCAATAAACGGACTCTGAGAACAGACGAACAGCTCGAATTAGAGTAAGGTAAAATCCCTCTTTCTGCTAAAATCAAGTGACATCTGCTCTGACTATTAGAGGTCCGAAAACAGGGGGAGGACGCGATGACCATAGTAGAGTCAAGACATTCTGCTCTACGACCAAATGTTCCATGGCGGCGTTGGTTTTTTAATCGACAAAGTCCTCAATAACAACGCCTGGGTCGTATGCTCTATACCTAAGCTGACCCAGAGATATTCTCTGAAGGTCTTACCGGTTTCCGCTTTCAAGCATTCTACCATGATCAGCCACCGCGTTGTTATAAGGAACTTCAACGCCAAAGTGGAAGTACAACAAAAACGGGCGGTGGCGCGGCAGGGGCAAATGAGGCCAATAAGGCGGTCGACATAGGCCTTCCCTTATGCGGTAATGGCCCATTTTGGCCACGCTGAGCAGAAGTATTGGTCATCTCGTCACAGTACTAATTCTCTTGGTGGCGCTGATATCCGAAATTGGATGGTATGAATGACTCAGCTATAGTTTGAGTGGCTGAGATTAGGTTGGCATTTGACAAAGTTGAGATTGTTGTACCGCCTTGCAACAGAACCAAAAAATTAGGACACCTCATTAGTCTGTTTGCCTCAATTTTAATTCTAAATGCATTTTAAATTTAAAAGTACCAGGAGCGCATAGAATTCAGGAGTTGTGAATTCACAATGAGTCGTAGAGCGACCGCAATCCGCCTGCGGTTCGTGGCAGGGGCGAGGGGGGGCTGCGGTCGGCTGCTGTCGAAGCAATAAAGATTAGCGTCCATCTGAGACACTGAGACACTCCACTGTCCAACACCTAACACTCCTGAGTTCCCAGTAGGGGCCGGTTATCTTTTTTGCCATTCTAGATAGACTACCTAAATCATCATCAATGTTCAGCCAAAACTTTAAAGCAACTACGAGTATTTATTAAGGAATCTGTGGTCTAGGCTTTATAAAACGATGTCGACTCTTCTTACAACCTTTAAAAAAAAGAAATAAAAAAATATATTTCGCAAAACCCATAAGTGCATGTAAAAGTTTAATATAAATTAATACTTTCGATTACCTTCGCATAGCTAACTGATGTTTGTTAGGCTAGACAAATACATATAAGTACCTATTTATTAACCCATACGCAGGGTTGGATAAAAACAGTTTTTTTTATATAAAACATGTTTAAAACAGATGCCAACCCTGCCCATACGTGACGAATGGTTGCGTACTACATTATTTTATAAGTGTATGTACGAATAATCCTACTAATATTATGAATGCGAAAGTTTGGATGTTTGGATATTTGAATCCCAAGTAGCATTTTACTCCATTTAAGAGTACACATTTAGTTCCCATGTGAACTTAAAGCATTATTACAGTTCACTCGTGATGTATAAGCTGCATTATTGCGATTAACACCACCTATACCTGTCTAAGGGACTTATAGGAGTGTAGAGTTATACTTTTATACGGTTGTTGGTGTTATAATACTCTAACAACTGTCCTTTAGTCAGCCGTCTGGCTAAGAGCATTATAGGAGGGTAGAGATACGGCAATCGCTGTTTAACGGTCTACTTGTACGATGTTATACAGCTAGCATATTAATAGAACACACGTGGTCATTTATACAGCCAAAGGCTGTTATGTTTACTTGTTTTAGACTGTTATACAGCTAGTAGCTGTAGTAGGAGTTGTTTGTGGTCATTAAAATAACCTTTTTTACTATCTGTATAGAAGTGTTTAAATGGTTCACATGTGCACTGTAGGCTGTTAAAAGGACTACATGTGTTGTCCATTAACTTCAATAGCAGTTTATTTGTCCACAAGTACTACTCTTATTTGCTGTAAGCTGAACATGAATGTGAATGTGATATTCTATTACACTTATCCCACAAGCTGACGTGTATTGTGTTTATTACGTCGCGTGCAAAAATTTGTGAAAATGAATAAAAAATCTTGGAAAATAAGAGCGAGAACCGGTGGAATAAGAAGAAAAATTGCAAAAGAATATTCGCAAATTCGTCCCTCTTTATCTAGTTTGTTTACATTCTTTTAAATACCTCCTTGAACAACGTAGTGTCTTTGTAAGTGTAAATACTCTGACACCAAACTGTGTGGCTCACACGAAAACAAAAAGTGTTTTTTGTTAGTTTGTTACAAAATTTGTACTTTAGGTATTCATACTTGAATAAGAAAAATTGCAAAACTGGGCTAGGCGATTTAACGGACAATAATTATTATTGCGGATCTCTAAAATTTCAGTATATGAAAGAATAAAACGATGATCACAATTGACCTGAACTACATCTTAAAGCTGTACATAAGTTCACATTAGAATACATTTATAGCCATTGGTTCTGTAGTGGTACAAATGTGGGACTTCATATAGCCAACAGCTTTCTAACAGAACACATGTGAACCTATATACGCTCTAGCCGTATTTCATTTCCACCATTTTGTTCACGTAACCTAAAATATTTACCATATAAATCTCCAAAATTATCATGCAGATTTATCACAAAATACGCAGATAGAGCGATTGAGTTTTGGTTTCATGTTTTAATTAATTACCGTAGTATAATTATAATGCCAATATAATATCAAAAACTGAAAATTGTAGATTTCCTCTCAGCCAGTTTTAAATATTTTAAAATGAATATCGCGTTTTAACAGAGGCGCGTGAATATTTTAGCTGTAAATATGTATACATTTCACGATAAAGTTGCATTCCCATGGCATTTAACATTATTAAGTATTTAAAACAGGTATACTTACCGCGTGTTATCATAAATTTTTATCCAATTGATATCCGCCGGAGTTAATGTTTCTGATGGCCGGGCGTACACACAAAACCAAACTAAATGAAGAAAATTTAATAAATAAAAGAAATAATTTAGGACACACGTGAACTTTAGGTAGCACTGGAGTACTTTTGTGGGATTTTATAACTGTGAAGGCTGTGTATTTAGCCACTTGTTACTCTTTATTACGCTCATGGACGTTGTATGGTTCACATGTGTCCCATATAGCGCCGTAAGTCAGCCTTTAAGCCCGATGTTACTACTTAAACTGCTAATATAACGCTAATGTACAGCCATAGTAAACTTAAGGCTGTCTAATTTGTGCCCAAACTGGTTATTTTTTTTGTTAGTTAGTTCTTTGCTAACTGGTTATTTTTTTTGTTGGTTAGTTCTTATACAGCTGACTTACACAGCTTGTGGAATACATGTGAACCACTATACATCTTATATAGAACCCCGAATGCCACTTGGGATGTTTGTTACTCAATCACGCTTCAACCAGTGGACGGACCGGGATGAAACTTAGCACATCTTATTCCTACGGGAAATACATAATAATTTGTGATGTTAAGTTGTCCACGCGGAGGAAGTCGCGGGCAGCAGCTAGTATTATATAAAATAGAGCCCAGTTGCTGAAAAGACAGAGTATGATTACAAAAAGATAAGGAATTTTACACATCCGTTACTGAATAAGAACTCTTTTGTATTTGTTTACTTCCCCTTAAATTACATTGTATAGTAGTTTGTATGATTACCGCTAACAAATGAATATGATAAATTGATAATAATCGTCCCACAGTTGGACAAAGGCCTCAACTAATGTGATCCATGCAATTATACGAATTTTCGTATTTTTATAGATCGCCAGTTCTATATACCTTCTATAACCCTTAACCTGTATAAGTTACTGGTTAATGTAATAATTGCTATGTAATTTTTCTTACAACGATGACATAGAAATGACTATACCACTTTTTATATTGCGGGTACTTTTGACCCCTGTATATTTGCAAAGCCTTGTCTGAGATCTACAGTCTACAAGTCAGTGTTTGCGTTTAGGATTTGTTTAGAATTCCCCTGGATACTCGAACTTGGCTTAAAAGTACAGCGAAATCTGTTAAAGTTGTAATGCTTTTCAACAAAATATATAACAGAATCATCATCGTCGTTTACCACTGGCAATGTCCACTGTAGGACATAAATCTTCACTCGTGTTAGCATAAATGTTCAATATGATTACCTGTACCGACGTCCAATGAGGGATACTAGAGTCTTCTTCTTCCTAAAATGCTTAGGATTTTGCCATTGTCAACTGTAGGATGAATAGAGAAATGGAGACCATGCAAGCTGTGGGTTGTGCCGCTATAGCACCGAGGGAGTGTCGATCAGATCAAATGATATCACAATATCAAACATAACGACCTCCGTGGCGGAACGGGGTAGCGCTCGGACTGCCACGCCGGAGGTTGCGGGTTCGAATCCCGCTGGGGGCAAATGTTTGTATGATGAACGTTTGTACCCAAGTCTTGGATGTTTATATATTTATTTGAGTACGTGTATCCGTTATCTAGTAACCATTTAGCACAGGCTCTGCCTAGTTTGGGACTGGATATTTGATGTGAATGTCTGTTATAAAAAAAAACTTTGATCTGCTCACGTGGAGTCCCACAGAGAAGCCCCACAGCTGCAGAAGTGCAATGGATATTGCAACTGCACGAAGTTATTTGAATTATTGTTAAATTATTTTTATTCACAAACGTTATTGAGTACTGTGAGATCAGTACACACTAAAACTAAATAAACCCAAGACACAACGGGAATCATTACTACAGTCTCGCGCCGTCAGTTTGTGAAGTTTTGGTATAGCTGATTTACTTTTACTGTGGCTGTGGGGTAGTTAATTAGACCCTCCTCGTTTAGCCGCCTCTTTGGTGTAGTGGTTTAGCAATGGACTCGGGCACCAGAGGTCGTGGGTTCGAGACTTAGTGTGGACAGACAACTTTTCACATGTTGGACCCGGTTTAAATGTTATATTTATAAATCGTCCTATCCTTGTTTAATTCCCATAGTACAGGAGACAATCCTAATTAGGACTAGACATTATTAGCAAACAGAATGCGTCCAGGTGAGGTTGACATTACGAGCAGTTGATGTTGTAATGCCCCAAAAAAATAATACTGTTCCTTTTCCTGCAAGAGGAGAATAAACACATTTCCCATAGGAGATAGAAACGAACAAAGAAGGTCTTATCGTTTAAAGCGATCTCTTCCAAGCAACCTTTGTCAGCAAACGGAATGTGTAATATGATATTAATCCACAAAAATTAGGGAGAGAAAATATCATTCGATTGTTAACAAATAATAAAACACAAATAAAATTAACTACCCTACAACGACAGGCATTGGGGGATGGGGAGCATCTATTAGTCAACTGTGGAGGGTGACATAGAGGTGGATGGCTGAATGCAATGAGGGGGCAGTCTGATAACATATCGAGTTAGTGAGAAGATAAACCGTTAGTGCGCCACTTGGCCGAAAATCTAGAAAAAAAAGAAAGAAAGAAAAGAAAGAAAAAACATTTATTTACTACCATACAATTATGGTAGTAAATAAATGTTTTTTCTTTCTTTTCTTTCTTTCTTTTTTTTCTAGATTTTTCTAGTTTCTTTTTTTTCTAGTTTTTTCTTCGTGTGTGCCAATGCACACACAAAGAAAAAACCAACAAAGCAAGAAAAAAATGAAATAAAAAAAATTATAAGAACTAGAGAAAACAATTTACAATTTTTAACATAGATAAAATAGTATGCGTGTGCCGTGGCAAAAAAGGGCAAACGACTCAGCATATGCCTAGACCAAATAAGGTGCTAGGCGCTGATTTTCAGTCGCACCCGGTGCAATCTACACCTATTTCCCAAAATACAAGAACTGTGTGGACACAATTAGAAGGCATCATTAATCGGCCTCTGCTAGACAGAGGCCTTTCCCAAATAACCTTACCACACCCGGTCCTCCGCCATCCGCATCCGGCCGCTACCGAGCTCCTTCCTCAGTACGTCTGTCCATCTGGCGGCACCCTGCGTATTAAGTGGCATATTCTACGTTTTTTTTAGTTCCATGAAAGCATTCCTCATATTAAATGTTTTTTTTATCAAAAATATCAGACCTAATTTCGGTCTAGCGATTTTTAAATTTAAATAAGAAAAACAATTCTCTTGTTCATAAATTCTCAATATTTTGTTATACAGGGTGTTTTAGTTTCAGACTATCCATACTGACCGATCTAAATGTTACAGCCTGTATATTTGAGCCGTTTGGGGTTGAAATGATGGGCCCTGGAGACCGGGAGCTCTCCTTCTCATTCGGGAGATATCTAAGCGTATGGTCGAAGCCTCCAACGAGAAAAGAGCTGAGCATTACCTCGCTCAGAGGATCAGCCTCACCATACAGCGGGGTATTGCTGACAGCCTTTTGGGCACGCTCCCATAGTCTGTGAGCTCCCAACAGTTTTTTATTCGTTTTTCGACTGTCAGTTTTTGCTGTTGTTAAAAAAAAGAGTTGGTATATTTTGTTTAATATTTTTCTCAACTTAATGGTAATTTGTTATTAATAATATACTTAAGACATTGTTTATATTGATATAGAAAAGTTATATTAGAGTTTATATTGCCATCAATTACTGCTTTTGTAAATTGAGTGTGTTTTGAAACATATATATGTTTACTGTTTATGCCTCGCATACCGTGGTCCAGTTTAACTAAATCAAGTGTCGAGTAGGGTGGATTAGTAAACGATATTCTCATTACTAGTCACAGTCGACACCCGATTGTATGCAGTATGAAAGTAGGTACGAGTATATAACAATACAGTACAGAAGAAAAGTTAGGAACAACAGTATGATAGGAAGATCAGATGGGCTGCATATCCAGTACAAGTCTCATGTATACAAATCTCAGAATGTATGAGTTTACTAGTTACTACAGTTGTTCACTAGCTTAATTTTAGGTACTGTGTTAATATTTAGGGTAGATTTATCTCACTTAAACAAATTTAACGAATATCCCAATTCCCCGGGCCTTGAGAGCCTTGTTGTGCTAATAATAATTATAGCTTATGGTCATCGATCTCTATGTACTACTAGATGGAGCGTTCCAAACAATCGCTCTGTTCCACGCAAGTAGCCACAACTCTTTCACATTCACAATGAAACTTGTGCAGTTACTACGCAGAACATTTAATTATTACTAAATATTGACGCTACGGTTAAATAATGTCAATATTTAGTAAATAATTAAATGTTCTGAGTAGTAACTGCACAAGTTTCAAAGTGAATGTGAAAGAGTTGTGGCTACTTGCGTGGAATAGAGCGATTATTTGGAAAGCTCCATCTAGTAGTACATAGAGATCGTTGCTTATGGTATAACCGAAGTCAAAGAAACCAAAATTTCGTTTTTATTATTCTAATATTATTAAGTTACTAACATAGTTATAAGGTATCACAGTTACTAACATTCTGTGGACAACGCCTGAAATATATATTTTTTTATTTATAAGTACTAGTTACCAAGGGGGGAATTTTTAGTTCGATAGATATATTCTACGAAATGAGTACGGAGTATAAGCATAGATAATATATTAATAGGCCTCCAGGCGCTCGCTTCTCATATAAGTCTGAACATCATTCTTCTTGTTTCACTTTAGTCGAAATATATGGTAGGCTATTTTTATTACCACTCGACACTAGATGTCACTAGTAAATCTTTAAACATTGTAAATTCATGTAATACTTTGAGTATATATTTCTTTATAGCAATAAAGCACGGATTATGGTATATTTTAATGGTTTATTCTAAAAATCATCGTTATTTAAAATACATATTACGGAGCTATCTTTTCGCGACACCAAAGAACATTTTGTAAAGCTTCGAACAGGGAAATCTCATTTCCCATTTTGTAGACAGTTAACGAAATTTAGTTAGAAATTGGGACGAAAGGAAAATAACAAGAATCACGGAGTGGTCATTTTAGGGGTTTAGTTGGACAAAAATAAAAACTATAAAACAAAATGTAAAATCTTTAAATGTGGGGAATATTGTGCTGCTTCTGTCAATTGAATTATATTTAATTTTCCTAGACTATCTCTGAAAATAAAAATAAAAGCTCCAATTATCCTATCATTTTAAAAATATAATTCCAGTAGTTTTTGAACTTATCCAATAAAAGATCTAACGTGTTTCTTTTAGAATAACGTGTTTCTTTTAGAATAAGAAATGTCGTAAAGGCATGATAGTGTTTAGTTCTCAATTCCTTAGCAAATTCAAATTCAAAAACAAATTCTTAGAATAATATTCTTACACAGAAGTGCTTTTCTAAATTAAAACCTTAACTTAGGTACATTATATATATTTTAGAAAACTTATAAACCTGCTTCCGCCCTTCAAAGTACAGTTGAGCGCAGAATGTTATAATAAATATCAATTTGCAATTAAACATCAGCGCATGCTCGGTTCGATGCATTAAGTGTGGGTGTCCCTGGAGAGTTGCCCCTATATGGCCGAAATATGTACAGTCAGAGATAAATATTTTAGTTATTTTTAATACGAGCCGCAGCGTTAACGAAAACGAGTGCACTATGTCGTTATTCCTTTTTATGTATAGTTTAGAGAAGCTTGGAGCTTACATCTTCTACGAAAGATTTTGTAGCCGAAACTACGAAGCATGTACTTTTAAACAACTTAAGTAACTTACAAATACAACACTGTATTTCTGTATAGGCCTCGCCTCCCAGGCGGTTAACGATCGCAGAACTTATAAGGAACGTAATGCACAGATGATGCAGCTGCTCATCACCTGGATATAGCTTTTATTCGCGTTGTACGATATTCATAGGAATACTGGGAGTGGTGGTTTTCAAAGCCGACCAATTAATTATTTATAAATACCGGTGCAAGAATAGCTTTGATTAACAATGGAACGTAATAAATGAAAAATAATATCTAATTATGGGCTGTTGGTTTGAAATAAATAGATATCTGGTACCAAATGAAAGATGGACGATAAAGAAACATTGTGTACGAAGCGACGTAAACTTTGCTAACTTTTTTTAACGGAATATCCCGGAATTTATTAAGGATACACAAACCATTCTTCCGCTTGACTGTACGCGACAGATGAGTTGTCAATGTTGAAACACCACAAGCACGGCGAATTGGTTAAATGAGCCGTGATTGGTATAGAATGTTGCAGTCAGGGGTCACGAAATGTCTGGGGGATGTTGCCATGTTACACATACAGCCTGTATTACATACCTAGCAATACAGTGTGTGTAAACATCATACGTTTGCAGGAGAAATGACCAATAATAATTAAAATAGGTACAATTTACTTTTTTTTAATAATAAAGACGAAATATAATTACATGTATTATATTTAAAAAAAGTAGTTTAATGTATAAAAATAAACTCCACATCACTAATGAAATGCCCCTATTAACTTATAAACCCCTAGTACTTAAATCTACCTACCAACAATATTGGAGTATGAACTTCAGAGTGAAATTTAAAGTTCTTTTGATAAATAAATTAACATTTAATAAGACTAATTTAAATACATTATATCATTGACGTTGTAAATCCTTTCTGTAAGTAATTAATCTCTATTTTAAGTTGTTATTATTATTTTAACAAAAATATATAGTGGTCTTACAGAGTTCATGTCACTACCTATATTTCATTCCAGATTAATAGTCCTATGAAAACAAACGCATTTGCGTCTCGAAAACAAAATACACAATAGATGGTGTTCCTAAGTGGACTGCAAAGTTTACATGGTAATACAAACCTGTTTTTGCTGCTGGTGACCCTTTCATGTATATGTTACCGAGACGTAAATAGCGTTGGTTTTCATAGGACTATGAATCTGGAATGAAATATATATTAATAGAAGAGTTCATTAACCACATTAAACAATAAATTATATGATTATTATTAGTCACATATTATTTTTTTAAGTTAAATCTCGTTGATGTTTTTTAGTAATAACTTACGTAGGTATTACAACTTATTTACCTAATATATATTTTTGTTGGTAACATTATATGAACTAATAATAATAAAATGGTTTGCAAATAGACAATAGTTTTTATGTTACGTGTACTTTTAATCTATACTTATAATAAAATTGTAACTGGTCTATGTCCGTACATGAGAGAAGATATTTAAAAAAATGTATGAGGGGTCTTTATAGGGCCAATAGAAGCTAAAACAATTTTTTTTAGAATTTTTGTTTGTCTGTCTGTCTGTCTGTCTGTCTGTCTGTCTGTATGTATGTTTGTTATCGCATCACGCAAAAACTACTGAATGAAATTTGTTGCAGTTTTCACAGTTGTCTTGCTGGTGGTCTAACTTAAAATCTGGTGCATGTTTCATCTTGATACGTCACTTAGAACCTGAGATATTAATAAAGTATTTGTTTCTAGAAGCCATTATATCGGATGATAATAAAACGACTGTTAATATTTCTTCCAGTTACGCGCGGCGAACGGCGCGGCGCGTATGGGTTGAGTGAAATTTTGTTTTTGGGGATAGGGATAGGGTTGAGGTTGGGATTGGGATATTCAGAGTCTCGAGTCTGAGTGGAGTGGAAGTAGAAGTGGGAAAAGAACGGGAGCGGAAGTGGGAACGGGGGTTGGATTCTGTAGTTCACGTGAGCGGAACCGCGGGCACAGCTAGTAGTACAATAAAACAAAATGTGACTAGACGTTTTGTCTTATTTATACGTTGGAAAGTTGATATTCAATTAATATTTTTAATTACACGTTCGTTTTTCGACTTTCATCGCTTATAAACATGATAGAGGCGTGTCTGAAATTTCTTGGAATCGATAAAGTATAATGAATAATGTCAAATACCTCAAATTGAAATATACAGACATGCATTTGTGTCTCGTAATTAAAACCTTCTTTTTATCGATATTTACAGTAAAATCTGATAAGTATTGGTAAAATTATTTATTTAATTGGCAACATCGAGTCCAACAACATCAGCATCTCTAGCTTGTCTATTCCTCGCTCAAATCTACAACGTCTTAGATTATATACTACTTTCAAAGCCATTTAGGTCACTCGCTTTAATTTTTTAATCTAGTATTAAGGATTTTTGTGTGTTTAAAACAAAATAAATATCAAGCATTATATATTGTTTAAAAAACTGCTGTAGTATTTAAAAAAATGTTTTTTGTTTGTTACAGAAGCGGCTTAAGACTACGTCAGTTGACCGACGGCCGCCATCTTGTCCAAGTTATATACACGCAAAATGACGAAATACAAGATTGCGAATACCTATCAGAAAGAAAATCAGCTAGAAACTTTTTAAAAACACTAAGAAAAGAACTTAAACTAGCTTTAGACGAAGAAAGTTTTAAACATTTACAAAAAGACACAAATAGCTTAGAAGAAGAAAAGTTTTACCGCCATTTTAATAACGTGACATTTCGGATTTTTAAAAATGGCGAATCGTTGCCACCAAATATATCCAGTTGGTTGGATTACGATAAACTAAAAATGGAATGCTTGCAAAGGCATGAAGAGTTGAAATATATGATGGAAAATAAAAATAAAGTGGGAGAGAATACTCTTGCTAGGTAAAAATAAGTTTTTTTTATTCAAGGTGAAGGCATTGTGGTTACTGATTACGACTTTGCAAAGTAAATAACAGTTTTGTGGTTTCAAGAACTCTTACTGGCGATGCAATGATTTTTAGTTTTCAGTATTAATTTAACAATTCATAAATAGAGAAACTGAAAAGTTAACGTAAGACTTCGTCACTTCTTAGGTGGATTCCAAATTTTGACGATAGAAGCGCACGCGTTATAATTAATTTCGCCAATTTTCTTTCTTTTGGGTACTAGTTGCCTATTCTATAAATATTCCTTTTATTATAAAATCTTTGAGATATATATGTATAACAATGCAAAGTCGTAATATAACCCTCAGCTTTTTGTGTTAATCTACATATTTTTTGTTTAAATCATTATAAATTTGAAATCCCATATTCATACAATTTCTACGTCTATCTGCACACCAACCTACATTATCTGTGCGTGTGTCGTTTAAGCTTAGTTCACACGTTTCCAATAATTTAGCATTATTTATACGAGTTAAAAATTAATTAAATAAATTATTTTAAGATAAGTTTTAAGTAGTAGTTTAAGTGAAGCAGTAACTAACTCACTATGCTACTAAAACATGGCTTTTTTTTTAGTAAATAATTGGATTTTATTTAATAAATAAAATCCAGGGATTCAGTGGATAATAGAACACACGTACAGATATGGGCATCGATATCTATTTTCAATTGGAATCTTTCTTCTTTCTTTGTCCATCAATGCAATGACCTCTTTCGCACCAACGTATATACAATCACTGCCTACTTATGTACTCGTATGTACGCAAATACTTCTAATGATATGTATTTAAGTCATCAAATATTATTACAATTATAATATGTGCGTACTTTTATGACTAATCTTTACGAAATTATACTATTAGGATCAACATTATATCTATAAATAATTTATTATTTCGGAAGTATACTGAAGACACTCTGAAAGTATTTTTCAAAATTTCATCAAAATGAACCACATTTATTCATTGCCATAAATGGCAAAACGTTACGTTACACCAGCATCTGAAGCAATCCAGTCGATCACTGCATCACAAATAAGATAATACTTACACTTACTAATAACCCAACTTATCTACTAGCGTTGTGTGACACAGCTATTTAGAGTTCCGTTAAAACGGATACTCTTACATAGCAAAGCTTTTTTATCTCTCAGTATGTCTGGCGAATAACTTAAAAACTATACCACCGATTGAGCTGAAAATAACAAAATTATAATCTAATTTTTTGGGGAAAATCATGAAATAGCAAAAAATACAATTTCAGTAAGGTTTTCTTTCCGAGATATGAAAGGAAAATAAAAAATAATAATTTACGGAACCTCCATAATGTGTAATAAAGTAAACTTTGCTGACTTTTTATTAATATTACCTTTCTAAATAACTAATACAGTACTACCTAATAAAATATTTAACACATACTACTAAATAGGCACTAAAAATAATACATTCGTTTCATAATAATTAACTCATGAAAATTTATATTTTAATTTTCTTTTTAAACAATTAACCATTTATTTCCTTTTAAAAAACAAGGAAACAATCATATTATCATATGCTTGACGCAACCGGGTAAAAAGTTGGGGCTAAACCATAAGAGGGCAAGTTAACCTGCAAAATTAATATGCATTACAAAATCGGTCTAGCTTTAATGTTTCATTGCACACCCACCAATCACTCACCGTAAACCCAACGCTTAACAAAATTACTCACAGTTTCCCGCCTTCTTCCTAACCATAGACAACCAAAACAGGTCGCGCAGGTCATTGAGAGAGAATTTCATAGTTCCGGGGACGAAATGGTGTGGCGCGGGGCAACTGGCTGAGAAGTACAGTGAATTGGGCTCTGACGTGCACGAAGACAGATGCTGTAGGGCCCATGACAATTGCCGATTGAACATCGGAGCTTTCAAAAGAAGACTCGGCTATTTCAACTTTAGGCCGTTCACGATCTCGCACTGTCGATGCGATAGGAGGTTAGTTTTTCTTTTTTGTTTTCAAGTTTGTGGACAGGTGTTTTTTTGGTCGTGACCTTTTTTTACGTTTTCATTGGGATTATTTCATGTAGCTTTATTCACGTTCACGCTGTATCTAATGTAGCAATAGGGCCTTTGCCTTTGTCCATGTTCAAATCACATGGTGCCAGGGAAAATTTAGTGCCATAGACAATCATATATTTTTAATACGATTTTTGTAATTAATAAATAAGTTTTTGCACTGTAAGATGCTTTGGTGGTGGGGCGTGTTTTGACATTTTGGCGCTTTTGTGGGATTTTATACATGGCGAATATTCTGAGATTCACTGATAAGAAAACCTGGTAATTTCATCAAAAATCATTAGTTTGTAATTGAAATGTAATAAAAGGTATTATTCAAATCTGGTCTTCACTGGTTACCAACACATGTAGGTAAACTTAAGTACGGTTTATTTATAATACCACAGGCTTTTCGGTGAAGGAAAATATCGTAAGGAAACCTGCATATGCCGAAGAAGAAATTCTGAGGCGTATGTGAAGTCCACCAAAATCGGCTTGGGGCACCGTTGGTGGTCAGGGGTTTGGCACAAAAGATCCTGAAGGGTCGAAGTGTCGCCAGGTCTTCCTGGCCCCCTGAGAAGATAAGATAAGATGTAGTAGCAGGAGTCAAGAGTGAAATAGACTGTTTCGATACCCAGATGAAGCTCATACACAGAAACGTGAAGAGCACTTGTCTCACGCCAAGAGGGTGTAAAGATAATGAATTGATGAGACTCAAGAAAGCAAAAGAGGTGTATCTGGATCGCTGTACCCGATATAGCGTAATGTATATAATGTACACGACAGATGACCTCTGTTATAAGCCACACTGGAGCAATGGTGCTGGCGGTAGCAGTACAGGGTCGCCGGACGGTAAAAGAAAATACTGTGTGAGGTCGTACATACAATCCCATGTATTATGTCAACTGACCGCTCGGTTCCAGTTTGTGGGAGGCTTACTAACTTGCTGCTATGACATTTTAGTGCCAACTGAATTCCGCCATTTTGGCGCTGAAGGCTAAGGTGCCTAGGATCGGAACATTATTCATGGAACTAAATATTTCGGCGTTGAAGGCTTCAGAACTAGAGTAACGAATGTCCCTGAAACTAACACTCAAATCGGCACGTAAAGGCTGGCATTGGTATGGAACATTAACAGACAGTCAATGCCGTTTAATTTAAAGAACATCAGTCATTAGTCAACCATTAATTAGGTACTTACCTAATAAATCACGAACAAATAATATCAAATTAAAAATATTATCAAATTTCCAAGCCATAAAACGAAATAAAATATTATTAAGCCGTCATTTATCCAATAAATGGGAAATTATATTTCTTATACATCCATTACTCCAATGAAGATGAGCAATAAAGATATCATTGGGATCTTAATTATGGTCCTATATTATAAAGCTCTTATAACACTGATGCGGCAAACGTCAAAGCGGCAGCGACAGCGGCAATGATACATATCACTACATGGCGCGGTGAAACTCGCGAAACTCAGTTTTCAACAATGGCGTACTAATTAAGGCTCCAGTTTATTATGGTTATCTTCAGTCCCTTTCTTATCATTTGAAATCTTCGGTCCATCTACCAATCCTTGTTTTCAGGTGAAATCTTTATCTCGTCTGCTCCAATCACACTTTCGTTCCAAAAAGTTTCCGTCACAAAAAGTCGCAATTTCTTAGACTTCCTGTCTGTCTATATGTCTGTTCGGTAGATCTCCCGTAAACTACTGGATCGTTGAGCTGATATTTAAATACATATGAATGTGCACGACAATGATTAGATAAACTATTTTCTGGTATATTCCAGGAAAAGTAAATTAATTAACGAAATCAGCACATTGTGAACAACCCTTCACATTTGTGGTTATTTAGTTCCGTTTTGTAAACGAAGTTTTCCACGTTTATCAGTTTTTTTAAACTCTAAATTTTTCAACTGAGGCGTTTATTCTGAGTCCTTCTTATAAATAACACTAGAAACTGCCGCGCAACGTGCCCCAAAGGCCACGATAGTGTGAGAAAAGCTTGAGTTTATGTCTGCTCAGCGACTTATTGGTGTATTGTGCCGACTTTGATATATTTTTCTAGCTTCCTAGCTTTTTCCGCATCTTTGCTCACATGTACAGCAATTGACAGTTTGCTCAGCTCCCGTGACTTTGTATCAAGATGTAATATACAACTTTGTACCAAGACACTCAGCTACACAAATCGAAAGCCCCATCAAAATCTGTCAGGAGTTTATTATGTACTACCCTTCAAACAAAGGAACAGCCATATAGAAGTAGTAAATTGTGATTTCAGTTTTGCCTTTTGTGATAGTCTATGACCTTATCAATTAAATGCACAGGAAGGAATGTATCTTTGCTTCCAGGCTTGGAGTCTAGAGTTGTTAATAATTTTATATTTAGCATCTGGAGGATGCAAAACTTTTGTTAGACACTCTTGTTACAAACAAATTACACAGGTATATTATCTTTAACGGCCAAGCAATAAAGCCATATAGCTGCGGTGATCTATGGATCATTCACGGCTGCGTGTTGGCAACGATCTATCGATCTTTATAGCGCACTTCGGATCTATGACGGATTTACAACGATTCCCGCTTTACGATTAATATTTTTCAATCATAAAACATTTCGTTGGTGGTCCACTTTCTTTTACGCCGCTGCGGTTACGAAATAGTTTGGAAAGAAAGAGGTCATTACATTGAAGAGGGCAGTCAAAGTCAATGTCGTGTTTAAAAAGTAAAAATTAAAAACAAACTTGACAGACCAAAGCGCGATGCCATGGAGATTCTACGAGTGCCAGGCACAAAATGGTGTGGCAAAGGTTTTTCAGCGACGCGATATTCGCAACTTGGAGGGTACACAAGAACCGACAGATGCTGCCGAGTCCACGATTTGCGATGTCCATTCTGGATCGGCGGCATGGAGAAGAAATACGGACTTTTTAATTGGCGTGTCAATACGCTAATGCATTGTCGGTGCGACGAAAGGTTTGTGATTCAGGATGTATGTGATGTTGCCTTTGCTATAATTCGATTTCTATAGAACAAAAATATTTTTTAAAATAATTTTTGCTATTACTTTTTACATTTTTAATCCATAAAAATTAAAACGATCCATAATTGAAATGTGATACAATTTATAATCTCAATGTGCTATGGTATTTTTACAGATAAATAGTTTAAACATAATGTGTTTGTATGCATGTTTGTTAGCTATGGTGATGGCTTGTTTTATCTGTGTGTGATTGCATTGTTTTTGTGTCTTGAATTTATATTATTTGTTGCCTACACTAAAAAGCTTTCTGTCATTAAGTCATATTGACAGAAAGTCATTTTTCCATCCTGTCATAAGGATGGAAAACTGATCTCATACTTAAAAACGAGTTCCAAACAAACTTGTTAAATTCCACACAGGAAATCAGAAACAAATTATGTCACGACATACCAGACGCCATTTTTTATTACCAAAACCAAAAATGTCCTCAAATAATTACCACGCTATATTAATAGAGTCATTCCCAGACCGCGCCGGGGCAGGCGGCTTGATGACCGAAGTAAAATATATATATAAAAAAACTATAAAATAAATGGTTTATAAATGAAATAAAAGAGCATCACCTCCCTGTCGTCAGACAAGATAGGCGTTTGGGATTTAGGACACAGAAATGTGTCGAGACTTTCGAGACATTTTATTGTATAAATAAAACAAATGATGATCTAAAAATAAAAATCCATGCACATACTTAGTCATGGAATTAATGAATTGATATTATAGAAAGCAGTCGTTATAAACCTGAGGGGAACAAAATGTAAAAAACAAAATTTAAACTTTTATCAAAGTCAAAGTCAAACAAATGTCTGTCACTGAACAAAGTTTCTTCAAATGTTGGTTTAAAAATTGCAGGTAGTGGTTTAAATAAACTAAGATTTTGTGAAATAGTGTGAGTCAGTGTTCGTATTTTCGCCAGACCCCAATAAAATTATTTTTAACTTTCTTCAGCTGCCCACTCCACACCATTGCTGTCGCAGACGACAATTACAAAAAATCCGATAGTATCTCGCGTACCACCTAATTGGTACTCATAAATTACACACACCCGCTGCAACGGCGATATCTGTCCGTCTGTCTGTTTGTTTGTATCTCTGTAGATAGCCGCGTAAGTGATGGAGTTGACTGGTCAAATTCCTAAAAATGTGTAACAAAATTATTAACTAGAATTTGACCAAACTAAAAGGTTAGGTCGATTTACTTGTCTAGGCTACTGCAGTTTTTTATAGGTGTCATATGAGGCGACTAGATATTAAATTCATATTATTGGCTGCAGCACATCGGCTGTGCATCATATAAAAATCTCCCCAGCTATCCACCGTTGATTACGATGGTTTATTAAGGCAATAATATATTATCAGTGTTAATCCTATTCATAAATAAAACACAATGCAATACATTTTATTGTAAAGAATCAGAAATAGGATCGTATCACATCGGTCCGATCTCCGATACGATCTGACGACAGCAGATAAAAGCTGTATAGGGTCGTGCGTGCCTTTGCCGGTAAAAAAGTTCGTTTTTTGGGCTTTTCATGGGAAGCTATAAACACCTATTATAATTGAAGTAGTTCCGATGTGCCATTGCATTGATATTAGTTTTATTTTTTATTTGTTTGAACGATATTTTTTAGATCGATAGAGACTGGGTAAACATTTGTAAAACTTAAAGATTACAAAATAACAATAACTCCAAAACCGTCCCAATACTAACATTCTTGCTTACAAACAACACAAAGGCAATAAAATATTACACCTAGCCACACACAAAACCTTCCATTGTTGTTGTCCCTTGCCTAGAAGAAAAAAAAAGATTTTTCCGCTCCGATAAACAAGGAAACTAGTTATCACTGCGACAAAGAAAAGCCGCACCTTTCCACCCCTATTTGACGTACGTAATTTATGTATTGTCAGACAACGTATTATGGACGTATTTAACCTCGTGCAGCGCATTATTCACACATTATAAATCCCGCGAAGCGTAGCGATAACGGAACGCACCCATAAGGGAAAGATGGCGGGCTCACTGACAGTGTTTGACATCGGTTTCGGCGGGAAATGACCGCGAGGTGTTTTCATGTCGCAAGATTCGAAGTACCTACACAGTTTTACTGAATTTTGTTACACTTCATTGAAGTTATTCGTATAAATAATGTTCATCTTAATTCTTATGCAACATTTGATTGAAATATTTATATATTTTTACCTTTGCTATTTTTGGTGCCTGACTGAAATTTAACTTCTAATCTTCTTGGTAGGGCTAATAAACCGTTATTTCACTTATATTAGCTTCACGAGTAACACAAAAAAGCAAATTCCGTTTTAAAAAACATCGACGAATAACTTTTCACAAGACAATCAGTCGCGTACAATTCAGCTGTTTAGTATAAACCATAGAGTTTCCACTCCATTTCCCGCTCATTCAGCCGCGCGTGCGATTTTCAAATTTCGAACGTCTCGTCTCGGAGCAAAATGGCGTCTCCTGTAAACTTGTCTCTTAAACAGCCAGTTGTTTACGAAATACGAGCAAAGTAGGTTGCAGGAAATAGGTTGGATGCGTGCGTTTTTTCGATCCAATGCGTTGGCCTAAATGTATTCTGTGTACGCAGGTTTTGTAGAAAATAATATGTAGTATGATATAAAAATCTTATTTTAGCTATATATCGGAAAACAAATTACACGGGCCCACGATTGGATCCAAAACCTCACTAACGTAAAGGCAAACGCTTACATATCAAAAGAAAGAAAGAAATAAATCTTTTTCTGTCTTTCTTTCTTTTTCTTTTACATATAAAATTTTACAAAGAATTTTTTAAGCCTCAGGGTTGTATCCAGATGGAACAAGTTGCCAGAACCTGTTGTAACTGCCACATTAATAAACATGTTTAAGAACAGACTAGATAATTTCATAAAGGAAAATAATCAAGTCGACTAATGATATGGAAGCACCAGCTATAAGCTGCCTTTCCATTTAAAAATAAATAAAAAATAATATCAAGATATCTACATACAATAATGGCTACCTACAAACAATATTATCTAGTGATCTAGACGATAGTCTAGTTCGTGGTGTGATTGCGACTAGATATAGATCTAACCAGACCAAGATATAGACTCTACCTACACCTCCAACTTATACAGTAAATTTCATAAAGACTAAAACTAAAGAGATTTCATAAACTTTAATATTAAGAAATCTAATAAAGTCTATGGTAGGGCAGTGCCAGTAGTAGCATGATTTTTAGCAATTGGTTATTGATTATTGACTGAGAAATGCCTCAATATAACTATTTATTGAAATATTATATGATCCTAAAGTCTTAAAACAAAATTATTAACAAAGTTGGTTAAATTTCTATTTAACCTTCCTAAACAATTCAGGAAGCTTTAAAAAACATATACGATATAATATAATAGTATTACTACAGTACAGTGCATTTTATAGCGCATTGATCGGGTTTATTGATATTAGAGTCTGACTATTAAACTAGGCACTTTACATGGCATTAACTGTGCTATAGGCCTTAGCGTATTTTACTATTATAATCAGCATAAAACCAAGTACCTATACAATCTACGAGTTAATATGCATTGTAATTAAGTAAAAAGTCTATATAAGTTTAAATTTTTATAAATATTATACGTATTAATATTTCGAACAGCGGCGACTGCTTGTCTATACACTGCACGTCATCAGCTCGTTGGCAAACTTATGTTTATTGCAATAATATTTTTGTTGTTGTTAAAAACTATATTTTGAACCAAAAAAAAATGGCAATGCAATGTGCGACTTATTTTCCTTAAAATGAATATGTCAAGAACAGAGTAATATAATTATAAGTAGTGATAAAACAATTAATTGAGCAAGAGGACACTCGCTGTGTTGCCATATGAAAGTTAGCTTTATTCCATAATGGCAGGGACAAACTCGTTTGTGATATTAAAACTACTCCTCTGAAAAATCACTCTTCCATTCTAAAAGTATTCGCATTTAAAACAAATTTGCGGGAACGATGAGTGCATAATTTTCATCACAAATGATGCCAAAACATACATTAATATTTCATATTGAACTTAGTATTTAACGTATGTGTTACTTACTGTATGTATGTATGTACCCATGAAAACTCCTTCGATAGCAAATAGGGGCTAAAAATAAAAATACAATAGCATTTTCGCTGACAAATACCTTCGTCTAACGACTCTTAAAAAGAAAACAAGCGAAAAGTTAGCGCACTGGGTATTTTCACTAATTCTTTTTCGGGTTCAGCTGGAGGTACGACGTAATCCTTCTTTTGTTCTTAGACGGAACCCGCATTGATTCGGTATTTGGCGGCACTTGTACTGTAACTAAGCCACTTATGGCTTACGCGGGTGGGTTGTAGTGTTGTGCCGTGTACGAGTATGTCGATAAACGTCGGATTACTAAAAGTACTATGTATGACTTGGTACCTACATGTCGATTAAATAATTGAGACTCATACATACATAATGCTCACGCACTGGTTTCAGAGGGGTAGGCAGAGATGACGTATTGCCACTTTGCGCGATCCTGACAAACTTCGCCCGCTTTTCGCCCCTTTTGACTTGTTAATTGAGACTAACACTGTTATTCAGAGTTCGTCTGCTACTCCTAGGTACTCCGTAATTTTAGTACACATAGACATAGACATTTATTATTGGTAATCGGCAATTACAGGTCATACATTTTTTAAATCTATGACATAAAATAGTAATAATTATTATCAAAAATTACTATGTATCATAAAACAGTATTAAACAATAAACAAAATACTATAAATTCCTTTTACAATTTTCCATGAATTCGTCAAAGCTGTATGAAGTTTGCTCGATAAGCCACTTCTTCAGCCTCAGTTTAAATGATTGAGTTGAATAGTTGGCGCGTCCGTTATATCCTCGGGTATTCGAATCAGACATCTGAATTTTTTAAAATATTATACATCTATCATTCTTATTTTACAAAAATAAACCCGAAGTTTCCCAAATGATCTGCACACAAAACTACCCAATCCGTTTTGTTGTAAGCTGCCTATAAACATAATCATTGTAATAGGGAAAAACAAACATTTTCATATTTAAAAAAATCCTACCATTTTAATGTCAAGGTTATTAGTCTTTGACTTTCAAAGAAACATCAATATCGATAGAGATCGTTACAGCGTCACATCCCTAAACGGAAGCTTGACCAGAAGTTTGCCAAATGAAGCGGGAGAGTGCGCGGCAAGTCCGTCGCGGAATGAACACAGAGTAGTTAAGTAATAGATTAAATGTCGGTTTAGTGAAGTATAATTAAGTATAATAATAAATATTACATATGTACATAACCAAATACTCCGTCTGTCTCCGGCTGATGAGAGAGGGTTGTGCTACTTTAGTGGAGACAAAAATAAATATAATAAATAATACCTGATGATGATGATGATGTACATATACATACACTTATCTAATCCCAAAATAGGAATTCCTATGTTTGCAATGCAAATGAAACCAAAATAAAGTGAAAATAATATCAATGAAAAATGCGACAGAAAATTCTCTATGGAATATCACTAATTGTTTGTTAGATATTAACAACTAACAAATTGCTGATAAGTAAATTCAGAAATAACGATAAATAACAATACTCTTTACTGAGTTTCTCGTATTAAAAGGTTGTCCGCAATATACAATTTATATAATTTGACTTGTTTGATGTAATGCATAAAATAATTTAGAAAATATAGAATGCTTAGAAAGTATTTTATATGAAATTGGATTTGACTCTTTGTACCGTTATGTAATATTGCTGTTAAGCTGCAAATGATACAATTAATAAGTACACGAGCGCAGCCTCTAAGCCGGCACTACTCTGCGCACAACTTAAGTGCATACAAAGAGCGAAACCTCTAAGGGCTCGTTAAGTGCGAAATAAGTAAAGCTTTGTCAGCTCCCGGTAATCCGACACGACGTGTGTTCTCCCACGGCTCAGATCAAAACATACGATACAATTACTTCACACACTAATTCGTCTAGCCGCAATGTTGATAGTACGTCTGTCTAACATGCAAGAGGCCTCCCCAATATATAATGCTACTTTTGGTGGGCTGTCGGGCTGTAGGGAATTTGCCATAATCACCACGCTTGGCAGGCGGATTGGTGATCGCAGTTATAGACAGGAGAACGCTGCTGCCGGTCCTTAGGATGATCCCTTTGTCGCCTTGAAGACACCCACGGGAAATATAGTTTAAAACATCAATACTGTCGCGGTCTGGTTACTGAACAAAGAGCTTTTTGAAATAAAATAAGTTTATTGGTAAGATTTTTGATAATATTGTAGTCATCCCTATAAATCAAATATTACGAAATGGGAAATATAATTTCCCAGGTCGAAGCCAGTTATAGAATGGGACTCTTTCATCCCATTTAGTAACTAATTTCTTAACTGGCTACTTACCAATACTTGAGCATAACATTCTATTTAAGAATACCAAGTTAAGACTTTAACGAAGGTTGGATCTTTTCTGCATAATTGAGTCAAATAAGTCCACTGTTGAACTAGATCTCTCCAACGGGAGGATTATGCCTTTAGAAATAGGTACCACACTGGGCAGTATTGGATTGGTGAAGCACAGGTGATGCTGCTTTTCCATCACCAGGATTTATCAAACCTTCAAACTGAGATTTAATAAGTGGCTTAGCGAACAAACCTATAGCTTCGATGAATTCATTGAAGGAAATAAATAATTGCTTTTTTTATTACTTTATATTGTAGATAAAAAAAAATTATAATTAAGTATTGATTATAAGTAAATAATGTCCAAGTAACCTCGTACGAGATCCACATGAAGAGTGGAGTGGTATACTCTGCTCTGAATACCAGACGAACAACTCATATGACAGTCTTAAAATATATCTCAGATTAACTCGACTTAGCATCGATTTACGTTTAGCGCAAATGGCATCTAAGACGGCGCTCCACACAAAAATCTCCCTTGTTCTTGGCATCGGCAGTGGTTTATCGCGCGAATATTTTATATGTAGGATGCACCGGCAAGTGCCCTCGAGCGGTTTCCGAACGCAATGCATTTGACAGTTGGCCATTGACATAATGCGCGTTCCCGCCATTTATTGCAGCCGCCATCTTTCGGTGGTATTTTTTTTTCATCAGTGAAATAATTTGTTGAAAATCACATGAAATGTTACGATGATCTTAAACGAAAAACAAGTAAAGAGTTTTTACTAAAACTTGGGCTCCATTACAGCTGTACCTACTGGTAATTTCTAATACCTAACTAATTATGTATATAAGCAATATACATTCGGCCTCGTGTTAATTTTATTGACATATTTGCACAATCTAAATTGGAATGTAAGTTAACATGTTAAAGTCCATTGTATCTAAAATATCTATCAATTGCACTATCTAATGCAATTGACAGATAGTATACATTCATCATCATCACGTTATTTTATCTCGACTGCAGGAGCACAACCCTCTCTCATCTGCCGGAGACAGACGGAGGATTTGGCCTACACTCCCCGCGCTGGCCAGACGGGTTGGGAAGGCCTGATTGATGTTTTATAATGTATTCCCTTAGTCGCCTTGTACGACATCCACGGGAAGAGTTGGAGTGGTCCTATTCTACTCTACCGGAAACTACACGGCAAATACATAATACTATATACATAGTATACATTAAAAAAAAATCTATGACACCTCCGTACAGTGAAACTTCAAGATTGGTCGTTAAAATTTGTAACTTATTTCAGTTAGCAATATTTTAATTTCCTAATACTTTGTGTGCAAAATAAATTTTAAATGAACTTGGAAGGACTCGTGTCTTAAACGTCAGTTGACGCAGTTTTCGCGCCAATTTACGAGGTAAGACGTCATAAATAGGGCGTAAACGATGACATGCGGCGCCGACAGTAAAAATGGCGGCCAGTTATAATCTTTTAGTTGATTTTCTTTTTTATTCTTAAGTAATAAAGTAGGTCGTATAGTAAAATTGCAGTATCGAGAGGTCTCGGAGATAGTTTGATTTGTTTTTTCCCAAAATAATGTATACTCCGGGCTTTGGTGTTTACTAGTGATAGTATATTATGCAACAAATGTCTGTGCGTGTATATAAAATTTAAATTTATTAATATTTCTGATAAATAATTACCATTATATATGATAATATAAATTATTTTTGATTAGGAACTAACTTAGCCATAACAATTAGACAAATAGCAAATCCTAGGCCGTGACCTGCAAAGATTACGAACAAAGATAATAAGGAACTTCTAGACAAAACAAAGAAACTTAGTGTTTATATTAAATTAAAGCATTAATTTTTGTCATCAGATAGTCAACGTCCACAGCTGGACATATCTAGGCCTTGACTAAGGCCCATAATGTCCACGCTGCACGTCACTGGTTCTGTCAGTTTGAATATCGCCGTGGTTCATTTTCGGCACTTATTCTTTATTAGTTATAAACTTTGCATAAACGACCGCTCATCGATGGACGTTGCAAAAGTCTCCAAATGTTTTAATAGAAATGGGTTATGGGGGTCTTATGGTGCTATTAAATAAAGGTATTTTAGGTCGCCAACAGATTTTCGTAATATCTGCGCTTTATTGTTTGATTTTATTGTCTTTTGTCAGCATTTTTGTGGCTTTAGTGTGCTGTGCGAGTCATGTGTGTGAAATACTTCTCTTTGTTTATGCATGCCTGGTACTTGAAAATTAGACAAAACGAAAACCCTGCTGCCTATCATGGTTCCCAGCTTAGATTAGGGTCACCCCCAATCTTCCCGTGGGTGTCGTGAAGGCGACTAAGGGATTTCACTAGAGACGGGCAGCAGCGTTCTCCTGTGTATATTCAGATCATTACTGCGACCTCCAATCTGCCTTTCAAGTGTACTGATTATGGCAAATCCCCCAATGAACCATCCCACCAACAGTGGGGAGACTTATGTTCAGCAGTGGACGTATTTCGGCTGATGATGAAGATGGTAATGTTTATGTATCCGTCAATTCGCGACATAATATTTAACTCTAGATGGTTGCTCTTAATCTGAAGGTCACCTGACTGAGGCCAAACGGAAGAGGCTTACTCAGAATATGTCTATCAAATTTCCGTTTAAAAATATCCAGTGAACGGAAAGACAAGCCGATAAAGAATTTAATTCTTTAGCAATTCGGCGAAACTTTTCTTCAGAATGATTGGTAGACACTCTGGTATATAGTCCGGTGATAGAAATGGGAAAATTCATTATTTATGATGTACATACCAAATTACCGGCCACACGGTTTACAGACAGGCTACAAAGGGCTCGTTCCCAAGGCCGTAAAACTGAATTTAAAAAAAAGTTTAGTTTCTGTCTTCAGCAGAGCATTACGGTAAATATCCAAGCGTTTCAACCGCCGTCGTTACGTCAACTTTAAAATACAATATCTACTAGTTCGTTCTTTTTAAACACCACTGGACCTAGCACAGATTATACCTTGGTGTAATATTTAATTTAATGGGGATAGTTGCCGTACAGAGGGCAAAGGACAGAATTATTTTATTTGCAGGGGGATCAAGCCGGGTCACGGGGATCACTTCCCCCGTGATTCGGCCTGTATGCCCTAGATGTCGAGCGGACATGGGAGGTGGAGGATCTGGTGAAATATTTAAATAAATATTTTATTTTCCACCAACTTCTGTCGGTTACGGTAATGACGGCGGCTGAAACGCTCTCGAATATTTACAAAGACCCATTACGATTCGACTTTGCTTTTTTCTCATCTCTAAAATCTATAAAATAAAAATGATTTTAGAGATAAAAAAAAACACAAACGATAAAAAAAAAGATAAGAATAATAAGTTTAAAAATGATTTTGAGATTATTTGAAATTATCTCTTATAGTTTCTGACTTCCCCATACTACTTACATACTACAAATGGGCTTCCATTTCTGTGGACATTACTATAATTTATATATTGTAATTTTTGTTATAAAGATAAAGAAAAAAAACATGAATTATCATGATCAATAAATTAAATAATAAAATTTGGCCACATTTTAATTAGTGTTACTTACAGCTGAGTCTATAAACAGTTAATATTCAAAAACGGATAAGAATTTTTACACATAGCTTTTGTTTTTAATAACTGTGTACTTAGCTGATGCCGTTTATTACGTTTTTAATTCGTCCGTAACGGCTGTTCCCACTAGCAAGCACTTTAAAAAGGCATGTCTTAACCCATCTCTCTTTCCAGATTTCGCGCGTGTCTGAAACTCGCGGACACTTCCATATCCAACATGGTGGGGAAACTTTTTTTCAACGTGGTGCAAACGAAGTGCTTCGTCCTGAAACCCGTCAAGATGTGCACCCAGCGGTCGTGGTGGGGCAAATGTTTGCACCGCAGGATCATGAAGCAGGCATTCCTGAGGGACAACTTGCCTTACTGAACTGATGTATCGTCTGTCAACAACAGCCTATAATAAGTCCACAGCTGGGCTAGACGTGATGGGAAGTTGATACTCTAATCACCACGCGGGTTTGGCATCGATAGGAAACTGGCAGCGCTATAGCACACATATGTACTCGTACGAGTGAACAAATTACTTTTTATAAAAAAGAAGGTATAAAAACCTACTCGAATATGTTCACTCCTTTAGAAATTAAATTAGTGCTGGACTTTAATACAATCAAACCGCAATGTGTGCATAACTGTGTTAATAAGTAGGAATATAAAATAGCCAGTGTTATATAAATAAGACAGAGGCATAATGTAACAGTGGGAGACCGAGTTAATTACCGTCAGAGACAGAAATTTTATCTAGATAGAACGGTTACAGCCATTTGTTTACTTCAGTTCCGCGTGTGCCGATTTTAGGACACGGCGCGCCCCTTATGTACCCTTTATGGCTCGCTGTCACGTTTCTAGTGAGGAATACAGTTAGAAACCTAGCAATATGGCCCTTTTGCAGATTTATTGTCGTTGTTTACCCGACCTTGACTCGCCGCGAAACGGGTAAGAGTTTGATAGTATTTGCAAAAACTATCAAATTATGGCACGCGTGTTGCGCCTACTTCACCATTCTATCTTGATAGGATTTCTATGGTCAAAGGGATGTGACAGTTACCCAATAGTGCTGTGCGATACACACGTGTGACGTCCCCTCCCACCTCACCGCACCTCATTCCACGAAGCATTTTAATTCGGCCCCCCACTCTACAACCGAGTCCTAAAGGGCCTTCTTATCGGGCAATCTTTTACTGCAATAGTGTGGCCAGTAACATTGCCGGCAATCACAGCCAGACTTTAGCACGCCCTACACGGAGCGATTTGTTTACCAATCCGAATCGGAGGCCGTGGTGAAATCGACGCCAATCTAGGGCGACAAATTATCCATTCGCAAAATTGCTCAAGTCTTCTGACTCCAATTCTCTCAGAACCCTCATATGAGACAGCTTATACTAATGTACCTACTATCGTCCGTTAGTCACAAAACAGTCAGCTAAACTAAAATCGGGAGTGAAATCGGCGTGGTTCTATTGCACTATTACAATCCCATTATTAGAATGTGTAGACAATACAACAAATTGACAATGGTGAATAACAGCATAGATCTATTTAATTCTAACGTTAGTAAACTTAAAAAATGTGTCTCATATCGTCGCACTCGTACTCTGTCGCCCTAGAAATCGGCGATCGGATCGGCAATCAAATTGCCCCGTGTAGCGCGCGCTAAAAATATTGGTGGGATTGCCGGGCCATAGTTGACAATATTGCAGCCACATATTGCATTAAAAATGTTTCCCGTTTAGAATCACCCTAAGAGTGCATTGTATGCATGTAGAACCTAAGAGATGCTGGTTTTGAGAGACCAGTGGCTGCCATTGCGGGCTGACGTCTGTAATTTAATTAAATGATTATGTATTTTAAATACATATTCACTGCCATTTCGAACATTTTCTCTATTAACAATAAACTTATTAGAAATGTATAAAATGTAAAAAAGTAGAACATCATAATTAAACTTGTTTTGTTTTATACTTAGTATTATTTATTTTCGTTTAAATAGAAAAGTTTACCATATTGTAAAGTTGTTTTAAATAAATATTTTGTTATATATTTATGCTTAAGTATTTTAATTTTTTAAATGTAATTTTGTATTAGTAGCTTTTAATTATGTGAATTCCTTTTTATTGGCTATGAAATATAGTATATATTAGTCGTAGGTTTTTAGTTCAATAATGGGCCCTATTTTGTTGGCATGTCTAAAATTTGCGCTCTCCTATTTGGATAACCATCCGTCTCCGGAGCGAATATCTTATTTATTATTTCAATTAATAATAACATCTCAGTTTGTTTTAATTTATTACAGAACTATAAATATTGGATTAATTACTACAAATGATTTTGTGTTCTCAAATTCAGAAAGGATCAAAAAGCTTTATTTTTTAATTACGTTATCTAAAAGCCAAGTAAGCCTTATCAATTTTGTTTTACGAAATAGTAAACATAAGTTTAAGGTGTTTTAAAGTAGTTATAGTTAACTCAAGCGAAGTTCCTCCACTGACAATATTTGTGTAAGTAGTTAGCGTTGTAATGTATGTAGATCATGAACGTAAAAATAAATTCGAACCCCACCAGAGAGAAACAGCATAAGCCCGTTACACGTAACTATAATATAAATAAATAAAAAAATCATTTATTCATCTCTACATCAAAAATAAATACAATAACTCCGCCAAACTGTATAATAAAGTTTGTTGGCAGAAATTGCTCTCTTACTCTATACATACCTATGGCAGAGAATACTAAATATCACTACGCACCTGTGGTGAATAGCAAAGCAATTTGACAAACTGTCCGAGGACAGAGACCTGGAGCCTCTGATACAGGGCGACCTAGTTTAGGCTCCAGTACAACATATTTACACTATTAACTATTCCTTCATTAATTTAAAATTACTGTCATAAACTTATGTACATTTTGTCTTATGTGAAAAGATGTCAGAAGATGTCAATCATTCTATCAGATATTTCTTATATTAATTTTCTTACTAATTGACGCCTAATGGTATAATGTTGGGTGTCAAATATTGCCTTGTTTTTTCACCATTGTAGTTGCAGACACTCCTGGTGAAGAGTAAACGTAGCTTATATTTTAATATGCTGTAATATGTATATTTTACCAAACTACCACACACGGAGACGATGCTATAATGTATAATTTCACTGATTTATTATAGCCACGTATGTGACGGTCTTCATTCCCAAACTACCCTGCACTATGATGCTAGCACTCCACGCTCGGCGAGTGCTGGCGAGCGCGAGCGTGACGAGGGTCCGCTCGCCTCGCCTGCGCTCGCATTCGTTTCGGTATTTTGTGATGCAAAGATCAAAGAAAGAAAGGAAGAGAGGTTTATAATGATCAACCGCTCACAAAGTCGTTGCAGCAGTGATCAAATCATCCTCCATGTTCTAAGTTTCGGCAGCAAGCGGAAAGGCCTCGCTCGCCATACCACCACTTGCCGAGCGCTTCGGCCGAGCGTGAAGTACAACCATAAGAATTAGTAAAGAGCATGTTGACAATTCACAAATATAGCATCATGTAGCTTGTCACGAGTTGCGCGTTGTTCGGCAGATTCCTTTTTGGACAGAAACTTAATTTGGCAGAATCGTGTTACGGCAGAAATAGTACAGTCAAACAAAATTTAATAATTAAGTACTTTATTTATAACTCGCAAACCGTCTTAAAGACTCTACTACGCTGAAATCTTTTTTTAGGACACCGTTTATAATTTTCTCGATGTTTTCATTTTTCTTACGAATATTATCTCGTCTGCGCTTCACCAGGAACCCAATACCTCCGGCACCCAAGTCACTAACTAAACAAAGAGGCGTAGGCGGTTAAATTGAAAGCCGAAATATCAGAATTTCATTTTAGTGTTCAACATTTCAAAACCACATAGGCCTAGGCTACTAGTGTCTTGGACATGAGACTCAAAGGTCGTGGGACTCGTGGGTTCAAAGTCAAAATCCTTTATTGCACTCGAGTACACTTGGTACATTTATACACGTACATTTTTTAACAGTCTACTTGCTTAGGTGTTAGCGCTGTGAAGAAGAAACTGCGCAACAAACTTCCAATTCCAAAGGTTAGACTTGTACAAGTTAGTCCCGGTCTGAATGTTATATTTGTGAAATGTCCTATTCCCGAGGACAGTAAAAATCTTAAATAAGGATTAAGCGAGTGTTCGTATTATGAAATATTTATTTATTAATTCTATATCAACAAAATCTTTAAACTTGAACCTCTTTTAGCAAAAAATTTACCTTCATGGTGTAGGTTAAGGATTTGACTCAAATGGTACTTAAAAACCATCTGAAAAGTTGGTGAGTTTGCAGTTATCTGAGATACTACCAAACCGGTAGATATTTTCCGGTTAAATGCTATTTGTTCTAAATGAACATAGGGTACTAGATTTCTACGGGATAATCGACTGGTCGTCGAGTTAATAGAAAATACACAACATTGTATTCAAAGCAATAATTTATGTAATTGTGTAGTGTATAAGAAAATATATGTTCATGTAGAAAGTTGTAATAATAAGAACTTAGTAGATTTTCATATCATTGTAAAAAGTCTACAAAATAATATTGGTAACTTTAATGAACCTGCAACCGATACGAACTCTATAAACCACGTTAACCGATTATGGCTACTTTTTGACCCCTCCTTCATCGGGACTTTAACTTGACCTCCGGGGTCCCCAGAGAGTAAAACGTTCACTAATTTTTTCTATTTCTATTGTTTCTAGAAGGCCTTTTTAGTGTTCCCGTGCCGTGTGGTTCCCGACTTAGAATAGGGCCACCCACAATCTTCCAGTAGGGATCATCAAGGCGACTAAGGGTTTACATCAGTTTATATTTCTCCTGTGTATATTAAGTCATTACTGCGATCACCAACCCGCTTAACAAGAGTGGTTTTTGTGGCAAATCCCCCAATGGGCAGCCCACCACAAGTAACATTATATGTATTGGGGAGGCGTATTTTCAGCAGTGGACATACTTAATTAGACTGATGATATTGCAGTTTGAAGTATTTTAAAAAATATAAAATAACCTCAGCTCAGCAGTGAAAAACTACGGAGCCCAGAGTTGATTCCAGGCCTTTACGTATATGTAGCCTATATTTTTCTATTTTATTTATCGCTCTGCGTCCTAAAACTGGCCATATGGTTTATGGAAGCCCCCCAGGTCGAGGTTGCGACATCGGTGGCACTCAATCCTGTCTTTATGAAATAGTTATGCGTAATAAAATATTTCATTGTCATCAATTAGCCTTTTAACGTCTATAGCTCGACATAGGCCTAAAATAAATAAAATATGTATTAGACTTTCCATTCCAAATGAAGTTGCATATGAAAACAAACGATATTCGCGTCTCGCCCAAGTAGCAATCAAGAATAGTGATTAAATCTTACATGTCTATACTTTATCTAAAATTGGATTTTGCTAAATCAAAATGGTTTTCGTTAAGTCATTTTATTCTTTAAGACTAAATAGTTTTATACAACCGCTACTTTAGCAAGTTCAGAATACCCAAAACCAAGTTAAGTATTCTCAAAACTATTTTGTATTAAATATGCCTACAGTTAAATCTTAAAATCTTTTTTTTACTGTACTCAGATTATTTGAAGGCTCACTTAAAACAAAGTTTATTAATTGGGGAATTGGTTTAGTATCGCAAAGTAAAATTTGATTTTGTAGATAAACTTAAGATAATTGTGACACCAAGTTCTGGAAACTGTCTTTCTGAAGAATATGTTATTCCTTTATTACTCAAATTAATAAGTTTAGAGTAAAAATACATTTAACGGGACGTTTTCATCAAAATAGACCCAAGTACCTAACTGAAAATTAAAAAGGTCTGGTGCTTTTCATCGGCAAGTTGTAAAATACAGAAAACTAGCTTTTTCCCGAGACTTCGTCCACGTAGGTTTCTACTTTTAACGATTAATTTCGTTTCCCGTAGGAATGACATGTTTTTCGGGATAAAAAACTATGTTATGTCCTATTCCAGGAGCTAACCTGTATGCCAAGTTTTATCCCGATCCGTCCATTGGTTGAAGCGTGATTGAGTAACAAACATCCAAACTTTCGCATTTATAATATTAGTGGGATTCTCGAGCGAGAGCTGTCATAACGTATTTCTTATACCTACCTACATACGGAATTTCTCAATACAATTTTTATTTAGTAGTATACATTTAGTTGCATAATATATTTATTTATCAAACTAGCTGTGCCCGCGGCTCCGCTCGCGTGGACTACAGGATCCGCTCCCATTTCCACTTCCGCTCCCTATCCCACTTCCACACAGACTTTCAATCCCGCTCCCGCTCCCGCTCCAGGTCCAGGTCCAGGTCCAGGTCCAGGTCCAGGTCCAGGTCCAGGTCCAGGTCCAGGTCCAGGTCCAGGTCCAGGTCCAGGTCCAGGTCCAGGTCCAGGTCCAGGTCCAGTACCAGGTCCAGGTCCAGGTCCAGGTCGAGGTCCAGGTCCAGGTCCAGGTCCAGGCCCAGATACAGGTCCAGGTCCAGGTCCAGGTCGAGGTCCAGGTCGAGGTCCAGGTCCATGTCCAGGTCCATGTCCAGGTCCAGGTCCCGTTCCAGCTCCAGAACCAGCTCCAGAACCAGCTCCAGAACCAGCTCCAGAACCAGCTCCAGAACCAGCTCCAGATCAAGCTCCAGATCCAGCTCCAGATTTTTCATCATAATCGACTAACTAAATCAAAAGTTATGCGAATTTATAGTTTTCAAAATCTCACATTACATTGGTACGATACCCGCTCCCGCTACCGCTCACGAATTCAATCGAGCATTTACACCCTACACTCCTCGCAGTGTATGCGAGAACTATAAATTCGCATAACTTTTGATTGACTGCACCGATTGCAATGAAATAAAGCCTATATGTTACATCAAGTTAAACCCCATGTTTCTGTGAAAAGTCCATCAAAGTCCGATCAGTAGTTTTTAAGTGATGCGTGCACAAACTCACAGACAAACAGACAAACAGACAAAAATTTCAAAAATGATCGAAATGTGTTCTGTTGCTTATCCTTAGACCCCCCATTTTTTTTTTGCAAATATCTTCAATGTACAGACACGCGAAGATTACGATTTTATTTATTAGATAAAAAATAATATTATTTATAAATTAATAGTTTAGTTAGTTATTAGTTGCAATAGTTTTTAGTTGCATAAACTCTTTTCCAGCACAAAATAAACAAGAACAATGAAATGATAAACTAAAGATTAACTTAATACTGAAAAGTATTAAGTAGTAATTCACCAATACGGTTTTTAGTATAAGTTAAGTATAATATCTCTTAACTTGCACTACTTCAAATGTAACTTGTCTTTATTTTTGCTAAACTAGCCTTACAAGTCAGTATTGTCTAAACTCTTACTTCGTTAGGAAAAATTAGATTTAACGCCATTTTGCACTTTAAATGAAAAAAAAAATTCCGACACCACATCATGAAAAATTAGAACACATTGATATTAAAGTAATTCTAACTTCATTAATAACTCATTTATTTATATAAAATGTAATATTCTGCACTATATGCCGCAAAATTTTTCATTTGCAATATAATTATTCAAAATTTTATTGTTCTTTTTCCACTATTTTAAAGGCCCGTCTGTTTTATAGCACTATCTATCGATTTTACACGAGAAACAATCATGCGTTTTAAATTTCCAATGCATACAACGACACAATACAGCATTTTCTAGACATTAAAATTAGTTGTTTAACCGCCATTGTCATAAGCCTTCATACTGTTTTTGTATTAAGTATAAAAGTTCACCATATTTTCTAAAATATTATTATTTAAAGTAAAAATAGTTTTAAATTTTACTTCATTAAGTTATGATGGAATCTGTGCAATTTAGTATTGATAGTCTTAACTAGGTATTGTAGATATCTTCAAGTCTATTTCTTGGTCTAAAGTCAACCTACAAGATATCTTGAAATCCATTTTATAGGGCTCTGCACAACCACTCTCTTAAGTAGGGTTAAAGTTTGTCTAAACAGTAGTCTTAACTCTGTCTTAAAATTGTCCTAAATGCTGTGCCCACTTGTACTTAACTGTATCTTGAGGGATATCTTCAGGGATATCTTGAGGGACGTAATAGTTTTAACCAAGACAAGAGCTGGAATACGTCTACTTGCCTTCAAGATATCTACAATACCCTTTTAAGACATTCGATTGCTACTTGGGCGGAATGTATACAGACTAGCAGCAAAAACAAAGTTACTTTGCAAGTCCACTTTGGTACACGATCTATTGTTTATTTTGCTTTCGAGACGCAAATGCGTCTGTTGCCGTATGCCATTTGTGTTGGATCAGATGTTACTTGTATTACTTATTGTCCTTCAAGGTTCAGAAAAGGTTTTCTCTATAAAATTGTACATAAAATCGGTAAACTGGTTGTGTAACCTGTGTGATAATGTATACTTAATGTAAGTAATATGTGTACGTGTATAATCTTTATTTGCGGCCTGTCAACGTCCACTGATGAACTTGCATGAATCTAAATTAACAACCTAAGATTATAGCGAAAGGGGATATGAGACTATTTTCTCATGATAAGTTGCATTTTACTTTAGACATTATAGTGACACGCTTAGATTGAAGCAAACTTGGAAGATATGTGATTTGATTACTTACTGCGCAGTAGAAAACCAATGGACCATTTCTCAGTCCAGTACGGTACGACGGCTTAATTTGGCTACATTAATTATTACTTACGTTCGCTCACTATTACTGTTTTGCAATACAAACCATAAAATAAGACCATAAAAACAAGACACATGCGATTACTTTTCACTCGTAATTACATCAACAAGTCAAAATTCTTTCGCTATTCGCTATGCAATGACGACGCACGACGGTCTAGCCCTTCAAACTATCTCTATCTATCGGTGACTACGAACACAGAATTTTGACTTGTGATGTAATTACGAGTGAAAAGTAATCGCATGTGTCTTGTTGTTATGGTTTGTATTGTAAAACAGTAATAGTGGGCGAACGTAAGTAATAATTAATGTAACCAAATCAAGCCGTCGTAACGTACTGACTGAGAAATGATCCATTAGACTTGGTTTTGGAATGCGCAGTAAGTAATACATATCTTCCAATTTTGCTTCAATCTAAACGCGTCACTATAATGTCTAAAGTCAAAAGCACGTTATCATGAGACAAGAGACCGTTCAATTCACGATGGCACGGCCCGCTACTTGTCGCGAGGGGTGAGCGCGGGACGATCCGATCGTCAGTATGTTAGAGTACGTATGCACACATTGATGATTAGTGCGTAACGATAGAACTAACCATACCATAAAATGTAAGCGATTTAGAGAAGGAGTGGGCGAAAAGAGGAAGCGTGCCTTTGTGAACTGCAACGATATATACCCATAATAATGAATTAAAATACATATCGCTCGTTCGGTGAAAAAAATTACGTAATTACAATAAAATTTTAGTTTAATATTGTACTCTATAATTATTCAAAACTTGTGCTCGAGTTTCAACTGAAAATTTAATAATTTTTTCATCGAAAGTGCTTATTTAAAAGGACCCCTGGCTTACTATCGCCGCACAGCTCACACACAGCTGACATATGCATTGGGATTCCTGAAATGACGTAGGCAACCCTCACAAATATTATTTTGCAATTGCGCCCCTAAAGCTCTATGCACATCCCGCGGACGATCCGCGGCGGAATCCGCTCTAGCCAATGCGGTAGCGGACACGTCGCTCACGATTCACATCAACGCATAAAGTGTTTAAAACACAAGAATAACAACATAGTTGTTTGAATCAATATTTTTTTTATTATTTTCTTACTTAACATAAGTTCTATCGCCTTCGTTGAGTCGGTCATTGACGGACCGGCCGCGACCGCTCCTACTGTTATATGCTCATCGACACATACAAAGTCCTAATATTTAAACCAGAGCGGATAATCCACAGCGGATAGATCGTGCACAGAGGTTTAGACACAAATATTACCTTTAAATTAATATAAGTACCTACATCATAATAATTAAGAAATAAAATCATGTCTGCATGTTAGTAAATGTGAGAATAGAATGTTTTAAATAAGTAGATTTTTTTTGTTCAGAATGTGTTAATATAAAATGAATTATGAAAAGAAATAAAGATCTTGTAAATATACTCATCTATTTAATTTTATTTATGGATTACCTTTTGGTAAGTGTGGGTAAACGAACACCATCACATTTTTTATTTAGTTTATTCCAAGAAATAAGAATATTAATGTATTAAATGATGGAAATCAAAATAATGATGGTGTTGCTAGAGGAAAAACGCAATTAAATAACAACAGAAACCGCCTAAAACAGGAAAACTCGCCAACTAATTAAATGCGATCGAAATTAACTTGGCGGCAAATTTACAAATAAATACTACTACTCGACAATAGATGGCACTAAAAACGTTAATATACACTATTCAACACTAGATAGCGCTACCCGAAATAATTAGTACATTTAATACAAGATGGCAGTATATTATAATATTCATCATCATCATCAGGTTATTTTTGTCTCCACTGCAGGAGCACAACCCTCTCTCATCTGCCGGAGACAGACGGAGGATTTGGCATACACTCCCGACAGCCCACCAAAGATGGCATTCTATTGGGGAGGCTTCTATTCAGCAGTTGAAGTATTTATGCTGATGATGAACATTTTAAGTATATTAATTGGGTACTGGAAAGGCAGTTTATAGCTGATGCTTCCATATTAGCAGTTCACTTGGTTATTTCTATTAAATATTGATCTGTCTTTTCTTGGACTTGTTTACTGATTCCATCACCAGACTACCAGGTGTGGGTCAGGACTTTATGCTTACATAGTAGACATATCTCGCACGAAGCATTTTGCTTCCTCTTTCATGTGTTCTGCTAGTCCATTACTAGCTTCAGTACTTCTGGACAAGTACAACTTGGAACTTCTTAAAGGAAGAGTGAATACACATCTTCTGGGCAAGAGCACTCCACCTTACACCTCACACTTACCATCAAGTGAAACTGAGGTCAAGCATAAACTCAGCATGAGTAAAGTACAACAAAAAATTGGTGGCCTATACCACGGTGGGTGGCTGGCGGATCCTTATATGAAGCAGTGTGGATGGCCAATGACCCCTATGCATGGAGGCGCATTATATACCGTTGCGATCCTTAGCACTGAGGGATCGACAAAGAGAAGATACCACAGATTCTGGCTAATTGTTCCATTTGGGAACAACCTTCTCTGAGAGTTCAGGTGTGTATTGTATTCTCATATTATGTCCTCAGTCCTTGAAATATGTTCTTTAAAGCAGAGACTTGTGTGGCTATTTCAAATCTTAAAGTAGAGTGACAATTAATGAACAATTTACCAAGCAGATTTATAAGACCAAAGGTTTTTCAGTGAAAGAAAACATCATCAGGAAACATGCATATGTCGAACAAGAAATTCTAAGACATATGTGAAGTCCAACAAATGGGCCTGGGTCACCATTGGTGGAAAGGGGTTTGGCACAAAAGATTCTGAAGGGTCGAAATGTCGCCAGGTCGCAAGTATAATAATCATAATAAATATTGCATATATGTATACATACACCTGTGCTATGGGAATTAAACAAGGATTGGACAATTCACAAACTACTGGTAGTAAGACTGGTAGTAACACGGGTAACGAAGGAATAAAACATCCAGACCGGGGCCAGCTTGTACAAATTCTACACAGTTGTTTGTCCCCAGTAGGGATTGAACCCACTACCTCTGGCACTCGAGTCCAATGACCAATCCACTAGGTCAACGAAGAGTAAGAAGGTAAGATAATGAGATAGACTATAAGTTATCTTTATATTATCTTTTTCATAAAAATAATTATGTAAATCACACAACTTATATAAATATACAATTTAATCTTACACAAAATAACCTTACCTCTAAAACTTAATCTCTAATAGTTTAGAACGCCAGCTTCTTCATGAGCAAGTACATGTGCTGGTCAATCTCAAAACCATGCAAGTTGTTGGCATCACCCTGTAACCTCATAAGGAGGCCACCGAAAGAGACATACGCTGCCAGACGAGAGGCTGGCTCCATGGCTGCCTCGTCACCTTCTATCCTGGAATTATAAAATATAAATAAACATTGTGATTGATGAAATAACTATTGTGAGCTCAGCATTCCTGCATTCTACTTCCCTAACATAATTTTTGGTGCAATACATACTGCATGTAGTCACATTTACACAAACATTCACAGATGGACAACACAAACCATTTACATGTTACAAAACCGAGGTCACAAAAAAGCTCCATTCTTAAGAATCAGGCAAGAGGCGGTTTTCGTAAATTGCACATTACTAAAGAACATATTGCAATAACTTCCTAACACTAAGCAAATCTTACAAATCACTTTTCACCCACTTCTAATTGTCGTATCATTTTGAAACTTAGGACAGTTAAGCATTTGTGTTGACAAAATATTACGGTACCATAAGCTGGTATGGTTATGGAGGTGGTCGTAGGAACTCCTTAATAACACAAAACTAACCTATAAACTTTCCCCGACATCACATACTCGAAACTGTCGGCGCGGTTTCCCTCGGTCTCCAGAGGGTTCCACTCCCCTCCATCAGGGTAACCGTTCTCCCTTAGCGTTGTTGCAAGCACCAGTCGGAACTTATCACCAATCTCCATGGGGTAAATCCAAGAATTAATGTCCAAAATAAGATCCATTTTGAACGATTCAGATTCGCAGTGGAGACGGCTTACTCGGTCGAATTTCTTGCCTTCTGGGTCCATGTCTTTCACGTTGAATATATCCTCGAATAGTACGCCTGCCATGGTTTTAATTTTTGTTAGGCTTTCATTGAAAAATAGCAATTGCAATTGAAAATACAGTACCTATGCCGCAAAAGATTCATGCTTTTCTGACATTGACATATTTTTTTATGTTGGCTAACCTGCATGAAAACAAACGGTTCGAATACACTGCACTCTGAAACGATTCATATGATGTTTTTATTTTTTTGGTTATATACATACTTTTTTGGAGTTGCTACAAAAGCTTTAACAAGTACCTATTTATCAAGGATTTATTACTAAATGGCGCGAACTCATTTCAAACAAAATAAAATATATTACAATGTGTATCCGATTGAACAATTCATTGTGTTGGTGTCAGTTGGCAGTTCCGTAGCGCAACCTCAATAGTAGCGCGTAGCGACTTAGGCGACACCATGCGCAAAAACATTGGAACTGAAATTTTGATAACCTCTTTCTTTGCATTGCACGTGTCGATTCTTTGTTTGTGCTCGAATTTAAAATACTAATTTACACACAGTACTTGAAATTGGGGCACCAACCTGTTTATTTGAGTGTCTTAACTACGTGACGTATTTAAATAACATCGGTGGTCGTGTAACTCGCTGAAAATGACCGAAGTGCTGGAACCCGGTGCGGAGACGTTTCACGAGAAAAAGAAGAAGAAAAACAAGGAAACAGTCACTCTTGGTGCTTTTCAGAAGTTAGGCGACTTTAAGATCGAGCCTTCCGAGAGCGTTACCAAGCTAGACACTGGTTACTGGCCATTATTATTGAAAAACTTTGACCGTCTCAATGTGCGCACTAACCACTACACGCCGCTGCCATTCGGCCACTCGCCTCTAAAACGTCCGATAACCGAATACATCAAGTCGGGCTTCATAAATGTCGACAAACCGAGCAACCCTAGCTCACACGAGGTCGTTTCATGGATAAAACGGATCTTAAAAGTCGAGAAGACGGGTCATTCTGGTACACTCGATCCTAAGGTCACTGGCTGCCTCATAGTGTGCATAGATCGTGCTACGAGACTAGTGAAATCTCAGCAGAACGCTGGTAAGGAGTATGTAGCAGTTTTCAGTCTACATTCAGCTGTAGATGGTATAAAGAAGGTCACACAAGGGCTAGAGAAGTTGAGAGGAGCATTATTCCAGCGTCCTCCGCTGATATCTGCTGTGAAACGACAGCTGCGTGTTCGGTCAGTGTATGATAGCAAACTACTAGATTATGATCACACGCGCAACATTGGTGTCTTCTGGGTGAGCTGTGAAGCGGGATCGTACATCCGTACAATGTGTGTGCACTTGGGGCTAATGCTTGGTGTTGGAGGACAGATGGTAGAGCTCAGACGAGTCCGTTCTGGTATACAAGGCGAGCAGGAAGGTATGGTTACAATGCATGACATTCTTGATGCGCACTGGGCATATGAAAACCACAAAGACGAGTCCTACCTTCGCCGTGTAATCAAGCCACTGGAAGGTCTACTCATTGCCCACAAAAGAATCTTCATAAAAGACAGTGCGGTCAATGCCGTATGCTATGGAGCCAAAGTCCTATTACCTGGTATTTTGAGATACGAAGATGGTATAGAAATCGACCAAGAAATTGTTATAGTGACTACAAAAGGAGAGGCTGTAGCGTTGGCTATTGCCCTCATGACAACATCAACAATGGCATCCTGTGACCACGGAGTTGCAGCAAAACTGAAGAGAGTTATAATGGAGAGGGACACATACCCAAGAAAATGGGGATTAGGTCCAAAAGCTTCAGCGAAGAAACAGCTGATTCAACAAGGAAAATTAGACAAACATGGGAAGCCAAATGAGAACACACCATCAGAATGGTTGAATAGTTACGTAGACTACAAAGCGAAGAAAGAGACAGCGAATGGAGATCCAGAGGCAGAGGAAGGCAGCAGAAAAAGGACAGCCAGCACATCCAATGTTGATGATCCTAATAATTCTACAGAATTAAAGTCTGAAAAGAAAAAGAAGAAGAAAAAACGGGATCTAGAATCAACTGTGGAAGCTGACACAACGATGGAGGCTGCAGATGTGACCACAGATGGTGCCGATGAGTCATTACGTAAAGAAAAGAAGAAGAAAAAGAAGAAAGATAAACACCAAGAAAAGCAGGAGGAATAAACTGACTTTGTGATTGATCATAGACTATATTTTATTTACCTGTTGGTAATTGGGACAAGTCTTGAGTATGATGTAAATTCCTATTTAGTAAACAAATGACTCCTTAAGCAAAACTCCCTTTTTGGGTTGAACATGCAAGTGTACCTATGTAATTGTAAGATATTTGTACCAATTAACTGTGCAACTATAGTTAATTTTATTCCATTTCTGAAATGCAAATAATGGTTTTGTCACTTCACAGGGTTGTCTGCCATATTGAAGACTGTCTCATTACTTTGGAAAACATGCAAACATACAATTCTATTTTTATAACAAAAAGTCATGGTTTTCTCTGTAAATTACTTTACTCCTTTGTATTTTGATTAGTTTAAGGATTTATGTTTAAGGAAAGGACCATTTTTCTTGGAATTAAAAAATCTTAAATTGTCAATGCAAAAATTATGTAGTGAAATATGCAAATGTTTTTTTCTTCCATAGATTACAATGACTTGGTCCCAGTTATGATTTTTTTATTATTATTTTTGTCATAACTTTGAGAGCTATGAATGTTCTTATTAAGAATTTGTGTGTAAAAATGAAATACCTACTTAGTGTAAGTTTACTTATAATTATATTAAGTAAGAAATGTTGATAGATAAGTTTTGTTTCTATACGACATTAAAAATTTTAACGAATAAATCTATTTTGAACTGGTATAATGGCATCCCACGAGCTGCTTCATCTCCGCCATACGGCCTGCATATTATAGCAGATGTTTGAAATATAGATATGCCTTTTTCTGGCATTAGATAGTGAGATATACAAAGGAAATATTAGGTACTGAGCTAAGGAATTGAGCTGTCTTGACCATGTGTTATATATTATTTTTGGTTTGGGCAAACGAACATCAGATAAAGTAGTAGGCCATATGAATTGGTCCCCGTTTAATATGTTACGGCCGGTTCCTTAAGAAAGCTATAATGCGCTGAGCTGGATGATGAGGTCACGGAGAAACGCAAGGGAGTAGAAGCAAATGGACGGCTGGAAAATAAGGGACTGCCTCAACCCTGCAGTCGAGCCCATTGGGACAACGAAAAAAGTGTACTTTCGCTATTCGATAAGAGATGTCACTTTAACACTAGCTATGCAGTGGTGGTGTAGGCTATTCTTGCAAACGTCAAAGTAAATGCAATTATCTAGAACAATGTTATTGGTAAGTGACATCACGGAAAGAGATAGTATTATCGAGATTGTATATGACCTTCTCACTTTCGCTATACTTTCATAACAATTAAAACTTGACAAAACCGACACCTGAGAAGTGTTTTGGTCTCTAATCTCCATTCTGTTTAATTTAATTCATAAATATTATGAGTTAAACTCTGTTAAATAAAGTAATATAATCTTTGTAACATGATGCCTTTAAATAATTTGTTGAACAGTGATTTGTATACTCCCGATTACTTTCTACAAGACGATGTTTGCAGACTATGTTGGAGCAAAGATGCTCACAGAGAAATATTGTTGGATATTTCAGAAAATAACAGGGACGTTAAAAACAATCTTGTGGATACGATAAGGTATTGTTTAGACATAGATGTGAGACAGGTGAACTATCCAAGAACAGTTTGTACCAGCTGTTGTGACAACTTAGAGCAATTTATTGAATTTAAGAAGTTCTGTACTGAAACTGATAGAAAATTACGTGAAATACTAAAAAAATATGATACCGAGGCTACTGTTGAGCCTCTATCACCGTGTAATGTTAAGTTAGAGAAATTAGAAGATTTTTCCAACATAGATTTGTCAAAAACAGATTCTTTAGACAGTTTCTTGGATAATCTACACTCAGATAACTATGAAACAGATTGTATAGTGAAGAAAAAAGCTAAAGTGAAGAAAAAGTATAAACCGAAACGCAGTCCGACTTACTGCAACATTTGCCGAATAGATTTGGGTAGCGAAGACAAATTTACAATTCATAATTCAGAATCACATGGTGTTGAGCACAATGGTGAACGGTTCAAGTGTTTTGGATGCGAGAAGAGATTTAAAAGCCGAAAAACTCGTCTCGGGCACGAAATTAACTTCTGTAAAGGCCTAAAAGATGGGTATAAATGCTCTTTATGTGACCGATTTTTACCAAAACGAGGAATGTATGAAGCTCACATGCGAGATCATAGAGATAAAATAGATACAGAGTTGCCAGAGGATATATTTAAATGTTTAAAGTGTTTTAAGTTATTTAAGACTAAGGAGAGTTTGAGTAAACACATGGTGGTGCATGAATCAGAGAAGAAAAATTATGTTTGTGAAGTGAGTCTAAAACTAATTTTTAATCTTATATAAAGTCCTCGCCTTTATTAAAAAGGATCTACTTACTAATCTTCAACTAGATCTCTGTTGGTAAGCTGCCTTCTAATCAACAGGGGCACTGCTAGCAGTAGCCCATTTTCAATAACTTTTTAGTAGTGCCAAAAAAACATTATTTTTTTAACTCAAAATATTGTGTATATGCAATAAATTGACTTTGACTTTTGAGATATTTCTGCCAGCCTACCATTACTGCCTTTTTGGCTGATTTGTGAGATAAGCCTTATGAGTGTTAGGAAAGGTGTGCCTTCGGAATTGGGCATAAAAAGTATAAAGAAAACTTATTATCTTAAACTAGAATATGATGTTATAATGTTGATGAATATGTATTCATTATGTTCCCAGAGCTGTGGGCGTGTGTTCACTCGACAGGACTACCTGCACAAACACAAGCTGACTCACTCGGGACTCAAGCAGCATGTGTGCCCGCACTGTGGGTTCAGGGCCACCCAGAGGTCCTCGCTCACTGTGCACATTAGGTACTTGTACATTAAATTAATTATTTAGTATGTTAAATGTTACAAAGCCAACTCCATAAAATCCTGGTGTTTCACCTTTATGAAATAAAATGTAATCTTTGTCTAAGGCTTTGTAATAAAAAAATACCTTGCTCATATGATAGAAGAAATAACAGGAATTTCAGAACGAATAGCAGTCCTAAATATAAACATTCCTAACAGTCACAATAAAAAAGGACAATGGACTATAATACAAGCATATGCACCGACTGAACCAACAACTCTGGAAAATATGGAAAAAATAGAACAATTCTGTGAAGAACTGCAGAATACCATTGAGCAAGGTCATAGAAACATAATTGTTATGGGCGATTTTAACGCCAAAATAGGAAAGCAGAAAAGAGGTGAAGAAAAACTATTAGGCAAGTTTACCTATGGCACCCGTAACAAAAATGGAGAAAGACTGATAAACTTTGCACTCCGAAACAATCTATGCATCCTCAACAGTATATACAACAAAAAAGAGAAGAAAAAGTGGACATGGATTTCACCAGATGGCAATTCCAAAAATGAAATAGACTTCATTATGACTAACAACAAAAAACAGTTCACAAACATCAACATCATAAGTCAAACTCAATTCAATTTCAACACGGATCATAGAATGGTGCGAGCAATATTGAGAACAGACCCTATAAAGAGACCCAGATTACTTCAGAGCGCAGAAAAACCACTAACATGCAAAGGAGACAGTAAGAAGTTAACACAGAATATAAAAAGTTCATTAAATGCAAGAATCGAAAAAAGTAATACCGTTCAAGAAAAATATAGTAAATTTGTGACAAACCTGGTGACAGAAACGAAAAAATTAAACGACAGCTCTAAGAACCAAATATCAGAAGAAACAAAAATACTAATAGACTATAGGAAACAGCTACTAAAAACCAGAAAGGAAACACATACTAAAAAAGAAATAACTACCGTCAGCAAGAAGATAAATGAAAATATTCGGAATGAGAGAAAAGCAAGAAGGTCAAAGATAATACAGAGACACATAGAAAAAACAGGAGGTGTCAAGAAAGCATTTAAACAACTAACAGACATAAAAGAATGGATGCCAAGTTTGAAAGACAAGGACAACAAAGAAACCAGAAAAAGACGAGAAATTGTTAATATAGCAGCGGAATATTATTGCAATTTGTATAAGAGATCATATCAAACAAATGAAGAAAATTGCAAAGAACAGAGAACACATACAGCAGAAGAAACAATACCAAAAATACTACTTTCCGAAACTACAAGAGCCATAAAAACACAGAAGGACGACACGGCACCAGGCATAGACCAAATAACTAACGAGCTGTTAAAAGCAACAATAGAAGAGTCTGCACCTAGACTGACAGAAATTTTCAATGACATCCTAGTGTCAGAAAATATACCGATAGAATGGACTAAATCAACAATAATATTGCTGTTCAAGAAAGGGGATAAAAGGGACATTGGTAATTATAGACCTATAAGTCTAATGTCTAACATTTATAAAATATTCTCAAAAATATTGTTGTCTAGAATTACAAATGCCCTAGAAGAAAACCAACCAAAAGAGCAAGCAGGTTTCAGAAGTCGTTTCTCAACCATAGACCACATACACGTCGTCAAACAAGTTCTTCAGAAATATAAAGAATATAACAAAAAATACTATATAGGCTTTGTGGACTACAATAAAGCTTTTGACTCGGTGGAACATAGAGACATATGGACAGCACTGGAATCACAAGGAGTACAGAGTAAATTCATCCGCATTCTGAAAAACATATACGCAAAAAGCAGTGCAGTAATAAAACTAGATAGGAAAAGCGAAGAATTTCCAATAGAAAGAGGTGTTCGTCAGGGTGATCCTATTTCACCAAAAATATTTTCAGCAGTGCTAGAAATGGTCTTTCGCAACCTAGAATGGGAAGAGTACGGTCTGAGCATAAATGGAGAGAACCTCAATCACCTCCGCTTCGCGGATGACATAGTGCTGTTCTCTGAAAGCAGCGAAGGCCTAGAAATAATGCTCCAACAACTAGAAGAAGAAAGTTTAAAGGTTGGTCTTTCAATGAACACCAGTAAAACTAAGGTAATGTCAAACTCAGAAAAAATTGCAATATTAGTCAACCAAAAACCTATAGAATATGTGGAAGAGTATATTTATCTAGGTCAGGTAATAGCAACACAGGAATCTATGCAAAAGGAGATAGAAAGGAGAGTAACTAATTCATGGAAAAGATACTGGTCCCTTAGTGAAATAATGAAAAACAAGGACATACCACTCAAGGATAAAAGAAAAGTTTTCAACACATGTATCCTACCTTGTTTAACATACGGCTGCCAGACTTGGGCCCTTACAGAAAAAATGAGAAACAAACTCAGAGTGTGCCAAAACTCCATAGAAAGAAGTGTTTTAGGAGCAAAGCTAAAAGATAAGATTAAATTACAAAACATAAAAGTAAAAACTAAATTCAAAGACATAGGAAGATCTATCAGGACTGTGAAATGGAGATGGACAGGGCACATGATGAGGGAGGAAACACCAAAATGGACCAAGTCTATTACGGAATGGTACCCTAGAGGAGACAAAAGAAAAAGAGGAAGACCAATTACTAGATGGGATGATGACATCAAACAGACAGCAGGAAGAATGTGGACACATACAGCTAGGAATAGAAAGGAGTGGAAAGCCTTGGAGGAGGCCTTTGTCACAAGACAAACTGCAAACAAAGAAGAGGGAGATGAAACATAGGTTATTGCATAAAGGATTGTATATGTAAAGATAGATATAAAAAAAAAAAATGTTTGTAGTAAATAAAGGCTTATATTATTATTATATTATTATTATGTTAAATGTTAATACTATTACAGCACCATTTACAGGTAATGCATTAACCAAGGCACTGCAAGCAACCACCCTTAATTTAATTTTACAATTATAATTACAATTATACATTTATACTACGTCACATCCTAGCACTTACGACTCGAAGTGAGGCTCCTGTGAAGTCCGTCAGAGAACAGTTGAATATATCAACCGCTCCCGAGACGGAGCGTTCAGCTCCCGGAGCGCGCCTGTAAAAATATATATATTTTTAAATTCTCTACCGTAAAATCCTATCTCGGCGCTTCAGCAACTTTTCCTAAACAGCCACGATATGTACTATCTATCTAACACACGTTCCGCGCGCGCGCGTGTTCAGGAAGCACACGGGCGAGCGGCCGTACGGGTGCGACGTGTGCCCGCAGCGCTGCGTGTCCAGCTCCAACCTGCGCGCGCACCGCCGCCGGCACCAGGGGCTCAAGCAGCACCAGGTCAGTGCGGGCCCGCGGGCTCTCGCATCAGCGACAGACGGCCACTCCGTGTTTTTGGTAACTTTTGGAAATTAGGCAAATAAACTAAAAAAAATCATAAATGATTTTTTTTGCGAATTTCCCAAGGGTATCAGATATTGTATCAGAGAAGAATTATTGTAACAACATTTTGGGTACATACTTTCGTTTGCAGTTGAAGTATATTTGCAATTTTTTCTGTTCTAAAACAATCACTCCCCTTTTTTTAAAAAATGTTATGGCCATTTGTATCGTGTTTAGGGCACAATAATTCTGCCAATTTCACGTAGTAGATAATACACAGTTATTTGGATAATAGATAGATAGATAAACTCTTTATTGCATACAAATTAAGGATAACAATAAAATAGGTACAGATTTTTGGAAAGTGTACAAAGGCGGCCTATCGCTTAAAGCGATCTCTTCCAGGCTTTCCAACCTTTCTGAAGGAAAATAAGAAAGACATAGCGACAGAGTATTGCAGGTGAAACAAGATAAATTTATAATTTTAGAACATGGTAAATATTTAGTAACAATATTACACAATTGAATTTACATACAAATATACTAAAATACATACATATGCATACGAGTACATATATTTCATTCCAGATTAATAGTCCTATGAAAACCAACGCTATTTACGTCTCGGTAACATATACATGAAAGGGTCACCAGCAGCAAAAATAGGTTTGTATTACCAAGTAAACTTTGCGGTCCACTTAGGAACACCATCTATTGTGTATTTTGTTTTCGAGACGCAAATGCGTTTGTTTTCATAGGACTATTAATCTGGAATGAAATATATATAGTTTATAATACAATACATATACCGTACGTAATATACTATATTAAATAATGATCAGTTTGTTTCTATTAAAACATCTTTTTTGTTGAGATTGTTGCTCAGTGTCAACATTTCACCGTATCTATTGTATATAACAAGCAAAACAACACACAGATTTATAGACAGATAACACAGCGAACCAAAAGAAGAAGTAATATAAACTAAGGTTTTTGTTATAAACTTAATATTTACCTTAATAAATTAAGGTTTGAATATATTTACATATACATTTAAATAAGGGAGTATTATGATTTATATTGTAACCAAATCACCACAGATCTCCATACTTAGACATTGTCAGGGTCACTGTTAAACCGCGGTGAGGTAATTAATTCTTTTTAATTTGGAAATGCCTTGTATCTTACCTTATTTTCTTTTTTTTCCAGTGTACAATATGCTCAAAAAAGTTCGGATACAAGATCAGCCTAGAAGAGCACGTGGCGTCCACGCACGAACGTTCCCAGTCCCACCCTTGCCAACACTGCGGCGCCATCTACACGAGAATACGCGGCTTACGGCGCCATCTGTTGGCCAAGCACGGGAAAGACTCGAAGGAAATAAAAACAGACTCAAAAATTGAGCAAACGGATTTTTATGTTAAAATAGTGACTGAAAATGAAGGGAAAGTAGAAATGTTGATGGAAACTACAGATCAGGTGTTTGTTGTGTGATATATTAATTAATTAATTATTGGAAATTAACTAGGTATATTGAACAAAAAATAAATTTAATTATAAATAATTATTGTCTCATTTTGATTTTATGCCGTCTCATTACTTATTATTTTTTGGGGTTTCGTAGAAATACAGAAGTAATTTTATGATGTCTGATGTCTGTCCGTCGGTATATCCCACATACTGTTTTTTTTTCCTTTAGGCCCACTACATCTAAGTTTAGTAACCAGCTACAAAGTGGAATATGTTTTTCCTAGTTGGAAACCAATGAAACCGAAGCTGGCTTCAAACTGGATGAACACGGCCATTTCCCACTTGTAACTAGTTACAAAACTCAGTTACATAGTATAGTGGGTCTAGAGGATCTGTCTATCTTCTCAGCAACCAAACACGCTGTTACGAAGAACTTAAGGTCACCGACGAAAGGTTAGTAAGCTGAAGTGAGAGTAGGCCGGTCTAATTCTAGTTCGCGCAAGAGGACCACTCCGGTCCTTACGCGCACTCAGTGGGGAAAGCCTTATGTCTAAACTGGCTGATATAATGATAAATACGCGTCATCGATATAAACTAATTTAAAAAAAAACTCATTGGTGCGCTACGTCATTTCAAACAGACACACACAAACAGGCGTCAAACTAATAATAGCCTACTTTTTCCTTCGGGGGTTATTAAACATAACATATATATCAACTAAATATTAAGCCCTATATGCTATATGCAAATGTTAAGTTGCTCGCTCACAGGTTGAGTAACATTAAAGATAATAAATATATTACTAGGTAAATAGCGCCGCATCACTTTCTTCTATCCACTACTCAAATTTAATTAATTATAGAGATTTAATTATTAAACGTGAATTTGTGCAAAACTGGCATTTCGAGAACACGCCATCTTTTATCGAATAGCAGTTTTTATTTTGTTACCTTCAATCTATCGTCAAACAGTGGTACTAATAACTTACCTAGCTAGCTAAATAATAACTATAAATGGCAATAGATGGCGGTGTATTTAGTAACGAAATCACGCCATCTATTATCAAGTAATAGCTTTAATTTTGTTACTGCCATCTATTATTCAGTAGCAGTACTACCATCTAAATTAGTTATAGTAAAAAACAATAGATGACGCTACAATAGTTAATAAAAAGAATCGTGCTACTAGATGGCATTAGTTGGCGTTTCTCAAATCGTATCCCCTCAAAAATTTAACTTGTAGGGTTCTAAATTCACGAGCAGATTCTATAGGTTTTCTACAGTTTTTAATGAATGAAGAGGCGACACCGTTCCCAGGACCTACCGCTGTGCTTACTACAACTGTACGGGGAAATATCGCCGTAGGCGATATAGTTATGTGATAACGGATTATTATAATGAAGCGGTTGTATTCTTACACCTTTTATTTATATTTTATTAGGGTTCCGTTGAAACGGATACCCTTATAGAGAAGGGTTTTTGGCCGTCTGACTGTCTGGATCTTTGCTGTCAACCGAACCGTATAAGTTAAAATTTAAAATATTTATAAAACTGCCCGGCAATGATGGGAAAATACAGGAAATCTTCAGAAATACTGAAGCCACAACAAAATGGCAGAAACTGCACTTGTATACGATGTACTGACTTTTCATTAGAAAGTTGTTCGGTCCACGCTTTTAATCGCATAGTTTTCAAATGCCATCTATAGCAAAAGCTTTTGGGTTATAACCAAGCAAATATCTAAATTTTATTCAATTCTGACTTTACCGTTGCAGTGCAAATCAATTATTTCGCGTACATTTAAAACTACCATCAAAGAAAAACCGTTTTCGACTTCGGCCTCATAATGGCGCGCCCACACACTGCGAGCACGCGTGATTTCCCGCAGCGCGGCGCGCACGTGCCGCCGTAATGAGCGCTGACGTGTGAGAGCGCCTTAATTGGCTTTGTTTTATTTGACGTCCTCGTTAGAATTTAGAAGTGCAGGGCAATATGTTTGCTAATTGATTTGTAAGTCAATGGAATGGAATCTGTAATATCTGGCGAAGTTATTACAAACTACCTACATAGTGGTAGCGCTGCAGAAGCGCCGACCAAAAGTCGTCGTGCGAGAGTGTTCAACTCATAGAAATGAATGAGATAGAATGGTGAAGTAAGTGCGACACGCGTGCCAATAATATGCAATATATTGCAGAAACTCGTTTCGCGCCGAGACACGGTCGGGTAAACACCGACAAAAAATCTGCAAAAGTGCCATATTGCCGGTTTTCAAACTGCATAGCTGTATCTCCTTACTAGATACGTGACCTAGTATATATTATCTTTACTCTAGTATATATTATCTTTGCCACGAGGCAAAGTAATTAAAAAACTTGCTAGGGCCGCCCTGTATCGTTATAAATTACACAAGGATATAGGTACAAGGGGCCAACTGTGTACAGTTAGTTGTACAGAGTTATCTGTCCCTGGTGGGAATAGAACCCACTCTGGCGCCCGACCAGTCGCGACAACTTAGTCACCAACTAGGTCAACAAGGCGGTCACTAAGATTGGAAGTAGTGCTAGTCGGAGACAATGAATATCTATCCATAGATCGTTGAGATACTCGTACTATCCAAACTTTTTGTTCAGTCATTAATCTTGTTGTCTCAGCGATAGCTAGAATACCAAGACCGGATGACGTTGGGTAACTGAGGACGGTACCTACCTACTTGCTTCACGGGGGAGTGGGATGGGAAGGGAAGGGGCGGAATTAGTTCAATTTGCAATAAAACTGTGCTCGACAGGTGCCGGCGATGGGCCTGTAATTATTGCAAAGTTTGTTCATCTTCGTTTTTTATATTACCGTTCTGTCGGCTTGGCTCGGGCGGCTTTGGCGGCTGTTCTGCTTGTCAAATTCGAGATTTTTTTTTTATAATAATTACTTGGTACATCACTGCATGAAAATCAAGGATTCACTACTAATGGTATTATTATCATCATCAGGTTATTTTTGTCTCCACTGCAGGAGCACAACCCTCTCTCATCTGCCGGAGACAGACTGAGGATTTGGCCTACACTCCCCGCACTGGCCAGACGGGTTGGGGAGGCTGATTGATGTTTTATAATGTATTCCCTTAGTCGCCTTGTACGACATCCACGGGGAGAATTGGAGTGGACCTGTTCTACTCTACCGGAAACCACACGGCAAATGCTATTGGTATTAGCAAGTATTAGCTTTAATCATCGGCTTAGCAGAACGTTATACTATTGCCGATGTCCGTATAGTATTACAATGGCGCAGATTATTGTAGGAGTGGAGGCTGTGTACAGAGGGGAGTACTTAGTGTCTGACGCCTCGTAGTAGCTGTACAGAGACGTCATCTGCGGCGACAGAAGCAATAACCCGACCGAAGAATAAACCGACGAACAAAATATGTATAATTATGGAAGAAAAATAATTAGGTGACCTTTAGTAATTTAAAACTTATTAACCCGTTATCTATACTACGAGCACCTGCCCGCAGATCTACGTAACGAAACCAATGACGAAACGTTTAGTCGACGACTAAAAACCTTTTGTTGGAAAATGAATATTATTCCATAAATGAATTTTCTAAAAAATTAATTGGTGTGCCCTCTGACGTTTAATTTAATTTGTGATAATTTAATACCAAGTGTATTTAGACATTTTGATTTTAATATTATATACTGACATAGATAGCATGTTACACTATGACTATATGATATTTTAATTGTTGACATTGTAATTTATATTTTGTATATTATTTTATTTTATGACGATCCCTTTTACTATATTAGAATGACAACAATTTAATTTTTAAGATATAAAAATGAAACAAACAAATCTAATCTAATCTAATCTATAGCTGTAATACCTATGTATGTATATATGAAGAATAAAGTATGAAACGAAATACATTAATTAACATGTAATAATCAGTGCCACGTACAAATACAAATTGCACCAAAGACAGTTCTTAAAACACGACCTACGTAGGTACTATTCAAAACTATTAAAAAACATGCTTTGAATAATAAGACTGCCCGGTACACTATACCATCCTTTACACTAGCGCAATCTAAATTTAAATTGTATATTTTTTTTATTAAATTCCATCAATAAAAATTAGCTTAATGCAATCAAGGTTCATTTAAGATCTTGCAAAATGCTCGGCGACAACAATGCTGCCATGGACAGCATTGAACTTGGTCGATAGATTATTAGATATATCGATATCGATATTATTTTCAGATTAGCAAGCTGTAGTCGCAGTGGGCGGGCCACATCTGTCGCAGGCCGTTGGGGCAGACGAGTTCTGGAGTAGAGACCGCGGGTTGGCACGCGCAGGGTGGGACGCCCCGCCGCCAGATGGACCGACGACCTTGAAGAAGGTGGCCGGAAGCGGCCCGTGCGTGGTGGCGTTCATTGGGGAAGGCCTATGTCCAACAGAAGACGTCTAAAGGCTGCCATGATTATAAGAATTCTTTCCATAAATCAACAAGTAGTAAATAAAACCCAAAAATCACAAAATCCATTTTGTAGCACAAAATTTGTTCATTAAAATAAAATTTATCATTGAAAAGAATCTACAGCATTGGAATTATAAAATCACCTTGGAGTCCATTGGCTGCGGCTCCGCCAATGAGCGCTCGCCGCTGGCCGGAGGCGGGAAGAGGCAAACGTCAGAATGCAAATGAGTTTTTTTATAAAAGAAACTCGTTCGGCCTTTTGTTTGTTTATGGCCAGTTCGTTGGAAAAAGGTTTATTTCATTCGGAGTTTGATGTTAAAAACTTCGTTTTATGTGATGATCATTTGATAAGTGAGTTTTAAAACATAATATTACGATTAGACATTCCAATTATACAGTTTTAACAGCTATTAATGGCAAAGCGTCATGCACCTTCAGCCTGCTGACGTCCACTGCTGGACAAACCATAAATACTGAATGTTACATATATACATACAGTACACTTGTCTAATCCCAAACTAGAATTTTCTCATGTTCTATGGGAATTAAAGAAGGATAGGACAATTCACAAATATGTCATTCAGACCAGGACCAGTTTGCACAATTGTACAATGTTGTCAGTAACCAGTAGGACTCGAACCCACGACCTCTCGCGCTCTAGTTCAAAGACCAAGCCACTAAGCTAATCCCACTAATATTATAAACGCATTTAAGTTAGTATGTTTGGATGTTTGTTACTCAATCACGCTTCAACCACTGCATAGATCGGGATGAAACTTGGCACACATAGAGGTTAGGTCCTGGAATAGGATATACGATAGTTTTTCGAAAAAACATCCCATTCCTACATAATAATTTGTGATGTTAAGTCGCGGGGAACAGCTAGTAAACAATAAATGTTGTTCCAAATTGGACTGCAAAGTTAACTTGGTTAATGTTTTTACTGCTAGTGCCAATTTATCACAAAATATATTATCTCCATAGATAAAGAAGTGGGCAGAATTTAATGTATACCAGATACCTACATTAAAGTTCTTAATATAGGTTCTTCATGTCGTTCGCTTACTCTTTAGTGTGATGATAACAAACAGCTGAGTCACAGTCTTCAGGCGGCAGGTTTGTGGGCAGCCATTACCATCAGGACTGTCTATCCGTTTGTCACTTCAGATTATCAAAAATGATATGAGTTACAAACAAAACAATAGACTCACAAGAACACAACATAATCATTACTGCGATCGCCAATCCGCCTGCCAATCGTTGTGATTATGACAAATTCCCCAATGGACAGCCCACCAAGGAGGCCTATGTCCAACAGTGGACGTCGTTGAAACGACGGCCGTTGGGGCAGACGAGTTCTGGAGTGGAGAACGCAGATTAGCACGCGCAGGGTGGGACGCCCCGCTGCTAGATGGACCGACGACCTGAAGAAGGTGGCCGGAAGCGGCCCGTGCGTGGTGGCGTTCATTGGGGAAGGCCTATGTCCAACAGTGGACGTCTAAGGGCTGATATAATGATGTTGATGTACGTTGATAGGGTGATAAAATGATTTAATGTTTGTGAATGTTGCAATAAATTAACATTTCACTAAAAATATTCAACAAAACGCTTATAAATGAAAGTGTCAAAAATCGCGGAACGTGTCGTTTCATTCCCGCCTTATCTGGCGCACCTCAGCTCGGGGATTACGTCCCTCCCTCCCTCGCAGCCTCCCTCCGGGACCCTCAGGACGCGAGGGAACGGGACGAAAGCTCTCCAAGCTTTCGAGCATCTGTCAGTCAAGCGGCGACGATTGCGACGCGATAACGCACCTCCAATTTAAAACAACTTAATTAATTGTCTATGATTTAAATTATTTTCGAAGTGCAGTGGCGTCAAAATGATTTTTATTATCTTACTGCTTCCTTTGCTTTTTTTGTTGTTAATCTAAAAATCATATTTTTAAACTTAACATCATATATTTATTAATTAGTGTAATTAAAATAGTTAGATCATATTGAATTAAACAAATAAACTGTTCTTTCTGAAGTGAATTTTTAAGTCAACATTTGATTCCAGTATAAGAGTTCATACATTCCATTTTCAAAATGGCGATTATTAAAGTTTTGAGTGTGGTGTAAAAAAAAAATATGAATTATTAAATAATTGTGTTGAAAATGAGTGGAAATGCAATTTTTTTACAGCGTCGGACTTTTTCAACCCTTATTGGATTCTTATAAGGTAAATACCTATAAGTACCTACTTTATATTTACATAGTCAAGACCTCGCTGGTGTAGTTGGAATTATCTTGTGAAGGTGAGTCTGGGTTTGATTCCTAACCTGTTAAACTTCTATTATATGTTATGTCGAATTCTGTAATGATACATTTGGAAATAAGTAATTAATGAGGTAAATAATGGTCCGAGTTATAAATGTGTTTCGCGTTCCTGTAATTAATTGTGATTTTAAGTCATTTTAAATTAAGTTTCCTATTTGACCACGTGTAGGTAGTTCATACTGCAAGCCGTAGGAGGTGCGGTGGTAGACAAAGGACAATAATAATAATATCTAAGAATTATATAACCAGCAATAAAGACTTCATTTCATGTCTAAGTATAGGTTTGGTACAGGTGAGACTGACCGACTTCATGAATTAGATTTTATTGCCGATATCTATTGCAATACTAAATTCGATTATTTCTACTTAACTATTATTCTCTTAAAAATAGGTACTTCATAAATTGGTACCTATTGTTTTCATTCCTGATGGAATCCACCCACAAGATGCTTATTCACTCTTCCTGTTGTAAAGCGTTATTCATTGAATATAGGCTATATTTTAGGCTAAACTATAGGCCAATATAGGCTTTATTTATAGACTCTTCCATTACCAAAATATGAGCATGTTTTAGGTGATTATTATATTAACCCGCGTTGAAGTCTTTTGTTTTGTAAGGGTTTGTGGTTCATACAAAAGACTTTAACGCATTCATTGACAGTTGTTCTTTTAGAACGTAGATATCATTCAGTTAATTTACATGTATAGTCAAGTATCTGAATTACTTGTCTGCTGTTCACGTGCCGACGGCGTCAGGTGGAACATTTTATATTTTAAAAAGAATTGTTTTAATAACTATATGTGAATGTGACTGAACATCAAAATATTTGATGATTACACAAAATCTATTGAATTGACTTATCCTAGTTTAGGGCCTCTTCCAGAAAATTAGTATTTGCAAGAAAATTAAATTAAATTATTTCTTTAATAATAATTTATTTTATTTATTTATTTAATCAAATGACATAATCCTACTGCTGAGTCTTTATAATTATATTAGTAAGTCAATTGAATTTCGTTACTAGCAATAAACAGTTCCATAATATTGTTAATAGTATAGTATACGTATAGTTACAAGGTCCCTCATTCCCCCACTGTACTTACCTCTACTGAACTTATATCAGAGAGGACATATTGAGGTCAAACGAAAGTACCTACTTAGCTCAATACCAAAGTCATACAAAAAATTAAAAAATAAACAGTCGTCAAATCTGACACCATTTAAAAATTGATTAACGGTCTATTTTAAACAAAGAACAAAAGCTGTATTTTAAAATTGGAAATGGTCGAGGACCGCGCCAGCGAGGGAGCGCTGGGGAGGGAACAAAGCGTTGTTTTCAACTTTAACGTTCTGAAATCGGACACTGTTTTGACGTCGCGCCCGCTCGGACCCGACGGATGGCGTGTTCCATTATTAAATTATACTTTATGACCCTATTTGAACTTCTGACTTTATGACGTTTATGGTACGTCGGTATTTTAGCCGGTAATTTTACGTTATAATTTATATTTTCAATAGGCTTTACTTAGAAGACGTTTCAGTTCCATCCAAATCAAGGCAAACAAAAACAAATTAATTTGCTTCTCGAAAACAAAATTTAGATTCGAAGTAGACCGCAAAGTTTACATGTTTACATACACTACATTTGAAATGAGCTCAGCACCCTATTATGTTAACTGCTTAAAAAATTTAGATTAAGTATAATAAAGTTATTTGACACGTGTTTTTTTAATTATATGTATTTTCATTGCTATTGCAGATTTCATTTAAAAGAAGTTTGGCAAATATAAATATTTTTTTAAAATTAATCTTCAAGATCATAAATAAGTTACATATCTAAATCTATACCAAATCTAGACTAGGTATCTATCAAAACCAGGTTTCATTCTTAATTTTTTAAAACCTTTAAAAGTGGACATAGGTGTTACTCTTCCGATATTTTATTTTAATATTGTAAAATAATAACCTAATTTTTCTACGAAAATACGTATTTTCATGGCTAATATAAAGTAGCAAAAAATTACTTACATATATGTACATATCCCATCCACATATGTATAGTACCTACGTCACAGTCGCCACATCCGAGTGACAAAGCGCTACTTCAAAACCCACCCTCACCTTTTTAAAAAACGAACATCAATTAAATCGACAAACAACTAAAATGCAACGCAAACACAACCTTAGAGCCCTTAAATCCTGAGGGTGCCAAGTAAAGATAGGGCACGTTCGCGCCAAGCGACGTGATTGGTCGCTGACGAGGCCCGCCACCCCCTGACGGACCAATCAGGTGCGAGCGCGCCCCCCCACAACCAATAGACGACTACTACAGCTACCGGGTGTTCTGTTTTCAAAATGTTTGTCGTTTTAAAAGGCCTTTTTCTGTTGACAGCAAAAGTACATCAATCGTTGTTTGAATAGAACTGGATTTGTAAAGTATGATGGACTACCTCATACCCGTGGCTTCGTCTGCGCGGAATTACACATATATTATTATAAGCTGTCACTTTGCCATGTAAGTTTCATAAATGTTGGAGCGACAAACGCCCAAATAAAGTCTACAGTTTAGCATCTAGATAGATAAACTCTTTATTGCACACAAATTAAGGATAACAATACACAGATTTTACATTTGGTACAGATTTTTGGAAAGTGTACAAAGGCGGCCTTATCGCTTAAAGCGATCTCTTCCAGGCAACCTTTCAGAAGGAAAGATTGCCTGGAAGAGATTATTAGTCAGTAAATATGTCATGTACCTACCTACAAATATAATTTCTGACACATACAAGCATTTTGTCCCTTTTTTGCACGATATCAAATATGCGTTGCATTATAAATTTGTTTATGGCGTCTTATAAGTACTTCTGATTTGTTTTTCTTCTGATAATTATCTTTGTTTGATAATTAATTTACTTGTTAAATTTCCAGAATTTAATTATATTGTTTAATAATGGGTTATATGGGTCAGTTGCCCTCATTAAACTGGCCGAGTGTACCTATACCCATATATTATGTCTGAGTTAGTCGTGTTAAATTATTAAAATGGTGATAATTATTTCTAGTCAATTGATTTAGATTAATGTACGGTACCATGTGAGCCCTGATAGTCCACATACGAACTGGCTTCCATTTCTATATCTGTGCAATAGGGGTTCATTCTTTCATATTAACTTTGCTGTTAATCATAATATATTAACAAAGCTAGTTTGTAATAGTGTTAGAATATAATTATCTGTATAGTACAATATTTTATTACAAGATTCACATTAAAAAATACCTTTAATATATTGTATTAATTTATCAAAAAAATGACATGTTTACGTCTAAATAAATAAATAAATATCTCGGACATTCAGTAATCAGTAAACTTTATTGCATTCCATGGTGTTAACAGATAATAAAAAGACAGTTCTCATGGACCCATTTGGGCACAGCAAGTAGGAGAGAGGAGGACCAACAATATTGTCGACGTTATCAAGTTGTTTAATACATTATGTACATAAATGTACTCGTATTATGTATTATTTGTATAAATAATATTTTTATTTCATTTGTTGCATATCTGTTTGTTATCCAATTTTATCATAATTTATCATTTAGGTATTCATTTAATGTGTACTAGCTTTTGGAAATCAATAGCTGTCTCAGGTATTTGTTAAAAATCTTATTGTTAGTTTCTTCTTTTATTATTTCGGGCAGGTGATTATATATTTTTACTGACATGACGAGAGGGCTGGGCTGGACATTCACACCAATCATCCAGTCCCAAACTAGGCAGAGCCTGTGCTATGGTTACTAGATAACGGATAAGGTTGTAGTACTAAGTTTCATCGAAATCCTAACATCCACAACTTCCATCTAAAATATTAATAAGTACTAGCTGTGCCCGCGGCTCCGCTCGCGTGAACTACAGAATCCGCTCCCGTGCCCTCTCCCGTTTCCGCTCCCGCTCTTGCTCTCGCTCCTGCTCCCCTCCCGCTTCCGCTCCCGCTCCCACACCCACTCCCCTTTTCCCACGCCCACTTCCACTCCAATTCCCACTCGCAGCTCCAAATGTAATGCAAACTCATCGCAATCTAAATAGTACGGAAATACTATTATTTGCAATATATTGCATACTAACTTTAGCTACTAATGTATTTGAAAACTAAAACTATCTATAACTTTTGATAGAGTTAGCCGATTGCGATGAAATAAAGACTAAATGTTAAGTTAAGTTAAGCCCCATGTTTTGTGAAAAGTCCATCAAAATCCGGTCAGTAGTTTTTAAGTGATGTGTGCACAAACTCACAGACAAACAGATAAACAGACAAAAATTCCAGAATTGATTGAAATGTGTTCTATTACTTATCCTTAGACCCCTCAATTTTTTTTTTGCAAATATCTTCAATGTACAGACACGCGATGTTTACGATTTTATTTATTAGACTAGCTGTGCCCGCGGCTCCGCTCGCGTGGACTAAAGATTCCGCTCCCGTTCCCATTTCAAAAATTATCGTAATGTTACTTATCCCTAGTCCCCCATTTTTTTTGTAAATATCTTCAATGTACAGACACGCCAAGTTTACGTTAGATCCAGGTCCAGATCCGAATCCAGCTCCAGACCCAGCTCCTCGGTCAAAAGTTATAAGAATTTACAGTTTACAAAAACTAACATACATTACATTGGTACCATACCCGCTCACGCTACCGCTCACAAATTCCGTCGTGCATTAACACCCTACACTTCTTTATTATATGCGAGATTTCGAAAACTATAAATTCGCATAACTTTTGATTAACTGGGCCGATTGCAATGAAATAAAGCCGAATTAAGCACTATGTTTCTGTGAAAAGTCCATCGAAATCGGTTCAGTAGTTTTTAAGTGCTGCATGCACAAACAAACCGATAAACAGACAAAAATTCCAAAAATGATCGAAATGTGTTCTATTACTTATCCTTAGACCCCCAATTTTTTTGCAAATATCTTCAATGTACAGAGACGCTAAGTTGACGATTTTATTTATTAGACTAGCTGTGCCCGCGGCTCCGCTCGCGTGGACTACAGGATCCGCTCCCATTCCCACTTTCGCTCCCTATCCCACTTCCACTCAGACTTCAAGTCCAAGTCCAGGTCCAGGTCCAGGTCCAGGTCCAGGTCCAGGTCCAGGTCCAGGTCCAGGTTCAAGTCTGGTCCAGGTCCAGGTCCAGGCCAGGTACAGGCCCAGGCCCAGGCCTAGTTCCAGTCCCAGGTCCAGATCCAGATCCTCAACTCTCCCCTCAACCCTCCCCTCAACCCTCCTCTCAACACTCCTCTCAACCCTTCCCTCAACACTCCCCTCAACCCTCCTCTCAACCCTCCTCTCAGCTCTCCTCCCAATCCTGCCCTCAAACCTCTTTCCCTCGTCTCTCCAAATTTAGTTCTCGTAACTAATCCATTGCAGTCCAAATTCCGACCAAAATTACTTTGTTGCATACCTATACCACAAATTCATCGTAATCGGGTAGGTAACTCAGTCAAAAGTTATGCGAATTTTCATACACTCCGATTACACTGGTACCATACCCGCTCCCGCTCCCGCTCCGGTCTAGCTCCGGTTCCGCTCCCGCTCTCGCTCCCGCTCCCCTCCCGCTTCCGCTAGCGCTACCGCTACCGCTTCTGCTTCCGCTACCGCTACCTGTACCGCTTCCGCTCCTGCTCTCAATCCCACCCCCCCCACGCCCACGCCCACGCCCACGCCCACGCCCACGCCCACGCCCACGCCCACTACTATGCCCACGCCCACTCCAATTCCTACTCGCAGCTCCAAATGTAATCCAAACTCATCGCAATCTGAATAGTACGGAAATACTACTTTAGGCAATATATTGCATAATAACCTTACCTACTAATGTATTTGAAAACTAAAAATGTCTATAACTTTTGATTGAGTTAGCCGATTGCGATGAAATAAAGACTAAATGTTAAGTTAAGTTAAGCCCCAAGTTTTTGTGAAAAGTCCATCAAAATCCGTTCAGTAGTTTTTAAGTGATGCGTGCACAAACTCACAGACAAACAGACAAACAGACAAACAGACAAACAGACAAACAGACAAAAATTTCAAAAATGATCGAAATGTGTTCTGTTGCTTATTCTTAGACCCCCCAATTTTTTTTATGCAAATATCTTCAATGTACAGACACGCGATGTTTACGATTTTATTTATAAGATAACATACATGTTGCAGGTACTTAATTATATCTGAGTTAGGTACCTATCGTATGTTGACATCTTTGACTAAGCAACGGTCCACGCGTCTACCAGTCAGCGTGTTCCATTAGCCGGACGGTGCCGTCAGCATTAATATGTGACCCCAATACTGTATGTAAATAGCTTAGTGTATACTTAGTCCGAACTCCAAATACGCTAAAATTGGATCCATCAATGTCGTTACGAAAGTGTTTGTTCTCGTAAAACTCGATCAAGGTTAAATATTACTAATGCATTGACTACGTATCCAATAGATAACCCAGACAGAGTGAATAGGCATCTTCTGGGTAAGCGCGCTCCACCTTAGGCCTTATCGTCACCTACCATCAGTAGTGCTATTCTGTAAAATACAAACTCACGTGCTAGTCTCAATCGAGTGATTTCACTCACTTTGAAACCCAACCATTGGTAATTCTGTAAACATTACAGAGTACTGTCGACGTGAAGTGAACAAGGAACTCACTTCACGTCGATAGTGCTTTATAATGTTTACAGAATGGCAATGGATTAGGTTTTGAAGTAAGTAATATCACTTAAGTGAGATTCGCACGTGAGTTTGTATTTTACAGAATAGCATTCCAGGTGAGATTGAGGTCAAGCGTAAACCCATCAACAAAAAATAATAATATTTCAATATGAAGTATGAGAAATAACTCTTTTGTTGTTATTAGAGAGCGCCATCAGTAACAATATTCTTATAGGCCTTGTTTTACTTTGTTTTTTTTTACGGAACGATGTGGCATACGGGCAGATATCCCACACCTGATGTAGACACACACACAATTGACAACTATAACATCCAGACCGGGACCATCTTGTACTTTTGTACAAAATGTCTGTCCCTGGTGGGAATCGAGCCAACGACCTCTTACGACCAAGCCACTGGGTCAACGAGGCGGTCTAGTTTTTTTTTGCCAAATATGATATCTATACTTCTATAATAATATTATAAAGAGGTAAAGTTTGTGAGGTTGTAGCGGGTAATCTCTGGATCCACTGCATCGATTTCAAAAATTGTTTCACCAACAGAAAGCCACGTTTCTGGAATTTTTTGGAATTTTTGTCCAGAAATCCCCTTAGTGTTTCCTTTGAGCATCGGCAGGGGATTTCTGGACAAAAATTCCAAAAAATTCCAGAAATCCCCTTCGATAATTTTTCGCAGGGGATTATTGGAATAAGCCGTTATTTAATAACCCGAAAAATGAAAAGACTTTTTCGTGGTAGTCGTAAAATGTTTACCGCCCAACGAAGTGGGCACGGGTCAGCTAGTTATACATACACGGTTTATTAATCCAACATTCTTTGTTTGCCTCATTGGTCCACCGAACACTGCGAGTGCACCAACATTTAAAATTCGCATATCTTATGATTTAGTGAGCAGATTGCGATGAAGTAAAAACTCAGTGTTACTTTAAGTTAAGCGCTATGTTTCCTGAAAATTCCATCTGAATTAGATCAGTAGATTTACCTGATGCGTGCACTAACAAAAAAATGATCTTAATACACTTACACCCCCCGATTAATTGTCTGAGACACAAAGTGTACATCTAGTTTCATTATAATGACCTCTGGGTAGATTTTATCTCTATCTACCCTTTTCAGAACAAAGGCCTTCCCAAATTATTCCCACTCCTTCCAGTTTCATGGGAACAGGCTACTCTTCGTAAATTCACACCAGTCTACGATTTTGCCAGCACTTACGGGTATAAATAAACTCTTAATGTGAAATAATATTCCATCCTATCCTTCCTACTAATACTATAAATGCGAAAGTATGGATATTTCGATCTTTGAATGTTTGTTACTCAATCACGCTTCAACCACCGGACGGATCGTGATGAAACTTGGCACACATATAGGTAGGTCCTGGAATAGGACATAGGATAGATTTTATCCCGAAAAAACATCCCACTCCTACGGGAAATACCATTACATAGTAATTTGTAATGTTAAGGTGTCCACGCGGACGAAGTCGCGGGCAACAGCTAGTTTATTCATAAATACACACTACAATTATCTTAAATCTCAGACTATATTGTATTTTCCTCTGTACTATGGGAATTAGACAAGGAATTAACAATTTTACAAATATGACACCTAGACCGGATGAAAGTTGTCTGTCTGTCCCCAATGCGAACTAACCCACGACCGCTGGCGCCAGAGTCCAACGACCAAGCCACTGCGCCAACGAGGCCGTCATAAAATACGAGTATACAAACATACCAATTCAATACAATTCAAATATTCTTTATTGTGCACCAAAACATATACATTTTTTAATAAAAACAAAACGTACATAGAAGGATGAATTTAGTGTACAACGGCGGCCTTATCGCTTTCAGCGATTTCTTACAGGCAACCATTGGGTGGTGGCGAATTTTTTGAGGAGTGGAAATACTGGATGCAAAGAGTATACAATTTATATAACATAATCTTGCATGAATACTTAAATAAATACCAACAGTCTGTTCGACGGATTATAATAATTACTCGGATTATCTCGGCACTTTGACGCGTGAAACTATTTATTTAACACAAATCCTAAAGCACTCGACACGACGCGTGCATTGTGCAAATAATACTCGTAAATCTCAGGCGGTAATAGTCTCGTGATATAAGAATAACATCGCTCTATTATAAGAGTTTCGCATGGGTACACTCAGCTACCGACGTAGCCGAAAGGATTAGTAAGCTGAAGTGGCAGTGGGCGGACCATGTCTGTCGCAGAGCCGACGGCCGTTAGGCAGGCGAGTTCTGGAGTTAAGACATTGGGGAAGGGCTATGTCCAGCGGTGGACGTCTAAGATGTCTAAGATTTGATATGATGATGACACCCAGCTACTCGTCTAGGTCTGGCCATACTTACCTACTACCTACTATACCTACCTACCTACAACCAGGCCACTTCGCAGACACCTTGCTAAGCGGTAGGTAATAGTGGCTACTTTATCAATCATCATAACGAGCTGAGACGTGCACTGCTGGACATAGACCTCCCCAATGAACCACACCCGGTCCTCCGCCCTCCGTATCAGCCGCTTCCGACTACCGTCTTCAGGTCGTCGGTCCACCTTGCGGCGAGGCGTCCTCGCCTGCGCGTGCCGGCCCGTGGTCTCCACTCCAGAACTCATCTGCCCCAACGGCCGTCGGTTCTACAACAGATGTGTTCTGCCCACTGCCGCTTTAGCTTGCTATGTCGGTCACCTTCATTCCTCGTCGAATCTCCTCATTACGATTCATATCAAAGTATAGACTTTTCCATAGTTAAATCATGTATTGGTGTTCGAAGAGTATGCGATAAATAATCGATTTTAAAGTCATTTCTCTTACGCGCAGTGTTACTCAGGGTTAAATTGGCGCAAGGAAGTTGGAAGCACGTGACACAAGCTACCTACTATGGAATCTTGCTGGACTGTATGTTTTTGATACCTTTGCCTATTTAGCTAAAAAAGAAAAGGTTGATAGATAGAGAGTCGTTGTATTTCTCAGTCTGGCGCGAAATATGAAATAAATATTGTACGGCAAAAAATATTTTAATGATGGCAGTTTGAGTAATATGCATAACAGCTGTGATCTGTGTTTCAATAAGATTGCTTAAGAAAAAAAAACATATGTAATATAAATAAAATTAAATAAATTTAAAAAAATCAATCATTCATTACAGTCACAGGTACCACAGACAAAATTAATATTATATCTTTTTGTAACTCACTGTACAATATACAGCCTAAATGGGCATGTATTCCATTTCAAATAAAATAGCATACGAAAACAAACACTATTTGCGTCGCGGAAAACATTAACTGGTGACTAGCAGCAAAAACAAGTTTGTATTATACTACGATAATTTTGCAGAACACCGTCTAGTATTTATTTTGTTTTTGAGAGGCGAATATGTTTGTTATCGTATGCCATTTGTGTTGGAACAGATGTTAGGTATCATTTAACTAGGCGGGGCGTCATCAAGGGGGCGTCGTCGCACCACGCCCCGCGCCGGCTGAAACAGATAATAAATTAAAAGAGCACAGATAACAAACAGGCTCAGAGTATATTTTTAAATGTATTTTATGGCAACGACTGCTAAAGAATGTTATACATTTCGAGAGTAATCTGTTACAAATTATACACAAAAGTCGTTTCCTTTTTTTTGCGCTTTTAAAAGACGAAGGTAAATTGTGCTTACTTATTATTCGTTATTTTAAAAAGGTCGATTACATTCAGGTAGGCTCTATGTTTGCCCATCGACGTACGACATTTAATGTTTAAAAAAAATTTAAATTACGTATTAATATTAAACCAATTAATTCAATACAATATACATATGTCAAGAAAGGATTAAAAAAATAAAAAAATTAAGAAACACGGGACATTTTTCCGGTAAAAAATAGAATGATTCTGCTTAAAAATAAAATAAAAAGAACTTTTGTTGCCAAATCACAATGTTATAAATCTTTAAATTAAATTAATTTGTCATTGTCATTAGGTATGTCATTATTTACATAGGTACATTTTTGTAGGTTTTCATTGTCTTTTTCATGAGATTTTATTTTTATGAAGTCATTATTTTCTAATCATTAACATATATAATTATGTTGCTGTTTTTTATTTCTTCGTTTTTATTTTTTTCTCTTAACTTTTTCTAACAATGTTAAACCATTTTCGATTATTTTTAAGAATAAAGGAATATTGAACTTAACGTTGAATGAATAGATTTGTATATATACATACAGGTTGTACCTACCTATTACGTAAAATTTTTTTTGGTACGTACGTATTAATTTTTTTTGGATATAAGTAAATATTTAAAATTTTATTTTGCGAAATTACAAAAACTATGTCATGCATTTCACAATATCTTCATTTCGTCGACGCTTACAGTAATTACATCCTCTCTTTATTTAGTTATTGCAATTACATTGAATTACGTTATTTTTAAAACAGGGTACATAATTTATTGAATATGAGTATAAAATACAAGCTGAAAATTAACAAATATGAAACACATTTAATTTAAATAAAAAATTTCGCCTAATTTGTCCAGCGAATGGTGCTGCAACGTGCCTAGGACACTCGCTACGCTACTTAACGTTTGATGTTTCATTTATTACTGTAGTTTTTTTTTTTTTTTAGATTTGTTTTACAAAAAAGGGACGATATTTGGCGACTCTACCTTACCTGCAATACATTTTTCAAACAAAAATATACAGTTGTTCAAAGTCTGAATACAGCTAACCGTAATAATAATGCAAATTTCCATTAGCACCTACAAGTCATTTTTCGAGCAATCACTAAATTCTAAAATTGTATAGACTAAGATTTATTCCTTTCCCTGGCCATAGACTCGAGTTTCTTAACTTTTTAAATTGCACTTTAGAGCGATGGCTACAGAACATATAATGCCATATAAAACAAGTGAGAAAATTTACACCTATAACAACGATACCTATGCTTAAACATATGCAGTTTTTATTACATAATATGCTTTAAGCCTTGTAGTTAAGGGTCGGTCGCCTTGTTAAGGGAGCGTAAATAAGTTTTTGTGCTCTGTACGTGATAGGACAATGGCGGCGTGGCAGTGGGTCGTTTTCAGTGTAAATGATTCCCACGCACAGTTGTGGGCCATTTTGGGTGTTTTACAATGGATAGGTTCTGTATATAATTGTAGGATTGTCCGTGCCCCCGGGGAGTATGGAAATTATACTAACTGCAAAATTATTGTGGGAAATTTAAACAAACAACGAAAATTATAATGCTTTTGTAAATGAAAGAAACTTTATATTACAGCTAGTAATAGCTGTTGCCCGCGACTTCATACGCGGATGACGCGGACAACGTAACATCACAAATTATTATGTATTTCCCGTAGGAATGGGACGTTTTTTCGGAATAAAAACTATCCTATGTCCTATTCCAGAACCTACTTATATGTGTGCCAAGTATCATCACGATCCGTCCAGTGGTTGAAGCGTGATTGAGTAACAAACATCCAAATATCCAAACTTTCGCATTTATATTATTAGTGGGAAGGATTGTAATAAGTTATAACATAACGTGTAATATTTTATACCAATAGAAGATAAAATGTGTTACCTGGTGGGTAACGCGGTATAGAAGTTAGTAAATATAGCAATAAAAGTTAGCAATAAAACCGAGAGCATGCAAAGATCTAGCTCCATATCACGTAGGTACCTACAACTCAAAATCATTAGCAATAATCGGAAAATAATATATACTTACTACCTATTAAGTAATAGCTATATAATACAACTGAGGCAAATGGTCAAAATTTGACACATATCTCGCAAAATAGTAAGACTGGGTGATCCTTTGCTTTCATAGACAAATTACCTAGATGGTACACAATAAATTGTTTATATGTCAAAAAGAAGTTTTAAACGTTATTTGTGCAATGTTCCCCATAATCACCACGCTTGTCAGCCGGATTGGAGATCGCAGTTATGATCTAAATATACACAGGAGAACGCTGCTGCCCGTTCCTGATGCAATCCCTGACCCCTGAGTCGCCTTGACGACGCCCATGGGAAGTTTGGTGGTGATCTACAATTCATATTATATTTAATTACGTATACTTACGAAAAGTATATTTCTAAAATCAATAAACAAAATATAGATTTCCTTTCCAGCCAAAACAAATCGCCCGTAGACACGGCGGCTGCGGCAAATTTTATCGTCATCGAATCGCGGCGTAATTCGGCCAAAGCTTTCCTCGTCACGTTCCAAACGGACCATAGACAATGTCATAGAGCTCGTGAATACAACCTTTTTTGTTTATGAATCTGATTTATTATTGACTGTTGTTAGATTTAAATACGACATGAATTGAGAAATGTAATTCATGGTTTGGGGGCGGATGTTAATTCATTTTGAGGGCTTGTAGCTGATCATTCGGATTAATACTCATGTATTAAGTATTTTGTATGTATACCTACTTAGGCGATGTGTTCCTGTTGGTTCAATTCCACCGCCTTTGTCCCACCGATGGAAACAAGAGTCTTGTGAAGTGATCCTATATCGGCTAGTCCTGGTGACAACAGGAATCTTTATATTGTTACAATTTGTGGTGGGTGGGTGCAAAGTACCTACACATCGTCGATGGAAATTTAAATTTGCGTAAAACTACAGGTCATACCATAAAGGAAAATAATTTTCACACCTCATAAGTCACCTTAAAGTTTTTACCTTCATGATTGACACTAATTGGTTATTAAATTAGATAACAGATATCTCCTAACATAATAATAATCCCACCTCATAAATCACCTCAAAGTTTTTACCTTCATGATTTACACGAATTAGTTATTAAATTAGATAACATATGACTCTTCTGTTATCGAATTTCATAACCAATTAGTGTCAATCATGAAGGTAAAAACTTTGAGGTAACTTATGAGGTGCGAAAATTATATTCCTACATATAGTTTGGGATTAGATAAGGCTATGTATATATGTAGCATTTATTTATATATAAATCACCGGATTAAAACAAGATGAGTTCTTTTGCTAAAACCTAACTATCCCTTTGCCCACATGATTTCCAGTTAATTACAACTAGGGATCCGCAAAAAGTATCGATACCTGAGTAGTATCGATACTTTCGTTACGATGCCAAGTATTTTCGTACTCGATACTTTTGATACGATACTTTACTAGGTATCGATACTTCGTCACATACTCGATACTTTTAGTGTACCGATACCAGACCTGCTATGTTTTGAGAATCGCCCAGCGCCAGGGATGAGAATACGCCAGCGCTAGCTCCGTATGCGTGTGTAAATGCGGCAAACCGCATTGTATACTCATAGAGTGTTATCTCATTACTGTTCTCTTCTTTCTGGCTTTGCTCATGCATAACGACCCTCTCGGTAGATAGATTTGGGGGAAACCCCTATCTTATTAAAATATGATGTTTGTATGGAGACAAATTACTTTTTATGTCTGATTTTGATCTAATTGCAGTGATGGGGTTTAAAAAATTACCATATTTACATCTACCATTAGGTCAATGTATGTTGTAATAAATGAATTGAGACGGAATATTATTAATGGTATTATATATATTCTTTATTGCACATCTTAAAACTAAATACAGTAATAAATGGTGTGTAAAAAGGTGAGCTTATCTCTAAAAGAGATCTCTTCCAGCCAACCTGGCAGGTACTTTTTTTATTATTAATTTTGAGACACGGTTCATATTCATATCATTTATTTATTGGTTTCATAGGGGATGAAAAACGTACTCGATACTGAGTAGTATCGATACTTTTGATACGATACTATCGCCGGTATCGATACTTTTAATTCGATACTGGGTATCGAGTAAAGAATCGATACTTTTATTTTTTTGCGTATCCCTAATTACAACTTTGGTAGGTACTTCCCAGTAACTACACTCGGTAACCTCTACATATCTAATAGAGTTTACAATAGTGCAAAATACTTTCTTACAAGTGCACTCGTGATTTTGTCCCTATAAAGTCTCAAGTGTCAGAAATTGACATGTTATCGTCATCGATCGGCGGATAGACAAAGGGAACTAGTTATTCGGCCTCACGTACAGGATGAAAGGTCGATTCTATTGTAGCATGTTTATTATATTGTGACGCTTTAACGATCTTCAAATAAGGAAACTGTAATTTTATTATAATATTGTTATTACTTTATTATGAGTTCTGCTCATTTTTATGAGTATAGACACATAAAAATGAGCGATTTTCATTAACACTTATACAAAAAGTTCTAAGAATCTCAATTAAAAAAAAAACATTTATTCATATCACCAAAAGAATCAATAGATGGCACAGGCTGTATCATTAAATGTCAAAATGACATTGTCCTTGAAATTTTCGAGTCTCAATTGACAATGACAGCTTAGAATAACGCAACTAACCATCTATCGCCAAATTAGCACCTAAAATTAAGAACATACTGGATAATCGCTTATAAATAATAATGAAATAAATATATAAATTAATTTTACACTAATTTAATACTTTAAAAACATAAAACAGTATAAGTCCACGAGGCAGCTATAGAGAGAGAGAGAGAGAGAGAGAGAGAGAGAGCTGCAAATAATATTTACATGTACAACTGCAATATATATTTGGCGTCAGTCGAAATCCTCCTCGTTGGTTTAGTCGCTTGTTCATTGGACTCGAGCGCCGGAGGTCGTGGGTTCGATTACAACTGGGAACAGACAATTTTGTACTATTTGTACAAGTTGGTCTCGGACTGGATGTTATATTTGTGAATTGTCCAGTTCTTATTTAATTACCATAGCACAGGAGAAAATCCTAGTTGGGATTAGACAAGTTTATTGTATATGTATTATTATTATTATTTTCCCTAGATCAAAGTACTTAGTAGGTAATAATCAGATGTAGGTATACGTAATTACGAAATATGAATCTCAAGTTAAGAGCAAACTGTAGCGTAAGTTCGGCTTAGCAATAAGGTTGCATGACTAAGTAAGTAGGTTAGTTATTATTTTATTGTCAAGAAAACTACGTAAACACTATCAGTGCCTGCCTAATTGAGGCCAGCACTGTCCACCTTACTCCCCGCTCAGTAGAATTGTTTCAGAAGGCCGCCTCGCCGCTGACTCCGCGAAACTTTGACATTGTAAAAACAAGGAAGTTTTTAAATGCAACTCGGAAAAATCGTGAACTCAATTGCTATTGTTATTCGTAATTAGGATGACACTGACAGCTGTCGCGTCTGCGGGTCGCGTTTTCCGCGTCGCCATAGACAATTATATTTATATATTTTAAATTAATTTAAATATTTGTGATCATTTAAAATAAACAAAATAAAATTTTGTTTAAGTGAAATTCTGTGATATTTTGTGTAGTGTTTAGGCGGTTTTGTGATACTTCAGTTCAGTTAGTTTTTGTTTTCTGTATTGCCGTGCAAAATGAAAATGAAAGTCACAGGTAAATATATTATATTTATTGAACACACCATACACATTACAGAGACACCTATATATATACCTATGTCTAGATATGACAAAAAAAAACCAGTACTTATTAGGAAATATAGTACCTATTTCCTAATAGTTACGACAGAGTAGGTCTAATAAGGAAATGATAAGATAAAAAAATAACTTGAATAGTAATATCATACGAATACCAGTAGCGGCTGAAAAATAAGGACCAAGAGTGTCCAACAGTATAAGTCGTCAGCCTAGTGGCGTACTCCGTAAGCATTTCGGATATCATCTATCGAACTAAAAGCGTTTTACACACTCCGACGGCCTATTTTATGTATTCTGACAAGCGTGTGCGTCGTTTGATTACGATAGTTAGAGAATGTCACACGAGTAACCGAGTAGATCTCCCTATAATGTATTAAAGTAAGTACTTTACACGTCCAGAACTAGGTATATCACATTATAATGGACTCTGTTACACAAGAAACTAAGTGCAGCTTAAGTATAGGTGCTTTATATTATAAGGAAACTGTATGCTCAACATTGCGTAGGTATAGGTAGGTACTTACACTTACAGTAGCTTAAAGTTTACAAACCATTGCTTTCCATTAGCGGAACGATCAAAATAATAACAATAAAGCTGTTTTAGGGTACCGTGAGCCCTTATTTATTGTCTTACTCATATATATAAGTAAAATATTGTTTTTCTTCGAAAATGAAATTACGACAGTTTCCTTGCATTTATATAAGAAAAGACGTGATGTGTCTGTAGGTAGGATATATCATGACCTACAGACAAGATGTAGATAGGTAGATACCTTCACGTACATCGTAATTATAAACATTAAATACCTACATTTGAGATAAAAGTAACCCAGACAAGTATAAACATTTATTACTTAGGTTTTTCAAGCAGTAACGAGGTATAAAGACTGTTTTAGAACCTATATTATAATTATATTCAATAATGCAATTGTTCAAAAGAAAATTCGATGGAAAGAACCACCGTGAGGAAATACGTATGTGGGTACTGCCACTTATTGTATTGAAATTGATAAAATGCCTACACGTAAATAGATAAGAAAGGTTGTGCAAGGCTTTGCTCGTACATTTGGTAACACTTGCTGTACCTAATCATGCTCATTACATATATTTATTGTTATTCTTTGTTCAATAAAATCCATTCTATACTTAGTTGCTATTATCTTAAAAACAAAAAGGGGTATTATATCTTTGACGTCTTTGTTTGCGTGTATTTTGCCTGTGGCAGATTTAAATAAATAAATAAATATTACATACATACACTTGTCTAATCCCAAACTAGGATTTTCTCTTGTGCTATGGGAATTTAACAAGGATTGGACAATTCACAAATATATAGGATACTAGCTGTTCCTCTGCGTAGGTTTCGAAATTTACCCATCTACACTGCTTTTAAATGTTTTAAATTTGGTTAGAAATGAGGTGTTTTTTCGGGATTAAAGCTATTCTATATCCTATTCCGGGACCTAACCTATATGTGCGCCAAGTTACATCATGATCCGTCCAGTGATTGAAGCGTGATTGAGTAACAAACATCCAAACATCCAAATACTTATCCAAACTTTTGCGTTTTAATATTAGTAGGAAGTAGGATTTAAGTTTACTATCAGATGAGATAACATTTCTAAAAAGTTCCCATATTTAATACTTTACCCAATAGGTACTTACTTACTAACAGATATAACACGTAGAAAGCAAGTTTCATTAGAATTTTGGCTAGTATTTTCCGAATCTGGACAAGCAATGTTTTATTTAAAACGTAATCAAATAACCCCTCAACAAATAAAAACTTCTCTAATCTGAAACTAAGATTATCTTCTCTATATGAACTAGACAAGGACATAATTTAATATATAACATACGGGACCCTCAAGCACACATAAAGAAACTAGAAGAACCAGTTTTAAAAAGTAAAAGCACCTGCGTATTGACTTGTGAAACAGCGTACGGTAGCCATCTTGGCTTAAACAAACATTATAAAATGGCCGCCCGATATGGAAACCTCCTTCCGAGAACATGCGTACTTTTATACTCTTTATAATCTCCTCTGATGTACCGCTTGCGAGTGGAGTTTAGCGAATAAATAAAGAACCTACTAGTACCTAAGTATATTATGATGTATGTTAAGAAAGGTAATGAAACATGGAAATATAATATCAAAATATTTCTAAATATGATGAAAACCAACGATCCCAGATTTATTTATACACTTTCAGTAGAGTATCAAAATAATCGTCTCGCGTATGATCAGATTAACATCCTTAACACTGAATAAGTAGTATGATTCCCTACTTAGAAAAGGACAAGTGTCAAGGCGACTAAAGAATTGCACCAGAGACGGGTAGCAGCGTTCTCCTGTGTATATTAAGATCATTACTAAATCTTGAATTTGTATAGGTAGGTTTTTTTTTTTCATTATTTGAATGTTGTCCTAAATTGTTAATTTTATTTTATTATTCCTTAAATTCAGTTTTTCGGTTTATTTTAATCATAATCGACATAATGCACACACCCTGATCTCAGATGGGTAGGCAGAAACGATGTATCGCCACTTTGCGCTTTCCAATAACATCCTTCGTCCGCTTTTCACCTTTTTTTTATTATTTTAATGCTTAAATTATTTTTAATATAAAATTTTCATTACATGTAGTGTCTGCTAAATTTTTTTTAAAGTAAGTGGTAAAGAATGGTAAAAAATGGTAATAAAAACTATTGACTGAAAAAGGAAGAAAGAAATAAAGAAGTCAAATACGATCAGTCTTACGGCTCTGGAAGGTAAGTTATACTTTCCCATTTCATGTGTGTTACCAGCCACTACTGATACATATAGTTATGGAAAAAAATTTGGCATTAACAGCGAACATTAACCACGAGTTACTTCAAGCGTCCTGAAATCAGCATAAACTATTTATGTAATAAAGGTGGTCCGTGAGTTACCTACCTGTATTCGTCATACATCCCCAAAATGCGGAATACCTATGCCATTAAACATCACATAACACTTCTCCACATCCTAACTAATGGCGAATCCGTGACTACTAGAATGCATTCCGGTGCAATAAAAACAAATATAGGCCCAAACACAACAAATAAAATTAAAAAAAAGTCTAAAAGGCCGCCATCGCGCGTGTCAACTCCCGCGCACGTCTGGCCGCCCCAAATCTTTATAGATCGCTTTCGTGCGTGATGTTACATACATTTTTTCGAGAGATCCATTCGGTTTGTAGTTTTCGGTGCCTGCTCCAAACGAATTATGATCAATGATCTATTTGTGGGAGGCATTTTTGTAAGGGCAGATTTAGTTTAATTGCTTCGAAATGTATAACGAGAGGTTTACAACTGTTAATATTATTTAGTAGGTACTAACTTCGATATTTACACATCTTCACTGCTTTTAACGGTTTCCCGTAGGAATGAGAATTTTTTTTCGGGATAGAAACTATCCTATTCCAGGACCTAGCCTATATTTGTGCCAAGTTTCATTCCGATCCGTGCAGTGGTTGAAGCGTGATTGAGTAACAAACATCCAAACTTCCACATGTATAATTTAAGTGGGATGTGGGATAAGTGGGATAGTGAGATGTGAGGCCAGCATCTTGTAATTGTGTTGTCGCTAAAAGAGGCGCAAAAGCACCGCTTAACTTACAATAGAAATAAAATAAAAATCTCTGGAAAACTCGGACGAGAATCGTGCATTAAAATTTGTTACGACGGCCACCTTTTTTAGTAGTTTCACAGCAACCATATTTGTTCGGTTTAGGTCACTGTCCGTAAGCCGATTGTATTTTTAGTTTTTTTTTTAAATTTGAACTTCAGGTTCAGAGATTGTTCAAATGGCCATAAAGATCACCTAATCTAGCAGCACTGGTGAGTCAGGCATTTCATTCATAATGCTGATGGTAGATATGAATATGAACATTAGACCGTAATTCTGGCAACGTTGGTGATGCTGATTATGACAAGGTGCTATTGACGACATAAAGATTCTCACCAGCGCCACTAGGCGAGGCCGAACATCTAAACTTATCCAGTAAAATAATAAAGGCGGCTATGGATACAAAAATAAATTCTAAAAGTTGACGTCGATAAGCTGAAATGATGATAAAAAGTTATAAAAGTCACAGTACCGCGATGGTCATATCAGCCTTTCGAATCCACTGCAGTACACAGGACTTTTCCCAAGTTCCTCGCGTTGTCCGGATCACTCTGACAAGGGAGTGGAGGACAAGCCATGGGACATGATCTGGCGTGATTTTTTTAATTCCTGATGTGCTTACGCTTGACCTCAATCTCACCTGATGGCAAGTGGCGATGACGATGAGGCCAAAGGTGGAGCTCACTTACCCAGAAGATGCCCATTCACCCTTTCTTTAAAAAGATCCTTGTCTGGAAATATCGAAGCTGGCAGGGAGTTCCATTCCTTAGCACTTCGCATTATGAAAAAGGAAGCAAAACGCTTCATGCGAGAGCGTGGTATATCTACTACGTCAGAATGAAGTCCCTCTCCACGCCTGGTAGTCCGGTGATGGAACGGAGATGGGGGAACCAAATCGTTCATGTAACTGTATGTGCCGATAAATGAGTATTATATTCCATTCTTCTATTGTAATGAACGCCACCACACCCAGCCTTCCGCTCTCCACATCCAGATGCTTTCGCCCACGTAAAATCGTTCCATCTAGCGGCGCCATTGACGTACAACTCTACGTGTATCCGTCAGCGGTCTATACTCCAGAACTCTGCCTGCACCGACGGTCGTCAGTTATGTGACAGAATCGATATGAATCGCCCATTGTCACTTCAGTTTCTTTTCGGCTATGTCGGTATCATTAGTTGTTCATCGGATCTCATCACACTTTCGTATGAAGGCACTGCTATGTGTGTGTAGATACATACGTAAGACCATGGCGTACCTCGAGCATAATTTTAATCCAAACATAAATAACCTGCCTGCGAATTAGGTAACTTTCAGTTTTCGCAACCAACCCACAATTTAACGCTTCAAACTACATAAACAAAACCCTAACTTTGTAACACCTATTAGTCGGTCGGGCGCTACAAAAACGCGAATTGCTGGCCGTACGTGACTTGGTCGCGTATTACCGACGCTATTTACGTTCAAAATCACGTTCCGTTTGTTGCGTATCGCTTTCGCTACATTGTTGCACGATGACACATGTTGTTTCCACATTTATGAGCCAGGAATTAGTTACCATAGCCTTCTGAGGTCCTAAAAATAAGAAAAAGATTTTTTTATAAGTAGGTACATTTTGAATTAGATAAAATCCGGCTATAAAAGTGTTGCCGGCTTGCCATACTACCGCTCAAAGTATTCAATCATCGTTTCTGACAAAATTTATTAATGATAAGTTAATGAATTTTATGCACCAACTTTCTGAATGTCAAAAAACTACTTTGTGGCCAAATAAGTTCAGATAAATTAAAAACTATTTTTCCAACTACTGGCGCCATCTACTGTGAGCCCGTGAGCAACGACTTAAACAGGTGTAATTTCAATCCAGATACCCAATCCTGAAAGTGGCAACGATTTTACAAGTGACAGAGTCGCTCACTATCAAGTTGGTAAGCGATAAGCTCTCTATCCACTTTAGTTGCTAAAAAATCTAACAAGTAATGGTTACTCTACTCGCTACTACTGTTTGGGACGTAGCTCGCACTATATCATACAAGGTAGACTTTCGCTTTAAGCGTTAGCTTTCAAACAGTTTTTTTACACATCTTCAACATCAGCATAAATACGCCCACTGAGCGTCTATTGAGCGTTTTGCCATAATTACCACGCTGTACAGGCAGATAGATGATAGATGATATATATATATAAGCAGGGTGTACGCGCCAAAATGCGCTATATTGAAATCGCATCTACTAACAGCTGATTGGTTCCTAACCGTGCCTTTACTTTTACCAATTTGCTCAACTGTTTGTAAAGACGCGAGTATTTTCGTCTTCGCGAGGGTATAGTAAAAACTATCACCCCCGCTCCCTGAGCCTGTTCGATACTTGCGCATCATCGCGCGACCCGCACTGCTTTTTTAATCCGCGTCGCGACCGCGCACCGATTTTACGAACGTTGGAGTGAGGAGTTGCAGTGAATCTGGTAAGTCCTTCCTGTCCTATATATCCCGGTGATCTCTTTATATAGTGTTTTGGTGCAATTGTTATATATCTATCAAGGACGTGAGCTATCGAAGGATCCGCGTCAATACAGGGAACGCTGCTGCCCGTCCATGGTGCAATCCCTGAGTCGCCTTGACGACAATCTATGGGAAGTATGGCCCTATTCTAAGCCGGGAACCGCACGGCTCAAAACAGTTCGACTTTTTACACATAAAACAATAAAAAATTAATTACAGTAGACAATTTCTATAATCAGTGTTGATTTTTAAAAACGTAATTTCTTCACCCGATTTACTCCAAAATGTTTATCAAAAACGGCCAGATGTTTTCAATGTTGCGTCTACGGCTTACAAACCCCAACAGCCATAACTCTTGTTCCCGCCATCGCTCTAATCCAATAATCCGTACAAGCGGAACCGCGTGTATTGCCTACTCAAAAGTACCCAATTTGATGTATCACCTTTTCCTGTAATTTACTGGCTGTTTGTTCACCTTTGCCTGAACGGCTTGTAAAACATAAGTGTTTTGTCGCCTTCATAGAAAGTCGTTATTGCTTTGGTTTAACTATTGGAATTTTTCTAATAAAATCGTTTAGTGAAAATGCATTGATAGTCGCAAATAAATTTACTCGCAAATAAAATTACGTGTATAAAAGTAATTCTAATTTGCAATAAATGATTTTAACATTGACTTTGCATTTTATATAAAAAAAAAACTATAACAAACGATATCTTAAACATTTGTACACATGTTCTTATCGTTATTTGTTCTCTTTGTGTGTGTGGCAATAATGAGTTAAATAATATTTTTTACAAAATTATTGTATTTGGAATATTAGTATAATTACAAAAAATAACAAAGTTTACACTTTATAAGCTTATATTACACGCGCAGGGTGGGACGCACGCCGCCAGATGGACCGACGACCTGAAGAAGGTGGCCGGAAGAGGCTGGATGCGGAGGGCGGAAGATCTGGTGTAGTGGCGTTCATTGAGGAAGACCTATGTCCAGCAGTGGACGGCTAAGGGCTGGCATGGTGATGATGATGAAGCTTGTGTTGGGCCCAACTCTGAGGGCACCACTTAATTTATTACACTAAAATTGGTTTTGACTCTTCTTTAGTTGTTTGACTTAAGAATCGTGGTGACCATGACAATACCATTAGACTGCAAACGCGCGAACCACAAGGAAAACGTTGTTGCTAGTATTTCAAATTAAATCAAGTAATTAGTTCAAAATACAAAATTTGGAAAAAGTGCATCATAGTTGGTTCTTAACAAATGACAATTTCGCTAAACGAATTGCATTGAAAGTAATACAAAGGCAATGACGAATGACCAACAGTATGAGTCACTCCTCACGTAGTGGGAAGCCCTTTTCATACATAAGGCCCCAATGGGCTTTTAAGTTAAACTCGAACATTTATCCATTGACTTAAAATGGATACCAAAAAAAGTTTACATTATTAAGCGATGCCTCATGAGGTCGAAGTTTTAACGTTTTACAACATGTTTTAGTCGTTTCAGGAATAGGGTATTTCGAGATTATTCGTATCTACGGTTTAACAAGCCACACGCTGGTTCTTTGAATGATATGATTCGTAATGAAGAGATCCGACGAAGAACGAAGGTGACCGACATAGCCGAAAGGATTAGCAAGCTGAAGTGGCAGTGGGCGGGCTACATCTGTCGCAAAACCGACGTCCGTTGGGGCAGACGAGTTCTGGAGTGGAGACCACGTGTTGGCACGCGTAGGGTGGGACGCCCCGCCGCCAGGTGGACCGACGACCTAAAGAAGGTGGCCGGAAGAGGCTGGATGTGAAGGACCGGGTGTGGTGGCGTTCATTGGGGAAGGCCTATGTCCAGCAGTGGCCGTCTAAAGGCTGACATGATGATGATGATGACACGCTGGTTGATGATAGCACGAGTACAGTGCGCTATGATAGACGACCTCATTCTAATTTTAACTTTATCATCATTGGATAAGGTGCTCGGCTAGGGCTGGTCACTTACTTCATAATGCGACTGTACACCCGGCTTTTCGGTGAAGGAAAATGTCGTAAGGAAATCTGCATACGTCAGACAAAGAGTTCTAAGGTGCATGTGAAGTCCAACCAGGGAGCGAAGTGGAAACGTATTATTAGACTGTTAATTTGCTACTTTAGTGACGCGATTGCTTATATACGGAACCTGGGGTCGGAATCAGGTAGCGTCATATATGTACTTGCGACGAAATATTTATGTTAATATGGATATGCCGGGTTTTTTCCGAGATCAATTTAATTTTGTTTTACTCATTTATACATCACTAGCTTTTGCCCGCGACTTCGTCTGCGTAGGTTTCAAAATTTACCCATCTACACTGCTTTTTAATTTTTTAAATTGGGTTTCCCGTAGGATTGTGGTGTTTTTTCGGGATAAAAACTATCCTATATGCTATTCCAGGACCTAACCTATATGTGTGCCGAGTTTCATCCCGAACCGTCCAGTGGTTGAAGTGTGATTGAGTAACAAACATCCAAACCTCCAAAGATCCAAATTTTCGCATTTGTAATATTTGCATAGACGTATTAATTACAGCAATATACCTAAATGAATCAAGTAGTTTACATATCGAAATTGGCTTCAAACTGAAACAAACATAAGGGCCTAAAGAAAAAAAAAACATTCAATTCGCTTCACTGGTTTAGGCGCTTTACTCGATGACAGACACACACATCCACGTATAATGTTTTTTTTTTAGTTTTATCGACTCTAAGTGTAATACAATCGTTTTTATTTATTTAATAATATATAATTATAAGAAAAATATATTTCTCTAAGTTTCAGTCAGTTTTCAAAGCGATCGGAGCCGCAGGCGGTCACAGTATAGTGTCTCACCGAACGAACGCGTCACATTCCAAAGTCCATTCCCATGCCGAACAACGCAAATTGCTGAATGATTACTATGCACAAACTGCATCAATGACGCTACAGGTGTCTTACTACGTTCACAAAAAACATGTAAAATAAACAAAACACAGTAAACCCCGCCATAGACACGTGCGTCCTTTGCGGCCAGAGACTGTGCCATTATCAGGCCGTTGCCCATTTTACAAAAAAAAAACAAAGGCATGGACATTGACTTTTGGCGCGAAAAATTTATTGACTTGTTACTCGTTCCCACGCCTTCGTCAGGCAAAGGCAAAATTGTATAATTCCTTTAGAGGATTTATGTAATTTTAAGGGTTCCGTAATCCTTTAAAATCCTTTGCAGATGAGTCAAGGTAATGTTATCCAATTGTGAAGGTTGGATTAGGAGATTAAATTAAAAGTAAAAGTGACATCTGTTGTGTCTTAGGAGGTGCAATCGGATTTTGCATCCGGTATTTTACTTTTAAGAGTAAGGAATGGAATAATAATAACAGCACAACAACACGTACACTTGTCTAATCCCAAACTTGGATCACCCTCAAGATAGAGCACGGCAGGCAGTATGCACTACTGGACTGTAGGGATTCGGCTCGCGACGCGCCGCCTGTCGGTACCAAGTTACTATGTGTAATAGATATACATAGATTAAAATTATAAGTTAATTATAAATTATGAGGAAGAAAATGACTTATGTTGTTGATGTATAGATTAAATTAGATTTATTTATTTTACTAATATACCATAAAACAATATACTATCTTAGCTATAAAAGAGATCGTCA